>BOPP01000175.1:251858-267019 GCA_017312745.1 Gryllus bimaculatus | reverse complement strand
ACGTGCTGGGAGATCAATCGGAAGCTTAGAGCCTGCCTTGACTGAGGCAGTGCCACAGAAGAGGAAAACCCTCGCAATCAAACCTGTCGGTCGTTGCCGGTTCTGATCATACGGCGTGAAAGATACACTGCCGCCTGTCGTGATAAAAGATTCACTACGCCAATGATTACAACTGACCATGGCAGTGGAGGTGTCTGGGAATATCATCAATCAATGGATCGCTCCAACACTCTTCGCTACACGCTATCGCTTCTCTCTCACGCAACCGACTTCTATCCGACGCGTGCCGTCCTGGCGTTGCCCATTCACAACCTGCGACCTCCGGTTGCTCACATGCCCAGCTCTGCCCCGCCCTTCACGCCTCCCTCGCCATAGACCGCCGCAGCCAAACTCCACCGCCACTCCAACGTCGTGATCCGCCCAGCCACCTTACGCCCCACCCTTACCTCGCGCCGCCCCGCCTACCGCGTTACCTACTGCGTCCCTCCATATCTTGCTTCAACTTCCCGCGTTTAAGTACACCCTACCCCTGCACAACCAGTCCCATCCGTCCCACCCCGTCCCATCTCGTCAAATGCCGTCCCATGCACGGCTGTTGACCGCTCCTGTCCACCCCTGTCACGCCCCAAGTCTCTCCGCCCGGCTTCGCCTCCCTCCTCTTCTCACGTGTCGCATCAGCGCTACCAACCTTGCCCCGCCCACCATCCCACCCTTCACAAGATGAGATCTGCAGATGAGCTCCTCCTTCGCAGTTAACGTACGTTCAAAGTACGTTAGATATCGACAATGATGTGTAACATTGGGTAACGAGGGTTACGAAATATAGATAACATAGGTATTTTTTAGCAAAGATGTACTTGTGATACAATTGAAATCTCCTCTCAAATATTAACGGAAAACCTATACAATTGTGTTATTGAATGGTTTCACACAACGAGATTTGAATTATTAAGTCAGTGTGTAAAACGGGAAAATATACAATTGAAATATAAAAGATTTCTGGTCATTGAGTTTTCCAGGTTATTATCAAAAACTGTTGAAAAAGAGGATAAGTCTGAACTTCATCGAATGATGAAATGCGTAGTTTTGTCTTCATCTTTTAACATGAAACTAATGGAAGCTCTTAACTCTGATTTTTTATTCTATTCAACAGTTTTACGCAAACAACATTTTGTTTAAATTTTTAATGTTGACATGTGAATACGCTAAATAAAGATCGTGATATTTTGTTTTTATACTTTATGAGCTATAAGCAAATATTAATTTTTGAAATTAATCATCACGCATGAGATCGTTATAAATAAATGCCTAGCGGCGTCAGCCACTTGGCACTCAGTAATTGAGACAGCATTACGCAACAATTCCAACGATGCTCATTTATTTTTAATCAAGAACAAATGGTAATCGCTATAAATTTAAATCGAGAAGCTCGGATAGTTTCGACAGGGTAGCCAGTAAATGTTTCAAATGGGATAACTTGTTACTCCCATCGCTAAAAATAAAAAAAGCATTTTCTCGTTTTCGTTTCCCTCTCATTTTTGATAGTATGACCTTTAAACGTTTTCACGAATGCTAGAGGAAAATACAGCTCTGGCAGTTGAATTCAACATTCATTTCAAAATCGTGTACACACTTTGCTGCACTTTTGGAAAGTTTACAAAATAAATGCAGGTCGTTGCCCGACACCCACACAAGACCGTCCGATCCTCTTCTGATACGCTCACACATATTGCATACACACACGCACACACAACGAACTGTCGTAACAAAATACACAAATGCACAAGTGTGCTACAGTTGAATCGCATGCAAACAGAATCCGATAGGGTAAAGAGCAAGCTAACATGGTTCCGCCTGCGCTATGTACGTATCAACGACAATAGAGGTAGTTTGGGAGAAAGGTTCAGCAATGCTCCCTCGCTTTTTTAGGTATTGCAAACACATCACTGACGCTGATGCAAACGATAGTCAGTTTGTTGTTCAAAATGTTCGGTCTGACATGCCTGGCTCCAAAGCGAGACCGATGGCGAAAATTCTGCAGCATCAAACAAGCTCTGAATCAAAAAACAAATTTAGAAACGATTGTGCTCATATAAGAAAGCAAAGTGAATGCTCTTGATAAGAAATGTAAACTGAGGTGAAGTACTGAAATCACATTTAAATCGTGTAACTTAATATTCTAAATAAATGTTGGTATTAAAGCTATTAAAGTGAAGTACTTTACGTTAGTTATCACAGTGCTAAATGCGTCATGTTTTTGCTATAACTTTCTCTACCGCAGTAGCTGGTGAAGTGAGAATATTTGCCGTTGTTTTTCAGTAATTCCAATTACAGTATTTTTCAACGTTATCCTCATGACAGAGGAGATGCCTGACGAATGGAAGACACGCACAAGAATATAAAAATATACGCACAATAATACTACCTCAAAAGGGTCATCGAAATGGATTGAATAATTATCGACCGTAAGATTATTATCAATTTTATGTACAGTTTTTTCAAAAATACCGACGAAAAGAACCGCAAAAAGGCTCGACGAATGTCAACGAGTACAAGCAGTATTCCGATCAAAATTCAGTACAGGAGACTAAATTCAAATTGTTGAAAAATGTGAATAATTGAATACCCTACTGTGTATGGCATTCATTGATTACAATAAGTTATTCAATTCCAGGAAGTGTGAGAGCGTGCTAAGTACACTAAAAGAGACAGGAACCAAACACACACACACACACACATACATACATACATATATTAAAATTCTCTAAAAAAATATGAAAGCGGCTATTCAAATGTTAATACAGAAGTAGTAGGCACAATATTTAAATTACACGGAAGTGTAAAACAAAAATAATCAATCTGACTAAAATATGTGTATGTGCTGGTTTACATATTTATAAAATTAAACTGGATAATGAAAAGTTGTGGTTCAAACATCAACGGGAGAAGATTAACTAATGTATGATTCGCGTGCAGTGCAGTACTGTTTGCAAAAACGTTTCGTGAGAAATATCTTCTTCGCATACTTGAGGGAAAAAATACCGCTGCAAGACCTAAAGCCATAGTGAAAGTGAAGACTGCTAGAGCTGGAGACAATACGCAGATTGCGTAACAAAGATTTGATAACAGCTGACTGAACCTGCATGGTGTCGAAATGCGAAGAGAGCAGTGCAATAAAAGGTAGTATCAGAAGAAGTTGATGAAAACAATGACGATAATGACATGATGATTAAGATTAATTAGTAGTTGAAGAATAAAAAGAGTAGCCCACCTTATTGATAAGCGTTCAAACCGCGTACTGACTCGCTGCCTGGATCCGAAGGTTAGATCGTTTGCATCCGGCGCTGAAATGAGCTGTTAATCAATTACCTTTCGCAGGTGTCACGAATACGAAGTGTTGCAACAACTTTACTTGGCAACCAATGAGTGTTTTACAAAATAACCGTTTGAGGTGAAGAGTAGCCCCGACGGAAAAAACTACCTATTACCAAACGAGGAAGGCAAGCAGGAGAGAAGAGGTAACAGAAGGAATAATGGACGACGTGATTTCCAAAGCAGAATCGCTTTAAAGCATGGAATCAGAGGCCCGTGCCTCCGGCCGAAACGTTTCCCAGGCCGGCGCCCGGTCAGTGGAGAATATATGATTGGGCGAGCCGCAGCGCTGCCTCCTCCGCTCTTCTAGTGTCGGCGGCTGGGCGGACGTGGGCGTTCGCTGCGGGAGGAGTGTGGGCGGACACGCAGCAGGACTGCGATCTTGGTATTTTTGCGTATCTGGGCTATGTCGGGAGTGAGTGCGGGGAGCGGTGTGGGTCTGGGCAGGCGCTTTTGTGGTGTTTTTTTTTTTGTGTTGTTGTGTGTGGTGTTATGGGGTGTGGTTTTGGTGTTATGGCGGGGGCGCACGGAGACAGAGTGAGCGCGGGTAGACGAGGCATAGGTCTGTGTGTGGTCTTGGTCAGAGAATCTTTAACGCGGGTATGTGTCCGATTGTGAGGGCGGTGTGGCATTGGGTAGGGAATACGGGAGCTGGTTTTGTCTGAGGCGCGGGTGGAGCGCGGAAGACTGGCGGTTAAGCGGTCTGGTGTTTGGGCGTGGGGCATGGGCGGGCTGTGTGGCGGGCGGTCCGCGGCGCATGACTTAGTGCAGGTCGTAAGCGTGTTTAGACATATCTGGCGGTGCCTGGATTTTTTGTTTGGTGATACCTGTGTATTGTCGGTGTTATGGTGGCGTTTAATGTGTATGGCGGGCGTTGTTGGTAGGAACGGGGTGAGGCGGATGTACGCGGTATTTTAGTCGCGTGGTTGGCGGGCGTGGGCACGTGGCGGGAAGCTGTGTGGTTCGGGCGTGATGCTGAAGTCTGTATGGCGGGTGTCTGTTGGTCACCTCTGATCGTGAGTGGTGCTGGTCCGGCACTTTAGTCAGCGCTTTATCGCACGGCTTTCTGCCTCTACCAATGTCGGTCGCGCCGGCGTCCTAATCTGGCTCTCCCAGCGGCTGAGGTCGCCTTGCCGCTCTGCGACCGCCGCCTGCCGATCTTAGCAGCGGACACGGCTGATGCGAATCGCGTCGTGCTGATCCGATCGCTGATTCGTGGGACGCTCCCAGCCCGCCGCCTCCGGTGCTCTGTCCGCCCGCTTGGGCACCCGCCCCCGGGGACGGCAGCCGCCGCCGCCCGCCGGAGGGCCTCCACTCTCCCGGGGACCCGCTGTCTCGCCTGCTGCGTAAACATGTGGACTAGGGCCTGGGATTCGCCAATATCGGTTACGGAGTTGGATGTCGGCTCAGTGATGATGGAATCGTTACTCTTATTGACGGCTTAAGTAACTTCCAATATTCTTTCGAATACAATCAGCTGAGTCTACTCACCAAGAAAAATAAACATGCTTTTGCCCTTTAAACCCGCCGAGTGTGTTTTAGAGATCTTCACTCCGTTAGAAGTTACGTTGTAGAAATGAAGAAGAGTGGGTTTCGGAAATGGGTGATCTAGTAATGAATTTGAATATTTACTCTTTGCATCGGTCGGAACCGAAAATATAATTTTTATAACAATGTCAGGCTGTTAAATATCTACTCCTCTAGAGAAAGTCGTTTTATTTGAAAACTTTGAATACTTGCCGAGTGGTTCTTACAAATCATTTGGCTCTTTTAAGAATTTGATTGCAGGCTCTGTGTTAATGATGGAACTGTTTTCGGTTCTTCTCATGTTTTATGGAAGTAACCAATGTTTTGGGGCTAATAGGTAGGTGAATTTTTCTTCTGCGTGAAACTTTGTAAACCCTGAGTGTGGCTGCTTCAAAGCAATTTGAGGCGATTTAATATAAGTTTTATATTGACTGAAATTGTAGGATGATATTCTGTTATCTTCTCCAAAAACGCGTTTCCCCCTGCTATATAAACACGCTGAATGGGTTTTAGAGAAAAGTCTCGCATATGAAACTGGGTACAGTCTCCATGTTGACGATGGAACGATATTCGGTACATATTTTATCATCAGCTCGCCGGCGACATTCTACGACTGTGAGTACAGAGACATGAAGCTGTTGGGTGTATCTCAACTCTCTCTGAAATTTCGTTGACTCCTGCTACGAAAACACACACACTACTTCTACAGATAGCCAGATTCATTTAGATAATTGAATGAATGTACACGTAGGCTTCCGCGGCTCGAGTCCATTACTTCTAGGTTGTCCGGGTGACGCCGCGTCGTTGGCAGATAGGCCAAATGGCCTATCTGCCAAAATTTGGCCTATCTGCCAACGACGCGGCGTCACCCGGACAGCCTAGAAGTAATTGAATGAAAGCTTTGTAATGATGGTAGAATGAGATTTGGTTTCTTTCATCGTCGGCTCACGCAACCAACATTGTTTAGATTAGAATGACATTGAGCTGTCTGGGGAGCCTTAATCACTCCTGAAAATTAGCTCTCTTTTGTTACAAAAATTACGTGTTCTCTACGGAATTGTATTCGATTCGTAATATGATTAGCTTCTAGTCGGCTGAACTAACCTTACTTTCTTTCGATCACATCTCGAATGTCATTGATGTGTTGGCTGAGCGACTACTCCGTTGAGGAAGAAGCAATTCCTCCTACGTAAAAAAACTAATGGTCTCTAGCAATCGTCAATTGCACTGAGGAATTGAATTCAAGATCTGTGTTGACGACAGAGTCGTACACTTATCGTCGTCTAAATTAACTGTTAATATGCTATGGATTAGAATTGGGAGATAACGGAATGAATGTAGACTTACTGATGATGAAATGGTACACTAGTTTGAAAAATAAATGGCACGATTTTAACAAATAATGATAGAAAGTGTCGGATTGAGAATAATATCCCCAAATGTTTCTTTGCATTGTATTGTTTAAATAATTTGAAAGAAATATTTACTCTAGTGTGTGAACATCATCGAATTTACACTCGTGTCCACCACATTGCAATAGTATTACGACCTAGCTGTAACCATTCTTTTATATCAATAATACGCTCATTGGTTTGATCGTTCAATAAGACATTGTTCAAGTATGTTCTCTGCAGGGAATACAACTCGTACGCAATTGTTTGCCTTTTTATTTGCACTCCTGTGTGTGTCTGTGTCGTTCAACCAACTACTGTATCGGATGGTAACATTTATTTATTCTCGACACATGAACGCTTTGATGTTATTTGCTTCCCTTTGACATCGGCGATTCGTTTCGCTGGGCACCGCGCTTGGCTACGTTATTGCTTGATCTGCAGAGTTCATAAAACGATTGATTTTGACAAAAGATATTGGCACTGAAACTACCATCGTATGTTATATTTCTTAGTTGTTGTACGAGTATATACGTGTATTATATAATTTTCATCAAATTCCATTTTGTCAGCCTCAAAGCTACTGAGTTTCGGTATCTTTCCCGTAGCTGGTTTAGATCAGAACCTTTTTTTCTACTTTTGCCGTGTCAGTTGTTCGCGAGAGACAAACTAGTATATTCTTCTCGGTTTGAGTATCTCTGTATGTCTTTAACCATTTACACCTTTACTTTTTTAGACAGTTATTGAAGAATTTTTTGTGTCACGAGTCGTGAAATAGAACGTTATGGACATAGAGATTGTATCACATAGAGACTATTTATTTATAAATTCAGTAATTTTCTATTCACCAGCTTTTCCTATGTATCTCACAGACACTGCAGCGTTTGAAGGATTTAGAGAATAAAATCAGTAGATACTTATGTATTGTTACGAATTACCTTCAGTGGATTTGTGTTATATACTAATCAATTTATGACTAGATGCGTAAAGTGCTTCGCAATACAGAACAACATTGTACGTAGTTAACATACATTTTATTTTTGTAGGGTAGGTATTTCTCGAGTATATTGGATCAGTGTTTGCTTAATAAGATGTGACACGTCAAAGTAGCTACAATTTGCTCCACTGTTAATAGTCCGTATTCCTACATTTAACTTACATTCAATCAATAATTTTATTTAACTAATGAAGTATTTTTTAAATGGTAGTAAAATAGCGTTAGTACGGTTGTTTATCAATGAAAGTGCATTACATATTTTTAAAAGTTTTGAAACTTAATGCACGTAGAAACAACTTTTTTTCAAAATTATAGAAATATCTACATTTTCACAAAAACTAGCTGTCATCAGATACATCTCATGCTCTAATAAATTTCTTTTAATTAATTCTGTAACTACAAGAGCGGAATTCGCAGTTTCCTAGACGTAGAGATTTCCATCAGAGCGTGTCATCCACACGCTCCAAGCCCCGGGCACAGCGCGCACAAACCACCGTTCCGTAGTTTCCCCAGCGAATCGGCGGTTTGGGGCGCTGGCCTCGCGGCCACGCAGCGCGACATGCGCGGGTTTTTCACTGACGCCGGTGCGACCACGCGCGTGAGCGTGTGGACGCGACACAGGAGACGGGCCGGGTGGGAGAGGTTGGGCGGTGGGGATGCGACATCGATGTCGTGTTTTAAACATCGATGTTTTACAGACGGCGTTTAAAGCCGTCGATGTTTAGAGTTCGATGTTTATACGTTTTCGCTTTTAAAACAATACAATAATCAAAATTTTGTACAAGATAAAGTATTTGACATGTAACTGGTGATTCACGTGTTTAAACGGAACGGACCTTCATCAAAAGAGCAGGGCAGAGCAGGGCAGAGCAGGGCAGAGCAGGGCAGAGCAGGGCAGAGCAGGGCAGAGCAGGGCAGAGCAGAGTAGAGCAGAGTAGAGTAGAGCAGGGCAGAGCATCTCTAGGCTGAGGGATGACCCCGATCCCCTGATATTTCCTACGCCTACGTCTTCGTATCACGCGAACAGGCGTCTAGGTATGCGGCGTCGTAGGCGTAGGTCGGTAGGTGTACTGCGTTTTTCCCTTTTCGGCGAACTGAGGATGCTGTGGACTCCTGAGATGACGCTTGCAGACTCAGCGTCTCGCGAGGACGTGAAGTTAGAAGATATCAGTGCTATTCGTGTGCAAACTCCCTTATAATACAAGTTTTCTTAAATGTATTTTTTTTAACTTTTTTATCAGTTGAATCTTAATTAGACATTCAACACGACCACTAGCATCAAAACTCAATGTTTCTCGTCAAAAGTCACACAAATATTCTCGAGGCCGGACGGGCAGAGAAGCAGGAGAGGCACGAGGGGGCTGGGTAGGATGGGGTGGGTGGGGTAGGGTGCTGAGGAACGGGGCGAAGAGAGATGGGTGCTGGCAATGGGAGGCAGTGCGGCAAGGGCGGCAGGGTGGAGGGAACAGAACACGGCAGATCCGAGATGCGAAGGATGGGATAGGGCTGTTGGGAGTGTAGCGGGGCGGGCCGTGGCGTGGCGGGGAGGAGAGTCTCGGAAAGGGAGAAGGGTGAATGGGCGGAGCCAGAGAGTTGTTCATCTCGGCTTACCATTGTCTCCACCCCCACAATGCAACCCTGTGGCGGAGCACCATTCACCGCCATTTCAGTTCCGCCACACTCAGGTTTCTCCTGTCGAACAGTGGGGAAGAAGTTTCAAAAGTAGCCCAAAAGACGGAATAGTAGTGGTTTACCATTCTTCTTCTTCTTCTTCTCCTTCTTCTTCATAATATGTATCCATGACTTTATTTCTACCGCATTTTACTTGTGCGAGTAGTGCATATTCTAAATTCCACAATTTTTCGCATTCGCCCCCCTCCCTCTGTTGTGGACTGCATTGCTTGGAGTTTGTTTTATTTGGGAGTATTCTAGGAATTCGCGGCGTTAACCCACCAATTTGGCGTCGTTTTCTGGCTGACCGGCTGTGGGATTTGATTAGAATCGAAATTTTTCGCAGAATTCAATTATGCTCGGTCTTCTACCAGCATTCGCTTGCATGCGATTGTAGGGCGTCTATGTGTGTGTAAGTGTATCAAACACAGAGTATACCATGACACAAAAATAAAATTACCTTTAAATACTACACTGATTAACTTTTCTGTTCATACATAATTAAAATCATTTCCCGCCATTTTACCTTAAGATTTTGACCTCATATCATGCCTGGTAGATATTCCATTCTTTTGTTTCATTACGTGAAGATAGACAGGTACTTTAGAGTAATAAACATTCACGAGAAATGTAAGGATAAATATAAGTCGGTGGCGAATCTTACTTTCAACGGAGAAGGAACGCATATTTCTAGGAATATAACATGATTATTTACGTATAATCTTAATAGTTGATTCACTCAGAATCATCTGTCTGACTGTCTCTCTCTCTCTCTCTCTCTCTCTCTCTCTCTCTCACCCTCTCTCACCCTCTCTGTCCCTCTCTCTGTCTCTCTTTGTCCCTCTCTCTGTCCCTCTCTATCCCTCTCTGTACCTCTCTCTCCCTCTCTCTGTCCCTCTCACTCTGTCCCCCTCTCT
Source organism: Gryllus bimaculatus (assembly GCA_017312745.1). Lineage (NCBI taxonomy): Eukaryota > Metazoa > Arthropoda > Insecta > Orthoptera > Gryllidae > Gryllus > Gryllus bimaculatus. The sequence continues at coordinate 257,144 of BOPP01000175.1, read as the reverse complement.
CTGTCCCCCCCTCTCTGTCCCCCTCTCTCTGTCCCTAACTCTCTGTCCCTAACTCTCTGTCCCTCACTCTCTATCCCTCTCTCTGTCCCTCACTCTCTGTCCCTCTCTCTGTCCCACTCTCTCTGTCTCTATTTCTCGCTCTCTGTCTCCCTCTACCCGAGCCATCAGAGCTAATGAAGCTACTGTTGACCACGAAAATATCAAAGCCACGTAAATTATGGTGATGCCGACGATAATGATGTTTCTATATTGCGTTGCGTATATGCACGAGAAAGAATTGTGAAATGTTACACGACATGGTTCCTTTTGACCAGCTTTTCAGCCTGTCCCCCCACCGGGCAGCTCGTCCCGGGAGTACACAGCCTTTTGCAGGTTCGCGTGCGCTGCCGCAGCCGTCTGCTGTCGAACGCGCGTTTTTGTTTCGCGTGTTTTTTGTCTTCTGCGCGAGAACCTGGAACGAGTCCGGAACGGTGGATTTTTTGACAAACAGCTAAAGCGTATGGATAAATGGAACACGTGTAGGATGCGCTATGTATATAGAGGTGATTCAAAAAGTTGTGCGTGATATTCTTTTGGGCGCTGGTGCTGCACGAGCGGTCGAACAACAATTTGGCCGTCTCTTATGTATCCACCACTTATTTTAAATCACATTTTATTTTTTGTCAATATTGGTGGACAAATTTGCTGAAGACGTTATAAATACTGAAAGATTAAAAATGAATAAAACTTTCCTAAAATATTTTTAATTTAAATAATATAATTAATTGTCTGCTTAAATTAATTGTCATTCTTTGTTTCTTTAAACCTAAGACATGACACTATCACAGTGAAATCATTTTAATCATATTTTAGCGATTTGTTATAATATTAATAGTTATTAATAATCATAAGTCATGATTTGCACTGGTTTATTAGTTACATTATCAGCCTCGTCAACAGAAAACATGGTTGATGCATCTAAACAACCTTCTTGTTTTCGTAAATAGACACAGTTTTACTTTTAAAGGCTTAACTATCCTAGAACCTAATGTCTATTTTTAGATACCTCTTTTGTCGTATTTTCAAACAAAAAAACGTTATTTTTGCGTAATAACTTTTTACTTTGTGGGTAGCAACTCAAATAAATGTCAGCAGTGGCATTCTGATTTGTACGTTTTATTGGTTCAATTGATTTGGACGTTTACATCAGAAGTGATGTTAGAAGTTTCATAAAAGCGACTTTTATGTTTTCTGTAATATATCTTCCAGCTGTAAAAGTAAAAGGCTTTGCTTTGATCTTGATGACTCTGAATGACGTTCATGTGGTTGGTAAAGCTAGCTGTTCGTGAAAAAACGCCACTTTGACTCGGACAGTTTGTCTCACTTGTCTCTCGCATTTCCGAATCAGTGGGGAAATAAGTAGTTAAATTAAACAGGTACCTTTAGCAGTAGATACGCATTACGTTTTGAATCACCTCGATCTGACCTGCACGTTCCTCATAGATTCCGTTTATGCACATACCAAAACATAGTCGTGGTCGAATCCGTAGGTTTTTTCTGGGGCTCGACTCCCATGGTGTCCGTGACGAACTCTGGGCGTCAGTTTCGTTCTGGCAAGTACATACTTTTATGTTGTCAGAAACGGGAATGTATTCGATATTTAATGTGTTTAAATGTTTAATTTCACATTTATACGAATCTTCAATATGTTTATTTTCCACTTCAGAGAAAAGGATGAATTATAAAATATGCGCTACTATGTTTAAGGTGTTTGTAGTGCTGGGTTTGGTGAGATGATACACTGAGTATTTTCACAAATCGTATGTTTTTGTTAAAATTGTTTATTAACACACGTCTTTTAATCGAATTGTTTTCTTTTAACATTATTAATTTTATTAAGAGTATTATAATGAACTTCTTCGCTTAGTTGAAACTTATTTAGTTTACGTTAAAACGTAAAAAGAAATTCAAACTAACAATTTTAATCAATACTACGAACAAGTTCTGTGATTTACGTTTGATTGAGTTTTTGAGCAGCGTGTTTACTACTATCAATGTCGTTAATATGCATATAGGTAATTCATATTAATAATGTATATTAAGTTGGAAAGCATTATATTATTTGACAGGTGTTTGCTACATATCCCTTCTCGCCTGTGAAAATGATGGTATAATATTAGTACTTGTGTAATGGCCAACATATTGTACTAAACAACCCACTTTCGTAGTACAGTATACACCCGTAGTACATAGTGCAACTGACTATACTGATTAACGACTTAAGTGACGATTGAATTTCTAAGAAGAAAATGTTCTTAATTTAGATGGCACATCCACTACCGTCTGTAATAGATTATAAATGTAACAAAAATGTGTTGAAAGTAAAAACAAAAATATCATTGGATTTTTTGGTCATACTCGTTGCACTAACCTGAATATGTGCAATCTGGAAACGTGTCTTCTTCTGCATCCAATCCGTTCCCCCTGTTTTCGCTTCCTGTTTGTGTTCCGCGTATGCTACATCCGGCTTACCGTCAGATTCACACGTCGCTGATGCAATGTGCGAGCTCCCACTGTTGTGATCGTTGCCCATCTGGAACTATTTTTATTTTTCGATTCCTCTCTGCAAACTTTAGTGCACAATATGGGCTTCCTTTGCTTTCTTCAGACGGGGGGTATCAAATCGAACGTTTCTATCAGCATCAAATATGAAATCTATAATGAAATTATATATCTTTCATTGAATAAAACAAACATATTAAGTCAATTGTTTTTATTTTAATCTACAGTCAGTTCAGTAATATATATAATGTTAACTACAATGAACAATTTTGTTTGATATTGTAACTTTGTTCGGAGAAGTCATCTATAATTTATCTGACTGTATAATCCATAATTCTGAAAAAAAATTACAATATTTTACGTAATGTTTTAGGCCTGATAAACTAACTACATGATGCATAACTGCAACAATAATTTCTTATTTGTGAGTACGTTGTTGGAAGATGTAAGTTTTCAGTGTTTGTAGATTATGGAGCGTACACTAAAAAGTGCGCCGATACGGACGAAAATTAGCTTGTCTAGTTTTGCCACAATGTTTCCACAGTCTGAATATAAATTGCAGATCAATCATTTCCGTGATAACTTTACACTCCTGTGTTAAAAATAACCATGCTTTATTATCATAAGCATGGAGAGCGCACTTAACCGCTTTATAATTTTCACGGAGCGCGGGAGATATGATAGATAAAATTTAATGATACTTGACACCTAATGAATGTATAAAAACGTAAAATTTTATCTGCTGAATTATATTGTGTATCATACAATATTCTAACATAGCACGTGTATGAAATATTCTTTTATATCTCTTCTGTTGTCGTGGGCTATTTTGGAATATTGTAGTCCCTTGGAGACTGTGTTTCATGTATTTATTAATCGTTTTTGTTAGGTTTAAGTTATCTCTTCATAATATAGTATTTATTATAATATCTAAAATAAATGTGGTAATTTGAATTGTTTCTAACCGAAAAATCTAATCGCTTACTATATATCACCTTTCCATTAGTAAATAGAGTAATATTTTTGGTGTATATTTTAGAACAACAATAGTTTAATGTTTTATGAACCATTCTTTTCATCATTTCAGAAAAAAAGATTTCATTTTGCCTGCTAGTAATGAAAATTATTTTTTTAATATCTACAAAATCACGAAAAATAATTAATATTTCATTACCTTTTCACACTAATTCTTTAATTTTTGAAAACTTCTACTCTTTTTCTTTCTTTCGAGGGAGGGGAGTAGCGTATGCTCCTCTTCCGAGGACCCACCCCTGCTGGACGTTGTCCGCTAGGATGTGGATCGCAGAAGAGAGCGCGGTGACCCTGCTCCATTCGCTCGAGTAGCTCCCTCGTGGACTCTTCCCAGGACTGAAGACCACCGAGCGATGGGCCAGCCAGTGCCCGCAGCACCCAGAGGGCGATGTTGCTGTGTCTCTTGCAGACTCCCTGCCGCCAGAGGAGGCCGCGTCGACGGCCGCGGTGTCGCCCGCCCCGCCGGAGACTCCCGCCCATATATATAGAGGAGTGGGCGCGGGCAATGGCTGGCGGGTATAGGGGGGGATAAATCGCGGTAAGGGTAGTAGATCGGAATGGGTACAAGCACATCCGTAGTGGGGGCAGGGATGAGTATCGGACAAGCCGTTCAGAGTTAAAGAGGATATTGAGGTGGGGTAGGGTCAGGGGAGGAGATGAGGTGGGAGTGGGTAGCAGGAGCGGCTGGGGCGATACGGAAGCGAGTGCATTAGGAGAGACACGGAAGCAGTGCAAGCGGTTGGGGAAGACAGGGGGCGGGGCAAGCCTTGTGTGGCTCTGGTGTTGGGGGCAGCGTGCGGAGGTCAGGGCAGGGGTGGGGGGGGGGACAAGAAAGCGATATTGAGAGGGATTGGAATGAGAGTCTTGGACAGGCGGTGGAAGAAAGAGCAAGGAACAGCTGAGGAGGGGCGTTGCGAGAAGAGAACGGACGTCAAGCACTAATGATTGTAATGGGCGCTTGGGACAGTAGAGGGGAAGAAAGAGGGCTTGTTGGGTAGAGGATGGCGAGCCACTTTTGAGGAAATTTGTTGGTAGCGGACACAAGCGACGCGCAAACGGGGTGGGGGTGGGGCCTCGAGATGGGAGGAGTTTGGTGGACTTGGCGGGGGGAGGTTCGCAGTGGGCGTGTGTTGGGACATACGGGCTCAGGGGGCAGGGTTGGAATTGTCGTCAGGAGGATGTTGCAGGATTGAACACCATTGGAGCGGGAGCCAGAGAGCGGACGGCTGAGAGAAGGGTTGCCGATGGTGGCTGGGTGGAGTGGGAGTAGGGCGGGGCAGGCCGAGGGCGGGCTGCGTAGGGCCGCGGTGGGGGCAGGGGCCGGGGGCGGGGGCAGGGCAGGGGCGGGGGGAGGCGGGGCAGGGCAGGGGCGGGGGCGGAGGCGGGCGGGGGCGGCAGGCAGTGGCCCGGAGGCGGGGGCGGGGCGGGGGAAGGAGCGGGGGGCAGGGCGGGGGCGGAGGCAGGGGTCGGGGCAGGGCGGGGGCGGAATGCGGGCGGATGCGGGGCGGGGGCAGGGGCGGGGGCGGGGGGGGGCGAGGGCAGGGCAGGGCGGGCGGAGGGGCGGGCGGGAGCAGGGGCGGGCAGGGCGGGGGCAGGGGCGGCGGGGAATGCGGATTGCGGGGGCGGGGCGGTCGCGGGGCGGGGCGAGCACCTCGGGCTGGGGTCGTGCGCCGGCGGCTGCAACGCCTGCTCGAGAGCGGCGCTTGGTTGCCT
>BOPP01000175.1:125649-251833 GCA_017312745.1 Gryllus bimaculatus | reverse complement strand
CAAGAAGTAAATACAAGAACCATGGTATAATTTTCAAAATGGTACTATGCTAACCTGAAAAACTTATGGAAATTTAGTAAAACAAATTGGTCTATTCGCAAAAACCATCCCCAATTATTTAATGTTTTTATGTGTTAGATCTCAGGACGCTAAAAATGCCCAAGTTTACTTTCATTGAACTTCTACAATTTTTTTAAAATTGCTAACGTCAAAAATTAATTTGAGAAGTATGTTACCTGTTGTCATACCAGTAGTTTCCTTATCTTTGTCAAAATGTTCTGTTTTACTCGAGAAAATCATTATTTTCCAAAACCCATTTGGTTTTACAAAATTTTTGTTTTTCTTCTTTATATCCTTACATTGTTATGACTAGAGGGAAGACTTCTAATGAAATGTTATTTCTTTTTGCTTTAAAACAAGCATTTAGTATAGAAATTATTTTATTTAAGCAAAATAATTACAACATTTTATTAACATTGTTCTACATTTTTCGTCCGATTCGGAACTAAATAAGTCACTTTAAATTTGTAACGATAAATTTTGTATGCATTTTTGATACAATCATAGATCGAATTATTTAATCGTACTATGCTCACAAAGATAACAGAGACGTTTTCTACCCAAAGAGTTATAAGTAGACCATATATCGAATTAATACTTCGCTCACGAGTTGAAATGACGCGCTGTGAGTGCATAATCTAAATGGTTCATGTGAACAACTTGTCGCTCAGCGATTTCGCGGATAACTAAAGAACAGATTCCTGGAAGAACCAGTCCAAATGAAAGTTTGCCAAATTGAGTTCACTTAAACGAATAGAGGCTGATTACTCAAATTCAGGCTTCCAACAGCTTGATATTGTTCATCCAAAACTGATTTCGACATGTTTTACGTTATTTTTATAACTTTTAAGCGCATTAAATAAGATTGTAGCAGAATTTATTGATCATTTTGGCGATGTTTTAGTCATCAAAATCTATCCCCCACCATGACTTTCACTGGGTGAATCCTGGCCGCTGAGCCCTATCACTCAGCCGTGAGGCGAATCGCGCACAACTACGCACTTGGTTTCGCACGCATCTTGAGGTAACGAGGGACTTTTATGCCGCGGATGGGCACTAGGTCGAGGGCGATGAAAAGGTCGGGGCGGGCGTTTCAAAGCCGGCTGCGCTCAAGTGGCGGACGGCATTCAGAGAGAGCATCGAGCGGAACGGAATCGTGGTAGTCGTGAAACTGGCCCGCCCGCTGCTGCCGATTTTGGTTGGAATATGAGGAATTGGCGGACGTGAGCCGTCTCTGTGGAGAGATGGTATTTATAGCATGAAGGTAGAAGCGAAAGCGGAGACGAAAAAATGCAATCGTAAACTGCAGACGTTGTAAAATACTTTCAATGTAACATTCATTCATTAGTTAGTTGCAGAAATACGTAAGCAGATTATATTTATACTGAGAAATTCTCTTTAGATCTCGTTTTCATGTCAGTAGTCCAATAATGTTTTGGAAAATAGTGAGTAATGATGGGAATGAATTTGCAAATAGTAAGTACAGTACATTCCATGGACGATTAGCCGACCAAATCTAAACCGTTTTTCAATAGGCTGTGTAACATTAGCGTCCATTATGTAGCACAAATTTTGAAGACTTTTTTCTATGCACGTAGTAGGAAATTAATTTATTACCGGAGGAACGTAAACGAAGAACTAGTTCTATCTTGTGCAGTCAACCCGTTTATGTCACTTTTAATACAAATGTATTTAAAAAAGTAGTTAATGATATGCATGCAAATTTATTTACATGATATCGTGCTAGCGGTGGTCAGCGTACTACTTTCCCACTACAGGCCCCGCGTTCGATTCCGGTGAGGCAAAATTAGAGATGTGCGTTTTTCCTTGCCAAGTGTCCCAAGTATTAGTTGTGTTAACGAAAAAGAAATTCACTTCGCAGGTGGAGAAGACCGAATACTGCGTCGGGATGTGCGTCCGCTATACACAGTAAACGCGTTTACGAGGCCGCAGACAGGACGTCGCCGGTAGGCCTGAGCCTTCACGGGCTGTCGCGCCACAGTAATACATACATACATATTATTTCATGGACGAAGCTTTAGTATTTTCGGGAAACTGAACATTTTGAGAAGGGGCTGGTATCTACACGTAATAAACATTGATTTACTTAAAATATGTAAATTTATAATATTCCCTTCTTTTAAAGAGGGGTTAAAGAGCTCGAGTCGTTGTATAAAGATCAACACAATTCATTTTTTAATCGTATCAATAAAATCTGTAACTTTTCTCCCTGAAAGTAATGTTTCAGACATGATTTATGCTAGTAAAATTTTCATAAGTTAAATAAAAAATCTTTGAAAGGGCTCTACATTAAATGTAGTTGTCCCCTTTTTTATTCCGCACATACTTATTGGTAAATAAAAATTAAAACGTTACATTTAACAAAACGTAACAAGAATTAGACCAATGAGACCATCGCTTGCCTCGGAAAAAACGTTAAATTACAAACGAATAGCACTTCACCGCGTGCTATTCATGCAACACATATACACAAACAATTTTAATGAGTTATGCTTAGTAATTTCAAACAGAAGAGCACACAAATGTAGCGTAACAACAAGCCATAAAAAAGGGTATACCCCAAAAAAGATTACGCAAAACATTAAAAACCACCAATTATCAAGAAAAGAAACATTCACACCATTAAACAACTATAACTTTAAAATAATACTAAATATAGCCCAAACATTTAAATATTAAACAGTCCGCGTTAGACAAAACTGGGAACCATTAATACAACCATGCAAAATATACAGACCGAGTATTTTGTGTACAAAATCCATAACAGTGTTCTATTTTCCAGACAATTTCATCAAACTTACTAATTATGAATTTTATGCACGTATGTTAATGAGTCAGATTCGCCTGAAACACAATCTTAGGATTTTATTGAAATACAGAGATTCCTTAAAAAACCGCTCCTTGCACTAGCGGATGCGAACTTCTACCACAATGAACACACACTTTCATTTCTCTTGAACAGAACACTTTGACATTACACCTGATTTACTCGCTCTGTTATACTATACACAACCAGGAGTTCGCTTAAGTCAGCATATTTAGCAGCTCCTTAGCAGGATCTAAAAGAGCTTAAATATGTTAGTAAGCTCCTGCAAAAATAAGTGAGTTTTTAGTATGGAAGATTTGAAAAAGAGCTGTATTGCTGTGGGAAAATTCACCAAAACGATAGAATAAATGAATTACCGATATGTTTAAGACTGAGAAGGAAGGTAAATTGAAGTGGAAAACACATAATGAGTTTCCTATGAAATTAATTTTTTCAACTTTTTTTAATAGAGACTAAAATAACTGAGATGTTGAGTTCTGGAATATATACACCAACGCAATGAAACAAACAACTTGTCACAATGTTATGGTGTTCTTTTTGATGAGATAAAGTATCCATCACATAATACCATCACAAACTGCGTCACCACCACGTACACAATATAATATACACCGGCGTAAATAAACTGCAGCCGTGGAAACTAATCATAATTGCATGTGTTTTCAAACTATTTAAAAATATATAATATAATATATTAATAAGTAATTTCATCGATTTCCCTTTTAAAATTCTTTTATTAAAAAATTCACATAATCACAAAATTATAATAGAGATTTACCCTCTAATACGGCTTAATATAATTCGAGATTGTGACTGAAGTTTTCCCGTTAAAACATGTATTTTGGATTTCCCCAGTTAATAAGGTATGGCATATTCTATAGTATGATTAATTTCAGAGAATTAAACTGTGAAACAGTTTAACCACTTATAATGAAAAGAAACTGCCATTAAAATACTCAAGTTGAAGATATTTCAATGACATAGCCGTTGATGAACTTCATAAAAACAGCAAATTAAAGTAAGGGGCCGAATAGTTGTAAATCGAAATCTTTTATTTATATTATTACGATATGCCACGCATTTAAAAAATCACTTTGACTTAATGCCCGATCGTCGCATTATGTATAAAGCGAATTATAACGGTGGTGATCAATCTTCTTGAGAACACAATTTGGACAACATTTCGCTCGCTCATATCAGCTTCAGATATACTCACAATTTGTTTTGATTATCATGAAAACCACTAATTTCTTCCACAATTCTTTCATTCGTTTTATTGTTGGAAGGCCAAAATAAGAAGTTGAGATATTGAAAATCTGCTTGAACGGCACATACGAAATTGAAAGTGTAACGCAATGAATTTTATGAAAAAAAAAGTTCAATAACGTTGGCGAACCAAATTAATATATTTCATTGCATGGATTCCAAATTCTGGATGCCCCGTGTTTCTTCTGGGGAGAGCCTTCAAATTTCCCACATGGTATGTAAAGTTGCAAAGTTACTTATTGAGCAATTATTATATATTGTTATAAATAATAGTAATTATTACTATATATATTGCTTCATTTCCATATCAGTTAAACAATTTATTTATTACTCATTTGAATAGTCAAACTGCTAAGTAAGTGTAGCGTCTGTGAGTTGTAGTGTATTATTATACGCTGGAGATGCGTATTCATTCCCGATTGGCTGACAAGACTGGCGTCAACCTCCGTCGCTTCGGGATTTTCTCCAACCAGGTAGCCCCGACCAGAGGGAACAAACAGCGTGGTAAGCTCAAATTCACTAGTTCCCCACCAAGTGTGGTAGTGCAGTGCGTGTAAGTTCAGGGCGGTAAAAAAAACAGTGAAAAAGGGACAAGGAAGGGAAGGAAATATCGCGCACGGTTCGTGGAACCGTTGGTAGGGAATACTACACCGGCATTCGCTGGTGTTGATCACAGAAACCACGGAAAACAACGGATTCAGAGCAACCCGGGCGCGAATTCTCTCTACCAGTTGCGACTGAATTCACTTGCTCTCAGCTAGAGCCGAAAATGCCTGCGTCAAAACACTGAATAACCTAACGGAATCCTTTTGTCTACAAGCTGATAGAAATTCGTTCATTTCGCGCGCACATCCTAGAACCATAATTTTTTCCAGGTTCTTTTTTTATACTTTCGCGCGGTTTTATCGGCGGAAGGAAGAAGCGCCGCGAAAGGCTCGGCCCGCCCGCAGAACTGAGGACCACGACCACAAAGCCGTTCGGTTGTCGCGCGTCTTCCATTACTGCGCAATCTCGGATTTACGGCCCGCCGCCGCATTTGTCGGCAACCAACACGCTCTATTAATATTATACGCCCCGCTGTCGCGCTGGGCGGGCGGGCGGCGCTCTGGCGGCCGCGACTCGGCTGAGGCCATCGCTCAGCGGGAGGATTGCGCGCAGGGGACGGAACTGCAGGCCAAAGTGGAAATTTCATTCAATTCGAAAATACTCAGCGACAGTAACAGAGCACCTTTAAACAGAAATTATTATTATTTACATTATTATCTATTATTATTATTATTTATTATTATATTATTTATATTATTTATTATTATTATTTATTATTATTATTATTATTGGGTATAGGCATTATGACGCACGCTACACGATTAAGTGCTGTTAACTTCCAGATCCGGATAAGCTGGGCGCAGGATCCAGCGGTCTTTCGCTGTATCCTTGGATAACAACAACGGTTTTACGCCTTGAAGGTGTGTAATTATGAGATGATACGATGATGATAGGTGAAGGGACAACTCACAAATAGGGACCATGTTTACGCAGCGACTCGAACCATGCCAGGCACTCTTTCGGGCTGATGACGGCTGCAATAACGGTTAGTGCTCTGGGCCGGCTTGTATTATTTGCACAAGTAATATGAATGAATGATTCTTGGGGACCGGCATTGAAGATATAGAACGTGATTCAAAATAGTATCGCGGAGCATATGTTTCCACTTTTAGGTGTCTCTTTTCTTATAAAGTTTACTCGCGTAAAAATAACAAGACATGTAACTTCTGAAGCTAATTTCAGGGTGCAGAAACCGTCTGTTATCACCGTTGTAATGGTAACACAGCGGTTGGTGGCCTGTTTTTGCACGTGTGCATAACCAATGGTTTTGCTTTGCCAAGACATCTTAGATGTAACAGTCTTGTTAGTTTTGCTATAATTAATGTGCTTGCTAATTATTAGGTTTTCGAAGTATTAGAAAAATATAAAGATATTGTGACAGAATAGTAACAGGAAATGTCTAGTCTCTACGGGAGGATTTAAGAACAGTGTGATTCTTTTCTATTCTTTAATTGTGAACCGACCTGCACTCATTATTTGGAAGATAAAATTCTTCCGGCGACAAAACTCGAACAAATAACTTTAGCTAAGAATATTACACTTCTTCGATGTGATGAAACAGAAAATATAATTAAATAATTACTGTCACACAGAGTATATTTATTTTCAATACAAATTGTTTATATATCTATCTTTCACTGAAAGGTGAAAGGGACGTAGCATACTTTTCTGCGTTGAAGAGGCGAAGAGTTACTTTTGTAATTGAATTCAAAGAGTTAAAAAGGGGGAAAGAAATTGAAAGAGAAATGGCGGCAAAATTTTGTGAGAAATAAGTGGGTTTAAAGACAGTATAATTTTCAGAAAACTGATTTTATCAGAAAGTTCATTAGCTGTCTGCCGTCATTAATTCCTTAAATTTTCATCAATCGAAAAATTTCATTCATTGATATACGATTGGATTTAGTGCTATTTGTTAATAAAACCCAATTCTCCTGGAATTGAAAACAAATATTTTTTCTTAATGTTAAATATTTCAATAACTTCTCCTCACTTGTTCTATTATTACCTCCCATTCACAACGGTGAAAAAATATCGAAAATGGCATAGACATGAAAGCTCACTGGCAAGCTTGCATATAGCCCAAACAGAGATAATAATGAAAGACGCACACTATTGCAACATTGCTGCAGGAAACACTAACCCCCCGTTTCAAAAATTTGGCAATTCGGCATCTCGGTCTAGTGTCGACTTACCAATCACAGGTGACAACATTCGAATGTAGATTTATTCTCAGTGACAATGCAATTGACGAGGGCAGTTCAATTTGGTGGGTATTGAGCAGCAGTGACAATGTCTCATTTCGGAAGCTAATGCGCACAGTAATAGAATGGCTATAAATTCGAATTTTGATCTGGAACGTGAAAATTTGGATTTAGATAAACGAAAGAGAATGAACCCGCTCACTAACCGCGAATTTATTTCAGCTATACTGCTTTTACTCTGATCAACAATACTAACTCAATTATGTCTTCCATGAGGAGATATTATTAGAATTTAATACATTGCAATCGTAATGAATGGACATTTAACGTGAAAATTAAGAACCGTAAGAATATAGAATGAATAATAATGCCACGGCTGGAATGAATAAACTAATAAACAAATGCCGGAAAAGCAGTTTACAATATCACTTTGCGCTAAACAATAAATAGTGAGATGCTGCAAGACATGTTCATTCAATTCAGAAGGACATTCAAAACATATCTAATAACTTGTTCCTAATTTCTGATATTTTGCACATTATAATTGAAGGTATTTCAAGCAGATTTTCAATTGAATTTTTTTCACTTTCACGTAAAAAGTTTTAAAATTTTATATTGGTTTTTATGGTAATATTGTAAATATTAATACATTAGGTTTACATTTTGGTCTTAATATATTCCTATGTAACATATTTTTAAATTGTGTGCCCGATAAAATAGAACTCGAAAATAATGTGATTTGACAGGAATAGCTCAATTATGTGAGTTGTCAGTATATGTCCGAATGTGATTAATCCTTTTCATTAGTTACTGAAGAACGTATATTTTAGTCATCCATGTTGAGGAAACACTCGTTGATAGTCGTTTGACGATCGAGCATCATTGACGATTCCAGACACCTTCGAAAAATGACAATGTGGAAAGAACAACTCCATGATGTTGAAGAAATTATGTTAGATTTTTTAGTTTCCTTGTTTCACACAGCACAGCATTTCAGATGTTAAGTAAGGTCATTTGCCACAAAAGAAGCAAAGAAGGTGGAAAGGAATGTAGAAGCAAATCAACCCAGTCCACGATCCAACTCACTGTAAAAATGAACAGCCGTTTTCGCAATTTTTCATATGTGCAGACATTGTACACAGAAAAAGCTTTTTTACTCAATCTGATTTTGAAAGTAAGGATAAGAGAAGTTTTGTGTGTGTGGTAAAAAATGTTATTTCATTCCGATAATTTACATAACATGTTATATAACACGAAATTTAATTTCTTTCATTTCCAATATTGATGTATACACCCCGCTCTCTAAGTATGTAAAGTCGTTTGTGCTATTTTTAATATTTTTTCACAGAGTCGTTGCAACTTTATGGATCTCATCAGCGCCCTCACAAAACAGCCATTTATAAAAAAAAATTGCAATTTATTCCTTAGTCACAGCCTAATGGGAGCTACTGGAATATGAAAATTCAATATGTAAAATTCTGATACATTCCAATAGTTTCTACAAATTTGGGTAAAATAATTCGCCTTTTATTAATCTTGTCTTATATTACTGCGTCTATCTCTTTCGTTATTCATTTAGATTTTTTTTTAGTCTGTGTTGGTAGCAGATATTTGTGGTAATCCATAATAGATCCTCTAAGTTGCCGACTTAATGTTTAAATATATTTTCATTTCTGCATTTAGCTGCTAACCAGCGGTCAAAAAGATCACCGACAGAGAATCCTAAAACTGCATTGTTATTTTGAATTGAAATTTTGAGTTAGCATTTTATACATATGAGTACTTCTAGCGATAACTGGCATTGAGCACCATTTCAGTTGGATATAGGTATTTCATATGGTCCTCCACAAAAGCATTCATGAAACGTATTTGTCGTATTTCAACCTGTTTTGGTCTTATCTAAAATTGTTGTATAAGAATGTAAATTCAAAAGTTGAGAGTTTGATTGTAGAGTGTAACGATGTATGTAATAGTTAAACAGGGCTGTTTAAATGAAGAATTAGAGGTCAGTATTCTCCATTGGCCGCAAGCAATAGGTTTTTTTCCAGCACTAGCTTTTGCACTAAACTGAGCCGATGCGTCACGAGCGAGTCTCCTCCCTCCCGACAAGCAGCGGGGCAACACCCACCGGTCCCCACAATAACGTAAGCGTCTGGCTAAGAGCTTCACGAGTGGGGTCGGATCCCTTGAGCAGCGCAAGGCTTCGCATATGCCACGTTAAGAGTGAAGAAATAGTTTAATTCGTAGTGGCAACATGACCTACTGACAAAAATGTATAACTTTAATGATTCGTACAGGTTTTGCGAGTTGCGCGTAGGCTCGTGGGCCTGATGTACTGGGCAACGGCGGCCTGCCGGAGACGTGACGGGAAGGGCAGAGGAAAAGGGGTGAGGCGAGCAGGTGGCAGGGGAATGAGTGGAGGATGATGTGTGGACAGGCTGGGGCAGGGCGGGGGTCGTGGTGGCGCGGTGGCAGGGGGTATATTGACGGGTGGCGCGGGCAATGGCTGGCGGTTAGAGAGGGGGGATAATCGCGGTAAGGGTTAGTAGATCGCGAATGGTACAAGCACATCCCGTAGTGGGGCAGGGATGAGTATCGGACAGCCGTCGAGGTTAAGAGCAGAGTATATGAGGTGGGTAGGGTCAGGGGAGGAGATGAGGTGGGAGTGGGTAGCGGGAAGCGGCTGGGCGATCGGAAGCGAGTGCATTCAGGAGAGACAGCGGAAGGGCACGTGCAAGCGTCTAGGGGAGAGCAGGGGGCGGGGCAGCCTTGTGTGGCTCTGGTGTTTGGGGGCAGCGTGCGGAGGGTCAGCCGGCAGGGGTGGGGGGGGGCGACAGAAAAGCGCATTTGACGGGGATTGGAATGAGAGGTCTTTGGACACGGCGGTGGAAGAAGAGCCAAGGAACAGCTGAGGAGGGGCGTTAGCGAGAAGAGAAACGGACGTCAAGCACAATTGTTTAATGGGCGCTTGGAGCAGTAGAGCGGGAAGAAGAGGAGCGTTTGTTGGGGTAGAGGATGGCGAGCACTTTTGAGGAGAATTTGTGTAGCGGCACACACGCACGCACAAAGGGGAAAAAGGGGGAAGGGGCCCCTCGAGATGGGAGACGTTTGGATGGACTTGGCGGGGGGGAGGTGTCGCGACGTGGGCGGTGGTGTTGGGACATACGGGCTCAGGGAGGCAGGGATTGGGAATTGTCGTACGGGATGTTGCAGGATTGAACACCATTGGAGCGGGAGCCAGAGAGGACGGCTGAGAGAAGGGTGCCGATGGGTGGCTGGGTGGAGTGGGAGTAGCGGCGGGGGCAGGCCGAGGGCGGGCTGCGTAGGGCGCGGTGGGGGGCAGGGGCCGCGGGGCGGGGGCAGGGCAGGGGCGGGGGGAGGCGGGGGCAGGGCAGGGGCGGGGGCGGAGGCGCGGGGGCGGGCAGGGCAGTGGCCCGGAGGCGGGGCGGGGCGGGGAAGGAGCGGGGGGCAGGGCGGGGCGGAGCAGGGGGCGGGGCAGGGCGGGGGCGGATGCGGGCGGATGCGGGGGCGGGGGCAGGGGCGGGGGCGGGGCGGGGCGCGGAGGGCAGGGGCAGGGCGGGAGGAGGGGCGGGCGGAGGCAGGGGCGGGCAGGGCGGGGGCAGGGGCGGCGGAGGGATGCGGATGCGGGGGCGGGGCGGTCGGCGGGGCGGGCGAGCAACCTTCGGGCTGGGTCGTGCCGCCGGCGCTGCACGCCTGCTCGAAAGCGGCGCTTGTCGTGGCGGCGCGGCTGGCCGCGGCAGCGGCGGCGCTGGCGAAGATGGCGCCGGGTCGTCGTGAGGCGGCGCCGGCGCTGGCGCCCGGCGGGCGGCGAAGGCGGGCGCAAAGCCCCCTGCCACCGCCCACCACGACCCCCGCCCTGCCCCAGCCCTCCGTCCACACATCATCGCCCACCATTCCCTCGCCGACCTGCTCGCCTCACCCCTTTTCCTCTGCCCTTCCCTCACGTCCTCCGCAGGCCGCTTTGCCCAGACACTCAGCCCACGACCACGCCCACTCGCAAAACTGTTACGAGATCATTAAGAGTTAATAACATTTTTTGTCAGTAGGTCATTTGCACTTACCGATAAACCTATTTCTTCACTCTACGTGGCTATGCCGAAGGCCTTGGCTGCTCAAGGGACCGACCCACTCGATGAGCTCTTAGCCAGCGCTTACGTATTGTGGGCGACCGGTGCGGTGTTGCCCGCTGCTTGTCGGGAGGGAGGAGGACTCGCTCGTGCGCGATCGGCTCAGTTTAGTGAAAAGCTAGTGGCTGGAAAAACCATTGCTGCGGGCAATGGAGAATACTGACCCTAATTCTTGCATTTAAACAGCCCTGTTTTAACTATTACATAATCTACACTCTACAAATCAAACCTCTCAACTTTTGGAATTTACATTCTTATACAAACAATTTTAGATAAAGACCAAGACAGGTTGAAATACGACCAAAATACGTCATGATGCTTTGTGGGAGGACCCATATGAAATACCTATATCAACTGAAATGTGCTCAATGCCAGTTATCGTAGAGTACTCATTATGTATAAAATCTAACCAAAATTTCAATTACAATAACAAATGCATTTTAGGATTCTCTTGTCGGTGATCTGTTTTGAACCCTGGTTAGCAGCTAAATGCAGAAATGAAAATATTATTTAAACATTAAGTCGGCAACTTAGAGGATCTATTATGGATTACCACAAAATATCTGCTACCACCACAGACTAAAAAATAAATGGAATAACGAAGAGATAGACGCAGTAATATAAGACAAGATTATAAAAGGCGAATTATTTTACCCAAATTTGTAGAAACTATTTGGAATGTATCAGAATTTACATATGACATTTTCATATTCCAGTAGCTCCTTAGCTGTGACTAAGGAATAAATTGCAATTTTTTTTAAATGGCTGTTTTGTGAGGGCGCCTGAGAGGATTCCATAAAGTTGCAACGACTCTTGAAATAATATTAAAAATACACAAACGACTTACATACCTTAGAGAGCGGGGTGTATACAATCAATATTGAAATGAAAGAAATTAAATTTCGTGTTATATAAATGTATGTAATTATGGAATGAAATAACAATTTTTTACCACACACACAAACATTCTTCTTCATCCTTACTTTCAAAATCAGAATTGTATGAAAAAGTTTTTCTGGTACAATTCTGCACATATGAAAATTGACGAAAGCGGCTTATCATTTTTACAGTGAGTTGGACGTGGACTGGGTGATTTGCTTCTACATTCCTTTCCACCTTCTTTGCTTCTTCTTGTGGCATGACCTTACTTAACACTGAAATGCTGTGCTGTGTGAAACAAGGAAACTAACAAAATCTAACATAATTTCTTCAACATCATGGAGTTGTTCTTTCCACATGTCATTTCGAAGGTGTCTGGAGATCGTATGATGCTCATCGTCAAACGACTATCACGAGGATGTTTTCCTCAACATGGATGACTAAAATATACGTTCTTCAGTAACTAATGAAAAGGATTTATTCACATTCGGACAATACTTGACAACTCACATAATTGAGCTATTCCTCAAATCAATTATTTTCAGTTCTATTTATCGCACACAATATTAAAAATATGTTCATAGGATTATATTAAACCAAAATGTAACCTAATTGTATTATATTTAGCAATATTACCATAACATATAAATAAAACTTTTACGTGAAAGTGAATAAAAATTCAATTGAAAATCTGCTTGAAATAACCTTCAAATTATAATGTGCAAATATCAGAAATTAGAACAATTATTAGATATGTTTTGAATGTCCTTCTGAATTGAATGAAACATGTCTGCACATCCTATTATTTGTTTGAGCGCAAAATGATAATTGTAAACTGCTTTCCGGCATTTGTTATTAATTCATTCCAGCCGTGCCTTATTTCATTACTATATTCTTAACGGTTCTTCATTTTACGTTAAATGTCCATTTCATTACGATTGCAATGTATTAAATTTCTAATAATATCTCCTCATGGAAGACAAATTGAGTTAGTATTGTTGATCAGAGTAAAAGCAGCTATAGCTGAAAAAAATTCGCGGTAGTGAGCGGGTTCATTCTCTTTCGTTTATCTAAATCCAAATTTTCACGTTCCAAGTCAAAAATTCGAATTTATAGCCATTTCTATACTGTCGCATTAGCTTCCGAAATGAGCCATTGTCACTGCTGTCAATACCCACCAATTGAACTGCGCCTCGTCAATTGCATTGTCACTGAGAATAAATCTACTCGAATTGTTTCACTGTGATTGGTAAGCGACACAGACGAGATGCGAATGCAATAATTTTGAAAACGGGGGTAGTGTTTCCTGCAGCAATGTTGCATAGTGTGCGTCCTTTCATTATTATCCTCGTGCTATATGAAGCTTGCCAGTGAGTTTCATGTTATGCCATGTTTCGATATTTTTCTACCGTATGTGATGGTGAGGTAATATAAAACAAGTGAGGAGAAGTTATTGGAAATATTTAACATTAAGAGAAAAATATTTGTTTTCAATTCCAGAGAATGGTTTTATAACAAATAGCACTAAATCAATCGTATATCAATGAATCGAATTTTTGTCTCGATGAAATTAAAGGAATTAATGAGGCAGACAGCTAAATGAACTTTCTGATATAAATCAGTTTTCTGAAAATTATACTGTCTTTAAACCCACTATTTCTCACAAAAGTTTTGCCCCATTTTTCTCTTTCAATTTCTTTCCCCCTTTTTAACTCTTTGAATTTCAAGTTACAAAAGTAACTTTCGCCTCCTTCAACGCAGAAAAGTATGCTACGTCCCTTTCACCTTTCCAGGTGAAAGATAGGAATAAAAACAATTTGTATTGAAAATAAATTACTCATGTGTGACAGTAATTATTTAATTATATTTTCTGGTTTCACAACATCGAAGAATGTAATATCTTAGCTAAAGTATTTGTCGGAGTTTTGTCGCCGGAAGAATTTTATCTTCCAAATAATGAGTGCAGCGTTTCACAATTAAAGAATAGAAAAGAATGACACTGTTTCTTAATCCTCCCGTAGAGACTATACATTTTCTTTACTATTTCTGTCACAAATATCTTTATATTTTTCTAATACTTCGAAAACCTAATATTAGCAAGCACATTAATATAGCAAAACTAACAAGACTTGTTAAATCTAAGATGTCTGGCAGCAAAACCATTGGTTATGCACACGGTGCAAAACAGGCCACCAAACCGTGTGTTACCATTACACGGTGAGTAACAGACGGTTTTGCACCCTGAAATTAGCTCAGAAGTTACATGTCTTGTTATTTTACTGCGAGTAAACTTTATAAGAAAAAATGAAGAACCTAAAGAGGTGGAAACATGCTCCGCGATACGTCATTTTGAATCACGTTCTATTATCTTTCAATGACCGGGTCCCCAAGAATCATTCCATTCATATTACTTGTGCAAATAATACAAGCCGGCCCAGAGGCACTAACCGTTATGCCAGCCGTCATCAGCGCCGAAGAGGCTGCAGGTTCGAGTCCTGCGTAAACATGGTCCTATTTGTGATTGTCCCTTCACCTATCATCATCCTATCATCTCATAATTCACACTTCAAGGCGTAACAACCTTGTTGTAATTCAAGGATACAGCTGAATAGCTGATCCTGGAAGAATTACACACGTTAATCGTGTAGCGTGGTCAGTAATGGCCTATACGCCAATAATAATAATAATAATAATAATAATAATAATAATAATAATAATGTAAATAATAATAATAATAATAATGTAAATAATAATAATAATTTCTGTAAAGGTTCTGTTACTGTCGCTGATGTAGTTTTCGAATTGAATGAAATTTCCACTTGGCCTGCAAGTTCCCGTCCCCCTGCGCGCAATCCTCAGCTGAGCGATGGCCTCAGCCGAGTTCGACGAGCGCGCCAGCAGCCGCCGCCCGCCCGCCCAGCGCGACAGCGCGTATAATAATTAATAGAGCGTGTTGGTGCCCGACAAATTGCGGCGGCCGGGCGTAATCCGAGATTGCGCAGTAATGGAATGACGCGCGCCGAAGCGGCTTTGTGGTCGTGTCCCTCAGTTCTGCCGGGCCGGGCCGAGCCTTCGCGGCGCTTACTCCCTTTCCGCCGAGTAAACCGCGGAAAGTATAAAAAAGAACCTGGAAAAAAATTATGGTTCTAGGATGTGGCCGAAATGAACGAATTCTAGTCACTTGTAGACAAAAGGATTTCCGTTTAGTATTCAGTGTTTTTGACCAGGATTTTCGGCTCTAGCTTGAGAGCCAAGTCGAATTCAGTCGCACTGTAGAGGAGAATTCCAGCGCCCGGGTGCTCTGATCCGTTGTTTTCCGTGGTTTCTGTGATCAACACCAGGCGAATGCCGGTGTAGTATCCTACCAACGGTCCACGAACCGTGCGCGATATTTCCTTCCCCTTCCTTGTCCTTTTCTCACCTGTTTTTTTTACACGCACTGACACTTACACGCACTGCACTACCACACTTGTGGGGAACTAGTGAATTTAGAGCTTACCACGCCTGTTGTGTTGCCCCTCTGGTGGGGATACCTGGTTGGAGAAAATCCTCGCAAGCCGACGGAGGTTGACGCCAGATCTTGTCAGCCATCGGGGAAGATATACGCCATCTCCAGCGATAAAATCAAACACTACACTCACAGGACCTACACTTACCTTAGCAGTTGACTCTTCCAAAATGAGTAATAAATCAATTGTTTACTGATGATGGAAATCGAAGCAATAATAATAATAGTAATAATTACTATTATTATAACAATAATAATAATTTGGCTCCAATAAGTAACTTGCAACTTACATTACCATGTGGGAAGAGTGAAGCTTCTCCCCAGAAGAGAACAACGGGCCATCCCAGAATTTGCAATCCATGCAAATGAAATATATTAATTGGTTCGCCAAACGTTATTGAACTTTTTTTTACAAAAAATTAATTGCGTTACACTTTCACTTTCGTATTGCCGTTCAAGCAGATTTTCAATATCTCAAACTTCTTATTTTGGCCTTCAGACAATAAAACGAATGAAAGAATTGTGGAAGAAATTAGTGGGTTTTCATGATAATTTCAAAACAAATTTGTGAGTATTATCTGAAGCTGAATATGAGGAGCGAAATGTGTCAAATTGTGTTCTCAAGAGATTGATCACCCGTTATTCGCTTTACAATAATCGACGACGCATTAAGCAAAGTGATTTTTAATGCGTGGCATGATCGTAATAAATATAATAGAAAGATTTCGATTTACAACTATTCGGGCCCTTATTTCAATTTGCTGTTTATTATGAAGTTCATCAAAGGCCTATGTCATTGAAATATCTTCACTTGAGTATTTAATGGCAGTTCTTTCATTATTAAGTGTTAAATGTTCACGTTAATTCTCTGAACATTAATCATACTATTAGAATATCATACATTTATTTAACGGGAATATCCAAAAATACATGTTTACGTGGAAAACCTTCAGCACAATCTCGAATTATAAGCCGTATAGAGGTAAATCTCTATTATAATTTGTGATTATGTGATTTTTTTAATAAAAGAATTTTAAGGAATCGATGAAATTACTTATTATATATTTATATTATATATTTTTTAAATCAGTTGAAAAACACTGAAAAATATATGATTACTGTTTCCACGGCTGCCAGTTTATTTAGCGTGGTATGATTACATTCGTGTACGTGTGTGACGCAGTTGTGATGGTATTATTTGTGATGAGATACTTTATCTCTATCAAAACAAAGAACACCATAACATTGTGACAAGTGTTTGTTTCATTGCGTTGGTGTATATATTCCAAACTCAACATCCAGTTATTAGTCTCTATTAAAAAAGTTTGAAAAAATTTAATTTCATAGGAAATCATTACATGCTGGTTTTCACTTCATTTACCTTTCCTTCTCAGTCTTTTAAACAATCCGGTAATTCATTTATTCTATCGTTTTGTGAATTTTCCCACAGCACAGCTCTTTTTCAAATCTCCCATACTAAAAACTCACTTATTTTTTGCAGGAGCTTACTAACATATTTTAGCTCTTTTAGATCCTGCTAAGGAGCCTGCTAAATATTGCTGACTTAAGCGACTCCTGGGTTTGTGTATAGTATACAGAGCGAGTAATATCAGGTGTAATGTCAAAGTGTTCTGTTCAAAGAAATGAAAGTGTGTGTCATTGTGTAGAAGTTCGCACCGCTAGTGCAGAGCGGTTTGTTAAGGAATTCTCTTATTTCATAAAATCCCTAAGATTGTGTTTCAGGCGAATCGACTCATTAACATACTGCATAAAATTCATATTAGTAGTTTGATGAAATTGTGCTGGAAAAATAGAACACTGTTATTGATTTTGTTCACACAAAATTACTCGGTCTGTATATTTTTGCATGTTGTATTAATGGTTCCCAGTTTGTCTAACGCGACTGTTTAGATATTTAAATGTTTGCTATCTTTAGTATTATTTTAAGTTATAGTTGTTTAATGGTGTGAATGTTTCTTTTCTTGATAATTGTGTTTTTAATGTTTTGCGTAAATATTTTTTGGGGTATTCCTTTTTTTATGGCTTGTGATATGTTTACGCTAACATTTGTGTGCTCTTCTGTTTTGAAAATACTAAAGCATAACTCATGTAAAATTGTTTGTGTATATGTGTTGCATGAATAGCACCGGTGAAGTGCTATTCGTATTCGAAGTTACGTTTTTCCGAAGCAAGCGAATGGATCTCATTGTCTAATTTCTTGTTACGTTTGTTTAAATTGATAACGTTTATTTTATTTACCATAAGTATGTGCGGAATAAAAAAGGGGACAACTACATTTATGAGCCCCTTTTCCAAAGATTTTTTATTTACTTATGAAAAATTTTACTAGCATAAATCATTAAAACATACTTTCAGGGAGAATAAAGTTACAGATTTATTGATACGATTAAAAATAGAATTGGTTTGATCTTTACACGATCTCGAGCGTCTTTACCCCTTTAAAGAAAGGGAAATATCATAAATTTATCATATTTAAGTAAATCAATGTTTTATTACGTGTAGATACACAGCCCCTTTCAAAATGTTCAGTTTCGAAAATACTAAAGCATCCGTCATGTAAATAATATGTATGTATGTATGTACTTGGCGCGACAGCCCGTGAATGGGCTCAGGCCTACCGGCGACGTCCCTGTCTCGCGGCCCTCGGTTAACGCGTTACGTGTAGTCAGCGCGACGACATCCCGACGCAGTATTCCGGTCTTCTCAACCTGCGAAGTGAATTTCTTTTCGTTACACAACTAATACTGGGACATTGCAAGGAAAACGCACACTCTAATTTTGCCTCACCGGGAATCGAACCGGGGCCCGTAGTGGAAAGCTAGTACGCTGACCAACCGCTAGCCACGAGTATCATGTAAATAATATAGCATGCATATCATTAACTACTTATTTTAATACATTTGTATTAAAAAGTGAACATAAAACGGGTTGACTGACAAGATAGAAAGTTCTTCGTTTACGTATCTCCGCGTAATAAATTAATTTCTACTACGTGCAAAGAAAAAAGTCTTCAAAATTTGTGCTACATAATGGAGCTAATGTTTACACAGCCTATTGAAAACGTCTTAGATTCTTGGTCGGTATCGTCCATGGCAATGTACTTGTCACGCTTACTATTTGCAAATATCATTCCCTCATTACTCACTATTTCCAAAACATTATTGGACTATGACATGAAAACGAGATCTCAAGAGAATTTCTCAGTAAATATACTCTTACGTAATTTCTTGCAACTAACTAATGAATGAATGTACATTGAAAGTATTTACAGTCTCAGTTATACGATTGCATTTTTCGTCTCCGCCTTCTGCTCTACCCTTCATCTAAACTACCATCTCTCCCACAGAGACGGCTCCACGTCCGCCCAATTCTCGATATTTCCAACCAAAACTCGCCAGCGCGGCGGCCAGTTCACGACTCCACAGATTCCGTTCCCGCTCGATGCTCTCTCTGAATGCTCCGTCCGCCACGTTGAGCGCAGCCGGGCTTTGAACGCCGCCCCCGACCTTTTCATCGCCCTCGACCAGGGCTGCCACTCTCGCGGCATAAAAGTCCCTCCGGTTACCCTCAAAGATGCGTGCGGAAACCGAAGTGCGTAGTTGCTGCTGCGATTCGCCCACGCGCTCGTGATAGGGCTAAGCGGCAGGATTCACCCAGTGAAAGTCATGAGTAGGGGGAAGATTTTGATGACCTAAAACATCGCCAAAAATGATCAATAAAATTCTCTTACAACTTATTTAATGCGCTAAAAGTTATGAAAAATAACGTAAAACATGTCGAAATCAGTTTGGATGAACAACTCAAGCTGTTGGAAGCCTGATTACTGATGTAATCAGGCTTCATCTATTCGTTTAAGTGAACTCAATTTGCAAACTTTCATTTGGGACTGGTTCTTTACCAGGAATCTGTCTTTAGTTATCCCGAAATCGGCTGAAGCGACAGTTGCTCTCACATGACCTTTAGATTATACACTCACAGCGGCTGTCATTCCAACTCGTGAGCGAAGAAATCGAATAGGCTACTTATGAACTCTTTGGAGAACACGTCTCGTTAATCTTATGTGAAGCAAGTACCATTAAAATAATCGATCTAATTTACAAAAAATGCATACAAAATTACGACAAATTATAAAAAATGACTTATTAGTCCGAATCGACGAAAAATGTAAACAATGTTACATAAAATGTGTAACTTTCTTTTGTCCTTAAATAAAATTAATTTCTATACTAAATGGCTTTGTTTTAAAGCAAAAAGAAAAATAACATTTCATTAGAATCTTCCTCTAGTCATATGTCAGTAAGGATTATATAAAGAAGAAAAAACAAAAATTTTGTAACCAAATGTTTGGAAAATAATGATCTTTCTCGAGTAAAACCAGAACATTTGACAAAATAAGAAACTACTGGTACTACAACAGTACATACCTTCTCACATTATTTTTGACGTTAGCAATTTTAAAAAATTGAGAGTTCAATGAAAGTAAACTTGGGCATTTTTTAAGCGTCCTGAGATCTACCACTAAAAACATTAAATAATTGGGATGGTTTTTGAGAAAACAATTGTTTAAAAATTCCATATGTTTCAGGTATAAATAGTACCATTTTCGAAAAATTATACATGTCTTTATTTTAAGCTCTCTTGGAACTACTGGTTTTATTAAGAAAAAATCTCTGTTTTAAATATTGTAGCTGTAGAAAGAAAGAAATTAAACTTTTTCAAGTTTCTGAAAACCAAGGATTTCATCGAAAATGAAACCTGAGCCATTCGCTATAGAAGAAAATTATAAAAATGAGTCTTTATGAATAGTACCCGCAAAAATCCAAACAACCGTTACAAACTTTCTCGGCTTCGAATTCGTACAGATCAATGGGAGAGTATCAAATTAGGAGGAAATCATCTAAACGGTTTAGACCTTAGCGTTGTCCACAGGCACGCAGACGTGTTTTGCTATCAATCGATTTTTAGGTACCAAGGAAACACAAAGCATATATTCTGTCTGAACAACGTGTTAGACGAAGGACTCAGAAAAAAGATTTATTCACCTTTTCGTTACAGGGGCGACAATAAGAGTTATGCTGTCGAAAAACGTCGACTTTTGCCGCACTATTCCAATACTTTCTCCTAGTAAGTTAACTTACGTAGTAAGTCGAGGAAGTAAAAACTATTGAGCACATAATATTATATTCGGATGTTTTCATTGCAATAGGTGACGGACATCGTCGTTAGGTTCTCGTTTGGAACGTGGGGACAATTGTCTGGGGAGAAAGGGGAAACTGTGCCCGCGCGTAGAATCGTATTTTCACAGGCACAATGAGGCGCATGCGTCCACAGACAAATGAGAAACGTCCATTTGTGACCGTATCTGTTGTAGCTACTTGAAGCTAGCAGACAAAAGGGGGCAGAAAGAGTTAAAACCTATTCCCAAAGTGAATGTTTATTTTGTACTGCAAGAATATTAATAAAATGAGCTGAATGCTATTGGGGAGTTTCAGTTTCTAAAGTCTTCTTCTCTACCCCACAAACGCATGGCCCAACTTTACGTCCTCACTCAAGAACGTTCAATGCCCTTCTGAGGGTTGATTTCGTGCTTGTTCTCAAGTTGGCAGGCTCCAAAAGACATCAAACATTGCAAACTCGTGTATTCCTTCATCCGTGTCTTCACTTGTATTTCTTCTGTCTCGGAATGAAATATGGACGGAATATGAAAAACATATAATTGCGACCCACTACAGTATTTGGGATGCTCAGTTCAAATTCAAGCATCACAAAATTGTAATCAAATAAGTGCATTATTTATGTTACTTTAAAAAGTAACTTACGTATTACAACATCCTCTTTTTTGTTTCAGTATTTTATTTCTTTTCAAACGGAAATATGTATTTTTTTGCAATAGAAAATTGCGCTAAACGTGATCCAAATCATGCGGTCGCTGCAGGCATCATTTCTCGTATCTACAAGACCACAACAAATATAAAAACCACTACCCTAGATATCAGAGCTTGCAGTAGGCCGATATTTTCCGTACCGATAATTCTACGGCGTGTGTTGACAGCTGTATGCTCGGGAGAGGTTATTTATTTATTAGTTTATTTATGTATAAAAGAGCGCGGCCAAAGTGTGTGATAACGTCCCGCGAGAACAAACAGCGCTGGACAGGCTAATAGTTTTGCGGGCTGCGATAACCGCCCGCTTGATTCGCCGTTTGAACGGGCGTCAGAGAGACTTGCTGATAAACGTGCACGTAAGGCGTGCGTTTTCCACGTTGCGTGCCCAGCCCATGGAGCGTGACTTGGCAGCGGGTTTGGGAGTGTGCTGGGCCCCGGGAGTGTTTCACAATCTTGAGAGCGTGTGGGAATTATCGTAATGCGCTGCGATATGTATGTGTGTACAGGTACTTCAATCGACAAATTAGCACTTGGGGAAAGAGAGAGCAGGCACCAAACGGAGGGGACGAAGGGACAGGAAATTATTTCGAATTCAGGGTTTACCATCTAATAATTGTTCCACGTTCAAAATAAATTCTGTTAGAAACAATCTTCATAGCTGACATCACGTTTTTAATCAATATTGTCAGTGCCTCACAGGTATTTCTATAACCTGTAAAACATTGACATGAACATTGAGGCTGTTACTGAGTTATGATGTAAATATTTTTTTAAATGTTAAATTTCGCATACAGAACACAAAAATATAATAATTAAATTTATACTTTTTCTCAACTCTATTAAACAGTTTCGTATAATGTACACATAAATTATTATAAATGCAGTGTTTTAAACACATTACTCAGAATGAACACGATCAAGGAATAAATGAATGCCGTCACACTAGTGAGGTGGAATTTTGGGCGCCCTCTGGAATTGTTTGCATTTATTAAATGTTAGACAGAAATGTTCAATGGCTATTTTCCAGTACAATAGAACAGTCAAATAACTGGTTCAGTGTTCTATCGCAACGTTTTGGATTTATAACATCTAATTTAGAGACATGTTGCTTTGTGAGAAATTTTGGGACGGTGTTCTTCGTATATATACAGATGGTGTACGGAATTGCTTCCACATTCCACTGTGAATTTTCCTTTTTGTGTAAATAAGTTACGGAAGTAAAATCATTTTGTATTTTCTAAAATTATTCTCATATTTTTGGTATTATGTATTCTGAATGCATGTCTCTTTTTTTTAAATATTGAAATATTTTTAAGAGAATAAACATGTTTTCCAATAAAGTATCTTGTTTATTTTAAAATTTATTCATGTTATGAATTAGTATAGTAATATTAGTTTAATATGGACAATTGTTTTATTTTACAACATATGTTTCTGTTCTGCTTATATTCATTGCCATGCTTATTTCAGGTTTTTACAAATTTTAAAAATATTGTTTCTTTGCCGTTGGGAGGTAAATAGAAAATCCGTATCGCACAAAAATGAACCATTGTGAAATTACACAGCACAGGTGTCGGAGGTCGCGAGTACTATTTGACAGAACAAACAAGAAAGATAGTCAATACAAACAGCGTTCTTATTTGCTCTGTAAATAGTACTTAAGGAGTTTCTCTTCTTAATAACACTCGTAGTTGTAGAATTTTCAGCTAACGAACTGAATCGGCAGACGAAATGTATTCTCGGTTGTACTTGATATTAGAAACGTGTCATATTTGCTTTTAAACGAAATTGTAATCATACGCTTTATTTTAAATTATTCTGAAATTGTTTTCTACAAATTTTCTACCTTATATAAAAGCTATAGATAGGCCTACCCTCACATTAAAAAATCGAACAATTTTTTTGTATTTTTTTAAATATTAATAGCAAATTCTGACATGTTTATTAGTGGTTCGTTCCGGGACAACCCTCAGTATGTTATTTTTATTTTTTTGCTAAAATATTGGTAAGGCAATAATTGTCGGCCAAAAAATACACTATTAATTTAAAAAACTGAAATGCTTATTTTCAGTAGAAATAATTGCAGCTCAAGTATTTTTAAAAAACACGTCGTAACTTTAAATAAAACCACTCTTTGCTTATTTATTAACGTGTGTCTTGTTTTGTCTCTCCCAGTGATTACTAACAAAGAGTAGAAAGAAGCTTTGCATATATTGTGAGTGGAAGACAATGCAGTGGTCGAAAACTGCGTGTATGCAGTGCGATCTAAAAACGAATGGTATTTTAGATATTTATCTTGTGTTCATGCTTTAATAATGTTATGTGCACATACCCATTGTTTGTGATTTTTATTCCCCCAAAAACTTTTGTGAAAACGCTTTTCTGTATTTTGAGAAATTTCGGATATGTTGCTTAATGATAAGTCTGTTCTGAAAGTTTGTGTTGTGTTAGGACCATTAATATAAAGACTTCAATATGAATAGATTCTTTGCCCAGAAACATTCTTCAAATGTTCTTTGTAAATTTTGTGTTATTTTGTTTTCTATATGTCTTGAGGAAATACTCTTTCTCTCACCTGTAACATCATGCTAAAAATATAATATTTAAAATATCTTTCGAAAACTAGAGGAATCCTCAGTTCTCTTGTTCATTTCTAAGCTGACACATCCTCGGTGTTAATTTATTATTATTATTTCACCTTGAATTGTTCTTCAGTTTTTTATTTTTTTATCAAAAATATAATAAATTTATTTTTCAAAGTATATTTGATGATGTATAAGATTAGATCATTCTAGATGCAGATTTTCTAAATGTCAACATTTGAGGATCAGGGTACGGCACATAAAGAAGTAATGTCAAACCAGTTCAGTCAGTAAAAATACTTACAAAACACACATTCGTCGTATTTTAAATGTTAAATTGTTATTTTACATTGTAATTTTTCTGCCCATGTTTCTCGTTCGGAAATCTATGGAACATATTTTTTGAAAAGTTAACAACTGCACATTGCCTGGCAGCAAAGATATATTATTTCCTGGAAGCGTCAGATCTACTGACTTGCGGAGTTGTTATGCTTCCTGAGATGAGATGAGTCATTCAGGTCATTCAGAATAAAAGTAACACACGTTTATAAATTGAACTTAAGGGGAGGAAATGTTATTTATCACCGTTACACGTGTGATGAATGGCCCTGATTCGGGTGCAACTTATCATGCGTTGGTGTTGGGTAGTTACACAAAGTATCTTTATCGACATCATAAAACGCATTCAATTCACCACTGCCCAACGACGTGCCTGCCAATCAGGGTCGAATTTCACATGTGTAAGTGAGTTATATGAAATTTCCTCTACAAGTTCATTGGCGAAATGTAATCATCTTCGACCGCCTACACGGACGAAGGTGGCTTAGGGCATCATCTGATGTCATTGCAGCCCTTCTGACCGGGAGGTTCTAGGTGTCCTTAGTGGCAAGATAACTAGATTGCTAGGTCGAATTCAGCCTCTGCTTAGAGGAGAACTCCAGTGGCGGGCTGCTCTGATCGGTAGTTTTCCGTGGTTTCTACGATCAATTCCTGTGGAATGCCGGAGCAGTGCCCTAACAAACGGACCGGACGCGATATTTCTGTTCCTCCTCCGTTACTTACATTCACATGCGCTACAGCACGGCCCTCGACGGGAGACCAGTCATGAGCTCAGAGCTTGTGCTGTCTGGGGCTGTGCCACGCTGGTAGGAGACACCTGGATGAGGATATCCGCGCAAGCCGTCGTTGGACACAGGTTCCGCCATCCAGCCGGAGATCACAGCCATCTCCCGCGATAAATCATACACTACACTTATGAGTCGGCTGTTGTCGCACCCGAAGTCACTAATCAAGCGATCAACGAATCGGCAACCTACATGCCCTAAAAGTTTGTTTCAATGATGCACCTTTCGTTCAGTCTGCATCTGATATTGCATCTTGTCGGTTCTGCGTTCTGACGTTGCATCGTGGTTGTTGCAGTTCCCACGGCGCAAATCCTGGGAGGCCCTGACCTCCACGTGGACCGCGGCAGCACCATCAACCTCACGTGCATCATCAAGTACAGCCCCGAGCCGCCTGCGTATATCTTCTGGTATCACCACGACGAGGTGGGTAGAGTAAAACTCCTTGGTACCACACACAGTTTTTGTTTTATTGTAATTATGTTGTATCACTGTCCTCTTTTGTACTACGAATGGAGATATAATTTGCGTAGATACATAATGTTACCTCGATTTCAATACAGTAAAAACCCAAAAAACTCATATATTACACACCTTCTATCGAAACTTAACAGGCGTACCAACTAGCTAACCTATTTTCAACAAGCGAAAAAACTAAACTGCTCTTGGGTAAAACAAAGATTCCCACTTGACGTCTTGCAAAATCTCAGCCAACCATGATTCATAACCCCAAGATTCTCCTCTGAAGTATACTCTTAGATGTTTAGATTAAGTTAGCTTATATTTTAACTAGCTTAAGCCTGAAAACACATATGTGAAGTGCTTAATATTGAACGAAGCATTCCATCTAAAAAAGCAATAAGTATTTTTAAAACGTAATTTTATTGATGCCAAATTCGTTCTCTTAAGCAATTATTATTTGTGATAAATGCGTATCAAACTTATTCATGCTCAAATTGTTTTAATTTTTGCACGGAATATAATTTTTTCAGGTAAAAGTGAGGCAATTTGTAACACTGTAAGACATATATTCGTTATTTTGTCTTTTCTATATGTCAAGTCTTTTCTACAATATTTCTATTGATACGAAGTACATTCCAAAGCCACTGAATAAGGACATTAAACGTCCGTCGATGTGAACGTATAGGATTGTATGTTATATTGCTAAGAAATTAATCGAATCTGAAAATAATTGCATCGTTTTAATTGAGATGCTTAAAACCACTCCTCTATTGAAATAGCTGGAAATAAAAACTGCTATTATTCTGTCTGAAATTTACGAACACGAATGCACCCTCTTCACACAGAATCTCGCTCCCCTTTCTTTAGAAGTAGAATGGTACATTCCATCTGTCAACTCCTCCAGCAAGAAGCAACATGGAAACTGAACCTTAAAATCCCTCCTACTTTAAGAAATTTCTTCCGAATATACAGTCCGCTCTATAACTTCCCATTTGTGCAATGCAGCTATCTGTATTCGAATCACAGCAGCAGTTGTTTCTAGGTTGTGCCACCGAAACGTCTTCCTCCTCCAGTTCTCTCACCCGCACCCTTTTACATCGCCATAACCCTCTTTCGCTTCTCGCTCGTTTCGTCCCCCCTCAGCCTCCGCCCAACCATCCCGACAGGAGCATTCATTTTTCAACTGGTCACTGCCGGGCCCTTTCCCCCAGCCCTGTCCGTGAGCAAGGAATAAACACATACCGCTCTTTCGCTTCCCCGGCCCTCTCTTTCTCTGTGACCGCCTCGCCCCATTGCTCCGTCCGGCCCCTCCACAGCACCACTCGTGGGACTTCAGAGCGGCCGCCTTGTGACAATTCGCGCCGAGAGACTTTTTTGGGGGGTGCAGTTCCGGCATTCAGAACAAACGGCAGACGCGAGGATAAAAACGCTGAAAGTAATTTATACAATTATTTTTAGAACAGCGGTTTCAGTTGAGAGTTTAACAAACATTAGTTTGGTATCAAACTCAACGTGAATTTACGGCCATAAATCAGAATTTCTCGCATTTAAAGCGTGGAAGCGGTGATGTCTTTTCATTAGGACGAGTGCACGCGCCCACCGCTACATACGGAGCAATGAATTGTGTTTTTGAATGGATTCGAAAAAACCTCAACTGAATTATCAATACACAAATGTCTTCGTAGAATTTTAAAACCAACTGGAAATGAGTGAAGATTTAAAAAATATAAATTACTTTATTATCAGTCTACTTCATCTACAACACTTAGTTCACAATTTAGGAAAGCATTGAGTGGTGAAGGCGTGAATCTTGGATATATTTCAAGTATTGTTGGTTGCGAATATTAGGATCAATAGTTTGTGTGCTAACAAAAACCAGGTAAAACCTGATTAAATGTGAGCCATAAATCCTAAACACGAAGTCTCTGAGCTCTAACTACAGAATTCACGGTTACAAAAATTAAATATTCCAGTTTTCGAAAGAGTGGAGTAAACAACAGGACATATCTGGGAAGATAATTTTCCGGTGCGCTGATGCACTGTGGATTTAAAGAGAACATACATTGCGATGCGTGGGTAACTGCCATGCCACGTTCAACGCTGTTTTTCGTCATTTACTGATCATAATCATCTGCATCATCATCTTGAACAGGAAGATGTAATCACCTGTTCCTATTTGGTAGTCTAGTCCTACACTAGGCCTATCGTATATTGCTGTTTGTCACTCGTTTATTTCAAATTAAAGAATATT
The DNA here is from genome assembly GCA_017312745.1 of Gryllus bimaculatus. Lineage (NCBI taxonomy): Eukaryota > Metazoa > Arthropoda > Insecta > Orthoptera > Gryllidae > Gryllus > Gryllus bimaculatus. The sequence goes on along the minus strand of BOPP01000175.1, from coordinate 223,995 downwards.
AACAATATTTGCATCTTGTGGATCTTGACTACTATTCAGAATGAATATTTCAACCCTACAACGTAATTTTATTAACATGTATATTTTTGCAAACATTTTAAAGGTCATTTTATTTCATATTCTTTTCTCGTTGTAAAAAAAGAATATTTTCTTCGTCTATATAATTGATTTCTCAATCAAATTAGATCAATCTTATTTTCATTCAAATATCGAATTAAACATGAATTTCATGGTTAAATTTCCATTCACATCAATTTTCGCCTAAAAAACTGTTAACATTGAAATGTTTCTGTACTGTATGAAGAAATAAAACCATTTTATACACACTCTATAAAATGTGTATGAAAATATCTCGTCAGATGATATAAAATAGAACCAGTTTCGCAAAATTCAATATTGTATGACAGATCGTTCCCGTGCAATAATTTACGTGTTGTGTTTAAAACTTTGATTTGTGGAGATTCGGAATATTGATGTTATATGATTTGTAATATTTGTTTTGAATGAATCAGCAGAAGTTTTGACTCCAAAACTCAATCACCAGGAACCTCAATATGAGCACTTACCTACCCTAAATATATAGACAAAATTGAAAAGGATCGATCATAGGGTCACATTAGCGATTATTGACCACTTTGCTCTAACTTCTACTATTCAATAAAACATTAATAGAAACAATGATTTCAAGTGATTTTATCAGTGATAACAATCAAAAGTCTTATTTATGTATTGTTTTGGATAGACATTATTGCGTTGATATAATTTTTTCGATTTAAAAATGTCAATGCCTCTGAAATTTATAGTCAGTAAACTTAATTTAAAAATATTAAATTGTCACCATTTCCGTCACTTTTTTGGACGCACTTACGCTCGGGGAATATATTCCGCAACTGTAGAGAAATCCACATTTTGATCGTGTTACTGAGTAACAATGCATTTTCAGAATTAGATTTGTTCAAAGGATTGGTTGCCTCGACTGGTATCGAACCCGGGTTTTCTGGTTTACGCACTGGTTTCTGGTTTGCTCTAATCAATGGTGGTTCCCAATCCCAATGAAGGCCCGGGTTCGAATCTCGGTCGGGGCAACCAATCCTTTGAAAAAATTTAATTATTAATTTTAAAAGTAGTTTCAAGACAGTCGGTAAAAAGAATGAATATTTTTAAACTGTTTAGGGGACGTAACCCATGAGGATTAAGCTGACGAACCAAGCGTATTGAAAATAGTTCGCAACATTGAGAGTGCAAATGAACTGATTGAATTAATATTAACACTTCATAAATAATTAAGAAAGTTTTAGTTTTCTTCCGTGTTGTGACATGATTGGTCAATCCCAACTACGCCGAGGGATTTACGATTCCGATGCGACCAGAGAGTGCTGAAGCGCAAACAGACTCTACGAGTAACACGTTTCACATCGGGAATGCTTATTACTCATGAGTTACACTTACAGCAGCAATTTTCCTATTGCACAACCACAGAGACTGGCATTTTTACTGGCTGAGTTACCACAAAGCCAGCGTTGCCGCTGTCTATGCAAAGACTTTAACCGGAAGGTCCTAGAGTTCGGTCCCAGCGGTGACGGAATTTTGGCACCATCTTTACAGCTAGCCTTCAGACGCTGTCTCCAGGAGAATTCTAGTGGCCAGCTGATCTGATCAAACTCTTCCGAAACCCGGAAAAGGGCCTTAGCAAACGGCCCAAAGACCACGCGCGATCGTTTCTTCCTTTGACGTTTCCTATCCTCTTTCCTTACTCATAAATACACTTCACTTCCACGCATATCGGAAGACCAGTCATTACTTTAGAACTTGTCCCGCGTGGGGCGCTGCCCTGCATAGCAAAGCTGTAGAATCCTCCGTGAGTTGATGTGTAGAGCAGGTTCGGCACCACTACCTTCCTGCATAAAAGCATTCACTACAGTAAGGTGTCTAATGACCATATCAGTTAACGTACCTATAAACAATAAATCATTCAGTCAATGTGACTCCATTTGTTGTGGAAGCTACAAATCTCTCGAGACTCCATCGAAAATCGAATCGTGATGCATGGAAAGCGGACATGCTGGCCATGCGCTTTGCTCTCTTCTAACGGGCCGCTCTCTTTCAGGAGCAGCCGCCCTCTCGCCTGCGGTTGATGGCTCTCGTCGAACTGCGCATCACTTTCAACGTCTTCTCTCAGGTGCCCCTTCGCCTGCCTGCCCCGCCCCCTTCCCGCCCCCACAGCGCGCTCGTGTGCTTGGCTGGCACCAAGCCGCACTTCGGCGGCAGTATTCTGGAGAGGCCTTCGCGTAAAAAGAAGTGAAGTTTGATTGGAAACCAGGACATCCAAAGCAGAGTACCACCACGGGAATTCTGACATTTGAAGGAATCTGAAAAGAACAGTTCATAGGTAGAGTCCGGGGAATAAAAAAGTATTACGGGGTCAATATCTTGGTTAAAAATATTTTAGTTTAATTAAATAAGTAAATAGTGATAGATGTAATAATCTTCCGATAAATAGTAAACATTTTGAAATTGTACCGGATGTTTTCAGAGTACTGAGAGTTTAGAGTCCTACTAGAGTTGAATTTTATTGCAAAAAAATGTTCTGTACATAACTGAATAAGATATGCGTATAAAATTAGCTCACCATTAACTTCGCGTGAGGACTATTTTTACGAAAAAAATATTATATTTTATAGTGTCGTTGATATTAGTATTACACAGCGTAGATGCTCAAAAAATTGAACTGAAAGCATTGGTACATCGACATTGATATTTCGCACTTTATTATAAAAAATAGTATATCAACATGAAAAACTCTTAATTCCAATTCAGAATGTGCTCTTATAATATTTACGTCATTAAACACTCTTTGGTTCTAAGAAAAATTTAGATCAATTGAAAATTGAAAAAATGTTGAGTGTAATGTTTACTCTGGTATCCAATTAAGATTCATTTCTTCTTTCGCGAAAGCCTTTCCAGGATACCAATACATAATGGAGCACCAAATATTTTCGGTGCTTGAAACAACTAAGTCCAAGAAAAGGTCTATTTCGTTTCTGATCACTTGGAAGCGAGAAAATAACGTCTCTCTGAGAACAAGCATGTAATGCCTATTTGACATAGGAGATCTTGTCCTCTTTCCATACGGAGAACACGACCTCTTAGGCTTGACAATGCTATTGTTTTCACGTTTGCCCGAGATAAATGAACATGTTGGAAAGAAAGTATATTTAATTTCCTTACACTTGAGTGATTTTGTTATAATTAATCACAATTTGAAACTTCTGAAATATTTCAACATTATCTACAAAATTTACGTGATTGTTTATTTATATGAATAAAATATTCTTAATTCTTATTTTTTCTTTTAATTCACGGCCAATAAATAATTCTAATATATGTTGTAATGTATAAGGGATACAAACATTTAAAGAATAAAACGTAAAATAAACAATTTAAGTCAAAATTTACTTCAATTTCCTGATTTAAAGGTGTCATCCACTTGAATCGCCAATTTACAATTGTTACATTTATTTTGGTGCCAGCCACAACTGCCTTGTAGAGGTTCTCATTGTCCGTCGATTCTTGCAGGCTCTCCAAGTCATAAATTATCAATCATTTAAGCTTGGTATTTGTATTTTATAAAAGGCATAATCGGACTATTTAAAAATTAAAATGAGCAAAATCTTGTTACTATTGTACATTTAGCCTGCAAGGCCTCAATTTTGATGCTTAACGTCTTTTTCTCTAAACCCGCTGTTTAAGTAACATGATTCTAATAACTGAAGTGTGTTTATTATGCAATTATTAATGCTTCATAAAATACAGCCTTACATGCCACCTTTGATCACAGAGTATTTGTTGTATTTAAGTACTTGCTCCAAATGCGTTCTCACTCGAGCAGCATGTTGTCTTGTTTGTGTAATACGTAACAGCATGAAACACTCTCTGGGAACACATAAACGATGCAGTGATTAACGTAATTATTTATGTGTATTCATTTATTTCATTATTTATGTAGATTTATTATTCGTGATCCCTTGAGTCGATTAACTTACAAAAACATCCAAAACCATGAATGCAAATAATAGTGTAATTTCTGTACATTAATAATGCAACCGATTACAGATTACATTTACATATAACTACAAGTGTTTCGTCATTCCTCGTCGCTGAATAGAACACACTACATTAATTCTTGAATCATGAGAATCATGTAAGACTATAGAAACATTTATTTTTCGTCAATAATTTATTAAATATTAAGGAAACCTGCGTTGTATTTGTGTGTCCGTCTAAAATGGACTGATGGGATGCATCAAATGAATAGTCCTTAGTTATTATAGATGCTTAGCAAATGTGTCTAAGTCCACGGGATTGGTCAATTATGAACAATGAAGCAATTAGTTTGCCAACATTTCGGAATATTTTAATTCCTTCATCATGGCTAGAGTATAAAAACAAAAACCAAGGCATGAAGAAATCTAAATAAAAATTAAGAATTCAACAAAGTCATAATATTTAAATAAACGAAACCCAAAATAATATAAATGTAGACGCGGTACTAATATATTAGAAGGTCAAGTTTCATATAACCCTCCAAACCAACTCCGACATGGAGTTGCTTAGCACATGGGTGCATCCATCTGAATCGGACCACTGCCCGAACGTAAATGTCATAAAATGTATTCCGTCTAACTTCACACAAATGGCTTTTCCGGGAGATAATTTTAGGTTTTTCTTCGCCACTCCTGCAATCTTTTTTTATCATCTGACTTCTATTTGCATGAGTAATTCCCTAAAACATCTTGCCTATTAAATGTTGCCAAGCATATTCTATAGAAAATAAAATGAAATGCTCAGTTTAAAAAAAATAGGACTATGTCAATTATCCTTATTGTACAAGTTTGTTCAAACTAATACTTCATTTTCTTAAAAATTATGTTGAATACCTTAATTCAAAAAGTATTCTTGCGTACCATTTACAAGCATATTTCCTATAGGCTCAAACACAATTGCTTGTTGAAAAGAAAATTCAACAAACCACTCGCCCTTAACGACATTTTCGTGACCTTGCCACCAGAGAGATTCTTTACTTTTCTTTTCATAGAACATTGATAGGCACTTACAGTGTTCGGACTGCCCATAAAAATTGTGTACGTAAAAATTAAAACGGAAAACTCATTCTCATGACACATTAATTTACTTTGTTAATTAGAATTCCAAAGGAAAAAGTAGTGAATTTTCCATTTTTGAAATATTTCAAGTTACAGATCAGTAGAGCTTTTTTTCGTAATTTTTAACAAATTCTCTAGTTTATGTTTGTGCAAAGGAATCGTTAAACTACAAGTGCGAGAAACCATCCATTTAAAATAACGTCGTAATTTTTTTCTTTTCGTAGGAGTTAATGCCCCAATTGATTAAAATACAAATATACTATTCCTCCGACGTCTATGGAAATGTGATCTAAAGTAATATTCATTTCTAATTCGTTCAGAAAAAAGAACGCACCAAAGAACAAAATGACGTCCCTTTGTAATACATTCCTTACAAGTACAATGACCAAATTCACATATGTTTCATTTCCCAAATGTCTGTTACAGAGGTAAATTCACAGAGCATATTTTGGCGATTTTTGAAAAAACGTCAGGTTAGATACATCACGTACGCTTACATGATTTCTTTGTCAAAGAGACAACAACACAAACAACCTTCTCTTAATAATATATTAATGGGTCACGAGTTCATACCTAACGTGGTTTAATTAAAAATGTGTCAATTTTACGTAGTTCCCCTCAAAACCTGAACCTAACTAATATTCATTCCCTATAAAATATTTACGAAAATGAATTCAAGCAGAAAATAAAATAAAAAGACCCATTTTTTAAAGAAAAACAATCACATGCTGTGTTAATTACATCTATTACAACGAACAACCCGACAAACGTTTCATTTCCGCGAAGTCCCCAGCAGACGTGAATCCGAAGCCGTATGCACGGGTCTGTGCTCGTCGCGCGCTCTACTGACCGCCCGACGGCCTGAGGCGGCGTGTGCGTTTATACCGTCGTAAAAGCGGAACGCGTATATACAAAACCATTTACCCTCTCGCCCCGAGCGTTCTCGAACGAAATCTGGCTCCCCCCCCCCCGCACCACCCCCCTCCCCCGTCGTTTTGAGTGGGCCTTAAACCTGAGATTGCGAAGCTCCTGGTTGCATGCGGTGTGCAGGAAATGTGGGTGGCGGTGGCGGTGATAGGGCGGTGTGAGGTGATGAAACGCCCTGGATGAAGGGTGATGAACGGCCGCAGACCTCGTCGTGGACGTTGTGCAGAGAACAGATAGGAAGTCTTCAAAATATACCTGGATATCCATCTGATAGCCAAGGTTACGTAGTGCATAGCCAGTGGGGTGAGTTCTAACATCTCAGAAGTCAATTTATATATACTAGTGCGATGTCTTTGTCACTATAAACTGTTTTCATTATTAGTAAGCAAAGTTTTAAGAATTTAAAAATAATTATTATATTGAAACTGAGTATTAATAAGTATTGCAAAAAGAATTAATGAAGAAAGAAAGAAGAGTTAATGAATATTACAAAAGGTAAAGTAGAATACACAAACAGTACATCAATAAACTATTGAAAATAACAATCTTTTATCACTACATTGAATGTACTGCTTTCTTAACAGTGTGGAAATGAAACAAAGGTACAGAAAACTTGTCTAAAATTAAAACATCGGCATATCTCACATACCATTTTATGATTACTTGAATATTAGAATGTAAGGTTCGAACGTAAATAAATACTTTTGTTGTGAAGTAAAAAAATAAAGAACTAAAGACGCATTAACGAAGTGGATAATTCGATCACTGTATTTTTAAGTAAGTATTTTTTTTAAATACACGTGAAGCTGTGATTGCACTTTTCCATGAAATCAAGAAGTATGATTTTATGTCAGAGAATATTGACGGTTTCTTCCTGTTGACAACTAGTATTTGCGTTAAGGATCTTGATTAACAAAATTTCATAATTATAAAGATGGATTGTTTTAAAGAATGAAACGTAATACTTTCGAAAGCAGTCTAACGTTGTCGAAAGCAATGATGGAAGATGGAAAAGTATCTATTAGAGAATGTGAAATTAAAGTAGTTGAAGAAAATATTATTTCGTTATAGCGTATTCATGAATTTTCAATTTTCGGAACTAATATATAACATAAATTTCGATGTTTTTTTAACATGAACACACCTTATTATCATCTTCTTTACTTAATTCTTAAAAATTGTTAATTTCGTATCCTGGAATTCCATTGAAAGCAATGGTACTCGAAGATTCTTCGATGCAGGAATGTTTCAGGCTTTTGTTTTGTATTTTCTTTCACCAATCCCTTCGTTCACTTTATACGTTCACAAAAAAGTCTCATCGCACAGATACCTCCATTCAGGAACACGATTTCCACACAACCTCTTGCAGCCAGCCAAAAATCAAGGACGTTCTCATCAAAATGAAACACCCTCCACCTTTCAGACAGCTCCATTTCCTATCCGCTCCCTTTCGCCCTCTCTCCGCTTCAGCCGCTTCCTGCACCGCCTAGACGAGATGAGGAGGTCCCATAGAGCCCTTGATGGCTGACGTCTTGTGATAAAGACACTTGTGTATTCTTCCGTAGCTGCTTCCGTAACAAGGAACGCAGTTCCTTTGGCGACGCTTGAGTCTCCGGCCGCCGCCCCCACCCCCACCCCCACCTCCTCCGCCTCGCGTCTTTTCTCCTCCCGCGGTCCTCCCCGTGCGTCCTCCTCCGTGATTATCGTCAGTTCGTTCCAGGCCCCCTTCCCCCCCCCCGGCCCCCGCGCCCGGTACTGTCTCCGGCGGAACTTGGCCGCGTCGCCCGGGCACCGCCCACCGGCCGCGCCCCCCGCCGCCCTATCCCCCCCGCCTTCTACGCCCGCTTCCGCCCAGACACACCCTGGCCCTCGCCCCCACCCGCGCCGCCCAATCCCCTCCCGGCCCCGCTTCCGCCCTCGCTTCCGCCCCGCTCCCCGGCATCGATTCCCGCCGCAGATAACTTTCTCGATCGGGGCGGTCGTCGAGATCTCTCGTAACGAATATCGATAGTAGTGTACGTAATAATGGCGACCGCGAGCGAGCAGGCTCTTTCTGCGCCCTGCCCCGCTCTCCCGCCCTCCCGCCCTTCCCGCCCTCCTCGCACGGCCTCGTAGGCTGCGAGCGCCGCCCCCGCCGCCGCCGTCGGGAATGAGTTTCGTTTTCGGAGCTCGTCTCGAGGAGCCCGTCGAAGTTGTCTCCGGGTTCCCAGTCGTTTAGGGCCTTCTGTGGAAAATCCCCAAATATTGGATGAAGTGCAGCTCGGGATGCATTTCGTGAACTCATTGCCTGGAAGGAGACGCTTTGCATCTTTCAACTGTTCAAGTCCAGATTATACTTTTTTGTAGTTTCCTAAATTTAATTATTTAAGTAACTTTTTTAAAGTGATTGTAATTATAAAAACTTTTCGTTAAAATTTTCGTTGAAAAATAAAAAATGCTGTTTTGAAGCAATTAAATGACAGATGATCACTGAGATGTGTCAAATAATTGCTTCTAAAAAACTCTAAAATAAAGTTTTCTGCGCTTTGTTTTTCTTTAATTTAATAAATTAAACATTTATTTTGAAAACTACAAAAGGGTACATCTGAATGTGCTAATTACAATGATCAGTATTTTGCATTCATGAAGTTCTATGTTTTAGATTATTTTATCGCTTTTACATGTCAACAGTGCGGCCTTTAAGACTTTATTGTCATGTTTTCCTGAAATATATTGAACCAAATATTTTGTATTATACACATCAGTAAGCACGAAAGACAGCGATATTTTTAAAAATATTTTTTCACTGAGAATAAAATTCTGTATCTCAAATCTTCTCTTCAGTATTATTGTACTTGACACGTCAATAATGAAATAATGGTAAATATTCAAAATATTTTAATCTGCTTCACCCATCATTGCGGAGGCAAAGCTGACCAACGTATGTGAATTTTCCAGAGCCCAAACATTCCTAGTGTACCTTTCTTGTAGAGAAAGTAAATCAAGTTTTGTTTGCATTTACATGTACAAAATACTACTTCTTCATTGGTTGAAAATTTTGTTGTGCAAAATTGATGAAATCTTTTGACGAATCCTTTAGTTCGCAGTTAAAATTATGCGATCCATAGGGCTGTAGCTCGTCAGGAACTACCGTATAATATCAAAGTAATATAAGAGGAATATATAATTTTTAATCATTATCGACATTATATGGTGTAGAGAGGAATAGTATGTGATTTTGTCTAAAAGCTTTAGACAGATTAGTAAAATTTGTTCTGATAAACCCTAAGATTAAAAAGGTTGTTATCATAATATCTATATCAATGAAATTGTGTCACACATAACTTGGGCAGATTAGAGCCTTTTCATCTCCAAATTGGTACATGTACACAATATAGGTGTTGTGGTAAGACATGTATGACAATGTACGACATGTACACAAGTCAGGAGTTAGGTCTGTTAGTGCTGATCTAAATATCTTTAAGATCGGTGCAAATTGCGAGGAGATATACATAGTATTCAGATTCTTCATTGTCGTGCATCCCCCCTTTTCTGTAATTATGTTGACACTTAGGTGACCGAATTAATTTGAATTTGGTGCCACACTTGGAGATCATTCATTTTGACAATTCTTTGAGGTATTTAAGAAGAAAAGATTACACATCTCAAAAGTCGCGCCTTCGAGATAGTATTAATTTGCCTCAAAAACATGAATTTTATCTCACAACGAGCAAGAATTAATTTAGTACAAAACTCTGAAACAGACCTTCAACTGCTTCCAAAAGTGACCGGTAGATTTCACCACCTCCTAGCCCGCCGACGAAGAAGATTTGACATTATAGTAATTTCCCCGAATCCGATATTTTCCGCATACGACGCGACGAGATTGCATTGTTTGAGAATCTGGAGCCGAGAGAAGTTTCGTAGCGATCGTGTAGAGAAGCTAAGTAATACGCGTATTGAACGCATTGAAAGTTGGTTTTGTACGTTGGCAAGCATTCCTAGCACGGTATGCAGTCTCCTTGACCCAGCGCTTTGAGACGCGCGAAGAAACAGGAGAGAGCATGAATTAGGATTAGAATCCGTGAGGAGAACGATTCTAATTTATGCTTCCTGCTAAAAGGTCTTATTTGCGTATTCGTTCTCATGCACGTGTTATTTAAATAACGATCTCGACGCTGTGGATCAGCACAAGCCTGGGCGTTTGTGATCCCTGCCGGTGTGAGCGTGCGGTGACGGTGATTGGTGATTGTTGCAGGTGATCAGCTACGACTCGTCGCGCGGCGGAGTGAGCGTCATCACCGAGAAGGGCGAAGTCACCACCTCCTACCTGCTGATCCAGCACGCGGAGCTGGCCGACTCGGGGAAGTACTCGTGCAGCCCTTCCAACGCCGACGTGGCCAGCGTGCGCGTGCACGTGCTCAACGGTAAGGCACCACATCGCATGGCGTTCTTTTACCCCTGGAGGTATGGATGATATGATGATGATATTCAAGAATGAAAGGTCGGCACACACATATAGACATAAACAAACACACTCATGTCCGATGCGGGACTCCAATCCGCGGTCTTCTGGTTTGAGACCGTTACTGGCCTAATGATCTCGGCCATCTGAGCGGCTACTTGTCCCCTGTAGTGTATCTATATTTTATAAATTTATTTATTAATTTATCGTTTGATATGCCTGTTTAGGCATTCGTCCAATACAAACTATTACATACACGACAAATCAACATCTCACGACTTCCACATCAAAACATTCACAAGTCTACAATGTATACCTTCACATCACGTCGTCAAAGAACAAAACAAAATCTCTCAAAGTTATCACAACTCTCACTAACGCCATCACAAATGTACAAAACAAAACTAAACAAAGTCTATCAACATCATTAGGTTAGTATAGGAAGTATAAATATTGAAATCACTTCAACAACACGGTCTCAAATTTCCGATCATAAAATCCGTGTACAAAGTCTTCAAAATTGTTAGCATTTTTTTAGTGACAAGCAGTCCTGATTATTGGAATATAATAATTATGTGGTTAGTGTATGCAAATTATGTTGTCAGCACAGTAGGTTCTCTTTTCAAACACTAAATAGCTCGAGAACAATATTATATGGCACCTGCTTGGTATAAAGTTCATTCAGAATAAGTATATTCACGTGTCAATCCGTATGAACCCCGTCAGTTGGTTTTGTCTGCACACGTTTAATGTGCTAGTGCCACCATTCAATGGCATTCAAAAAAGTACTCGTTATGTGTCAATTGTCAATAATGGGCTTATTTTGACTACGCAAAAACTACTCTCTACCCCGTGTAGACACAATACACCTATCAAAAATTGCTCATAGCTCGCGTTTCAACAAACCTGTCTTCTACAGGGTTTTGAAGTTCCTTAAAATCGTAGCGTCTGGCGCTCACCCATTCTGACGCAGAGAAGTACTGTAGTTTACATATAGAGTATGATTTTGCGCTTTCTTTTCTCTGCTTCTAGTTTCGCGGGTTTTGGAGAGAAAAATAGCCATCTCCAGCGCGCGAGACTCAAAAATGCACGCGCTTAGACTGGATTTGTGTGCCCTTGGAGGGTTTATAATCGTTCATTAAAGGTTAGGTACCAACATTTAAATGGACGAGAATGCGGATTGTGTTAATACGTTTTCGATTCTTCTGCGCGGTAATTTTGAAAACAGTTTATTGTCACGAACAACTCCATCAGAATACATAATTATGAACTGAAACTAGGTAAATATGAAAAAAGTAAGATCTAATTATGCTGTTCCAGAAATCATTAATATATTTTGATTTGGGCTGCTTCATATGAAGCCTCTGTGACATTTTCAAAATTTTCTGGAAAATATGTGCAATTTTTTCTTTAACTATTTTTACGTAATAGAAGAAAGAGCATTAATAAAAGTAGTAGAGTTCTGTTTTCCATTCAATGTATGCAAGATTGAAAATTTCAAAGTTCAAATTTTAGAACCTTTCCTTCACATACTATATTAATGTCGCCATTAATTTCTTTCACAATATAATTTATCACTATATTTTGGATATTTAAATTAATACCATGTCTCTTCTAAAAAAAATATTAGTTATTGAATATGTTATAACTACAGGCACGAAGAATATCAAAAATTTCAGAAAGCTGTGCATTCCTACTAGTTTAATTTATTTCCTACCTTTATCAATACGTTTGTATTTCATAATATTATCAGTACTTCTTATAAACATTTACAGTAGTAAACATCCACACTGAGGTAACCTCAGGAACGGGGTCTTAATATAAATAACCGTTACTTCCCACTTTCATGATTCCTGAGTTAATTTTCACTGAAACTATTTTCACTTAAAAGAACAAAAACTACTATTAATTAATAAATTTCAATATTTTTTGGTTTATGTTCATTAAGGAGCATGTAGTAAATGCATTGAGCGGATACTTGGGAACGGATAAACTGAGTTACCGATATTGGGTTTGAATTGGGTCAAGTATGAAGAATGACATAGAAACGGGTTAATTATATTTTTATCCATTTCAGAAGTTGTCCTATTTTAAATGTCTTTGAATTTCTCTGAAATAGACCATGGGGCACTTATTGCGCAGCGAAGAAAATTATTTTCAATACTTTCAATTTTGTAAAATTTTGTTTGAGCTGTACCTCCCCAAATAGCGCTAACAAATTAAAGAAGGATAAATTACACACATGAAGTTATAATTGGTATATCAATAGATATTTCTGTGTTTTTGTTCTTAAATGGGTATATTTGTAACATTTTTATTTGAAAGGTTTTTGCTGTGAGATCTATCCGGTCTTGGAAAAAAAAATGAAAGTAGTTCACAAGACAGATGTTATGTAAAATAAAACCCTTTGTCTGTGACCAGGAAAAAAGTCTCCTCTTGAGGTAATACTATTCTCCAAAATGGCCGTTTTGTAAATATGCGTATTTTCTCGAACAAATTAGATATACAGAGAAAGTAGAGGTCACAGGGCTTCACAACACCACCACTTCAACAAACCACAGATTTGCCAAATTACTTTTCACAAATAATAGTATTACTCCTATACCGACCTACATTGCTGTCTGCTGCCGAACGCATTCGGGACCACGCTTGCATAGTACTATTACCATTATTGACTGTGTTTATTTTTATTTGGATTTTATTGATCGTCAGTGAAACAGTAAAATCTTTTTGTGTCATGACGGAATCACAAATTTCACGCATGATTTTGAGCTCCAGAAACACTATCCGTACCTCTATATACAACTTATTTATGAATCAGGGTAGAAACTACCGCTGTTATCAATATTTGATACCAAAAACTGCTTCGCTTCTGTGTAGTAGGAAATATTTGCATCTGCAAACGTGCTTGTCTCGAGCGAGCTACAACTACCGCGATCTCTCGGCGGCGCTGGGAACCACGTGTTGCGACGAGAGCCCGATTTCTGGTGACAACTTGAACAGTGTGTGCGTAATTTGGCAGGGCACACGTGTTAACGAAAATAAAACGTCCTTTATATTCTAGGCATTTTAACGAAGGGAGGCTCACAACGTGAGGTAATAAAAATCCGAATCATAAATACAATAAAAATAAAAATTATTGTAAGTCTCGCTTGTATACCGTTTACTACAATCACACGTGTTTTGCAAAAAACATTATGGCTGTTGGTTTTCAATGATACACAATACCAAACAAGTTTTTCGGTTGACCCGAATTTATATACTCAAGAGAAAGACGCTAATTCAGTCGGTTGGTGAATGTTCATCAGCAATAGCTGAACGGTGAACATTACTAAGGATATTAAAACGTTCATTTCATTGCCAGCAAATGTTTTGATCATGAATTTTCATTGATCACATGAATTTTAATTGGAAGACAAATTTGTTGGAATTTCAGTACCACATGGCTTAATATTTCAAATTGTACTACATTCCTCATTATTTTCATCTCAATAAATCTCATTTGAAAACCATCGACGTAGTAGGAATTGATTTGAAAAGACTTCTGAGAAACGTGTTCAATTCTTGCAATTATTTTCAATTGAACTTTATTTCATTGATCAACGTGATTAGATCGCAAATTAAGTGTAATTACGTACCTACAATCGACTACGTTGCATTTGCAGACCACTGGGTTTATCAAACGCATATATGAAGTTGTAAATTATTGATTCGTAGAACGGTGGATACAAAATGTAGCGTCCAACATGTGACGCTACCAGAGCAATCTCCTGTATGGCTGTGAGAAAATTCCTTATCAAATACCAGTCCGCAATGTGGTTTAGTTTTTTGCTAATTGCTTAATTAAATGTGTTGTGATTAATGAAGGGTTTTTCAACGCAATTTTTAAATGATTTCCGTTTTCTGTCTCCTATTATCCAATTACCGCTATCGCTTCTTACTATTTGCACCAACAATATTATAATCTAATCATCAGTATTAATTCCTTTGAAATAGTTATGGACTCGTATTGAGGTGATCATAAACAAATGAATTATAGGAACATTACCTCCACTGACCGTTTATTGAGAAATATTATACATTAGTGCTCTTCGGTTTTTAAAAAATAAAGTTGGCTTTTTGAACGCAGATGTATTACTGGAACATCGATATCTCAAAATTTTGTTTCCTCGTATTCTTCTTATTTTTTTCAATATTTTTCCTCTATAAACAAATCTCTATACGTCGAAATATTAGTTTTCATTCTTATTCCCCATATTCAGTTCATTCTCTATATCGAATACATTATATTGAGATTTTATTGTAGATTATTTACGATTAACGAGGTGATTTTCCGCATTGTTGAAGAGTGGAAGTTTTTTTATCTCAACTTGTTTTCAATCTTACTTAAGCCAAAAACCTATTTGGACGGAGTCTTTCTCCGAGACAGTGAATCAGTGATTTGACGAACTACTCCCAAACAGTGGCTCTGTGCCAAAGTAATGGGCTGTGGAGCAGTCTATCTTTCTGATCAATGCGTTTTCTTAGAAAAGCCGTGCATTTTCGAGTCAACATCGCGTGAACGTATTTCTGACGTTTTGTTTTGTTCGGATTTCAACTGAATTATTTTGATATCAGTGGAATATTAGTCCGTATGTGCTTGTAACGTTGTTACCAATTCCCATTAAGATGTATTCACTTAAATAACGTGTCAACTACGGAACACGAGTGTGCCTGTTTTGTTTACTTTACTTAACATACCATCAATTGGAATAGAATCAATTGGCTGAACATTACTGGCTACAATGTTCTGATATTTGTAGACATTTTCATAGAACGTAAGTTGATGAAGGGGTACGTAGTGCTATCATTAGAGAACAATTTTCCTCATACTTCTGCGTTCTTTTGAACTAGTTTAACTTTTGTTTTTCCTGCTACTATATTTCTTTCGTGCGTGAGTTTTGAAATCAGAAATATGTGTTAGCCGATGATCTCTATTTTCTTGTAACCCAAAACATTTCTTATAAATCTATCTTAACGTAATTTAATAACATTTAATACTTTTAAAAATCTTATTTGTTTCAGTAATATTTGATATATTTTCAGTCTTTAGGGGATTTTGTAAGAATAAGATAAGTATCACTTTTTTGATATATTTGGAAAGGAAAAACGATACCAATAATCATTGATATGTCAATTTCCACTTTCCAGGTGGTATAGCATTACCTACTTTTTGGCATTGGTGGTATGGCATTGTTTAAACGTTGTTTCAATATCGTCTGCTTCCAAAGGAAGTACAATGTTTTGTTGTTAGTTCTTTAATAAATTCGGTAATAATTTTATAAAATCGATTATATAATTTTAAATATTTTTCACTGCATCTATGTCATAATATAAAATCTAGCCAGCAAAAAATTATTTAAAAAAACAACAACAGAAGTTTGTTGAAAAAGCTGTTAAGCAACATACCTGCATTAAAGTTTGTGCTCCGTGCTCCAAAGCGTACTACACACAAAAGACAAGGGTGACAGAGGCGTGCACTGGGATGTATTTTGAGTTGAATCGGAGAACGAAAGCAGCTAATTCAATAGTGTCAGTAGTATTCAATATAAAATAATAGTTTTATTGGTCACTGTTATGAAATGATTACACGATTAAAAAGTGAAATCTGTAATCACTCATCTATTACTTTCCACTTTCCAGATAGACTGGGATCACTTACTTTTGGCTCAGTTTTGTTGAAATTTGTTACAATCTCTTGCGCCGCTGAAGAAAAAATTCTAAATTTTGTAATAACGTCTTCTATAATTTGATGTTATGCGAATTTAAATATTTCATTTTTCTCCGACGTTGCAATATGCATCGCGGTTTAAAATCGAGTCCCGGCGTTCAAAACAGAGGATGAATGTTTGGGAAACTTTCAAGCGACATACCTGCATTAGAGTTTGTATACCGCTGTAACAAACCACGCACTCGGAACAAAGGACAAAGTTAGCCGCGGCGAGGCGAGCGCTGGGCTGTGTTCGGCGCTGAATCGGCGTCCGGGGCTGCGGGGGCGGGACGCGACGCGTGGGAGCCACGCCCACGCCCACGCCCACGCCGGAAGCCGTGCATCACTGTCCCGGGGCGGATCGCGGCGAGCGTCCGTCATCTATTTGCAATGCGCGAAGATCCGCGATCGAGCCCCGGCCGCGGCGTAGCCCTAGCCGGATGAAAGGTTACTTTCAAGAAGGTATCATTCAGGCGCGGGCGGGGCGGAAGGGGCTTTCGAACTTTCTGGAAAGCCAGCGCTTCGGAGCGACTGCCGCTTGCGCCCACCCCCACTCCCTCCTTACCCCACCCAACCACCCACCGCGCTCTTATTCTTGTTGTTACCCCCCAGGCCCCCGCCACGCCCTCCGCGAAAAGTTTCACCTCACGGACGAGAACGCGCGCCACGGAAAAAGTTTGGGGCGATGGAAATCCGCTGCGTCCCACGCGCGTCGCCGCCCTCCCCTCCCCTCCCGCCCCTCCCGGCTCACTCGACGCGCGACCCCCCCCCCCGCCGGCCCTTTCTCGCGACGCGGCTCGGATTTCCGCAGCCCCATTGACAGAAATTGCAGCTGAAATACCGTCGCTGAACACTTCACGGCGCGCGTGAAACGGATAGAAAGCTTTTAGACGGGGAAAGAAATGCTTCACAATATGCGCGCGGCGTCTGCGCGTCTAGAAATTAGAACGGCGAAATGTTTCCTTTATCTACGACGCCGCGATGACCCGCGTGCTGTGCACGCCCGGCCCGCCCCCGCCCCCGCCCCCCGTCGTTCGTCTTCTTTCGAAGGAGCCTGGGGCCTACCGGTAATGTGTTGACCCGTTACGGGCCGCGCCACCCAACTGGCCAACTTTTACGCGCGCGCGCTGTAATCTAAGGTTATGTGGGGGGGGGGCGCCCGGGTGTTTGCGAAAGGCCGGCCACAGAGTGTGTTTTCGTTTAAGGCAAGTTTGGAAGTAATTAGAGAGATAGCGTTGCGCCTGGGGGACCAGTCACCCGCTTACGAGAAATAATATTTTGGACTACTCGTTCATCTCAAATCTTGTGAACAAGAGATTCACTCTAAAATAATTTTTGTGGGGACATTTTAATTCAGTTTTCGAATTATAGCCAACCATTGAGTAGCAAGTTCCGAACATTGTAATGAATCGTGTAATAATTTTCACATTGAATTGCCGAAAATTAAATTTAAGATTTTTGTTGAACATTTAATTTTAAAGTTGTAAGTATAGATTATTTTACTTAGTTTTCATTTTCTTTCATTAAAAATCAGATCGGATTAATGTTTTTAATCTGATCTATATGTCTTAATTCTCTTACTAGGACGTTATTGGCTGTCATTCTCTCTTCACCTTTACTCCGATTATGAATATTGTGTAAATAGACCAGAGGTTTTGTTTTTGCATGATGTCATTCAATAAGGATAGTATTTTCAACAAGTACCCCCTGACAATGAAAATCGTACTTTATTTATTAATTGGGTCTTTTTCATGAAGGTTAAGTCCCTCAACATCTGAGGTCATGAGCGTCCGTGTAATGAGAAAATGATAGTAATAATGGCGAGGGAATGATACTGTAAAAATGTTAGAATGAGAAACAAGGGAAATGGAAGAACCAGAAGAAAATATGTGCAAAAGCTTGACTTTCTCGACATAAATTGCACATGAATTGCCCAGGAATCACACCCGGACCCTATTAAATGATGTAACGCATTCAAATATATCAACCCAATACAGTGTAAAAATAGAAAAAATCACTCTTCAGGTGTTTGGTTATAATCATCATTCAAACTACATTTTAAGCATACAAGCTAGAAAATATTGAAAAGAAAGTTATTTAGTTAAAATTACTACGAAATCGTTTTATCCGATCATGTGCATTAAATTTCACCAATAGCACGTCCGTAACTTTAATTTTGACTTACATTTCCAAGCTGAATATGATTAAACGAAGTGTCAAATCATAGAGTCAAATTAGAAGTACACGAGAAAGAACATGAGAAATTATATTTTAGAAACATAACTTATGAATAAATGAGTATCAAAGATTATTTTACTCCCTCCCCAGTACAAAATATTTCAGTTTCGAGTTATTCCTCATTTCATTTCAATCACACTTCATTTACGTTTCTAATTTCTTTATTTAAAATATTTCTCATAAAATGACAAATCATCACTCTTCTTTTAAAAACAAATAACTCTTCTTTACAAACAAACTAATGAATGTTAACAAACTTCATTTAATATCCAGCATGAAACTCATGGTTTCTGCTTTAAGTTTTGAGTTACGCTACACTTTTTATCCAAAGCTGAAAATGACCCTCTATCCCCGCAAAAAAGACCTGTTTTCTCCTTCGGCGACACCACTCATTCCGTCTCTCTTCGTTTGCGTTCCGCGCTCGGCCCATCAGCGTGGATGTGTGCTCGCAGCAAACACGTCAGGGCGTATCTGCCGGCTGGTGCGCTCGCAGCGCATGCCACGCCGGTCCAGCCGCATCCACATCCACGGCGACACGTCCGCGCGATAGCACGCCCACTGTCTTTCACGCGCTTTATGCGAATCCCCGCCCGCGCCAGACTCTCACCTCCAGCCATCGGCGCCCACCTGACACACCCATTTTCGAGATAGCGCCGGCCGATAATATCTATAATAAACGATCGGAAGGGAAGTGCGTACTGAAAATTTGCGGTGTTTTGTTGTTGTCTGCGCGTGATCAACGCTAGCACGGGAGGTCATTTCCGAAGCTCACAATGCCATGTTTCGTCTGATGGCATTCGCCTCGAGATTATATTGGAACGGAGAAATGGATTTGAGCCCTATTGAAGATAATGGGTAACTTTCTATCATAACATTCGTTTCAGGTCGGTTGGTTTACATTAAATTGCATTGTCGATAGATCGTCAAGTTCAGGAACAGGGTACTGATCCTGAAAAGGAAATTGCATTAATGCGGTATGAGACATGGCGACAATGAATAAAGGTTATTTATAACGTGTTTCAGTGTAAGGAAATTTGACGATATGCACGTATACAGCATAAATGACCACATTGTGTATGATATATTATCTTACGTAATCATTTATGAAAACAATATTGTCACAATTCAACTATAATTTTACGTTTATACTCATAGTCTTATATATTTTAATTACCTACAGTGAAAATTTACGCAACTGTTTTCAGTTTTGTAACAAGAGTTATTAGTTCAAAGAGTAATCAAAGGCCCATTGCCCATAATAACATTGAAAATGAGTTTTACTAGAACACGAGTGACCTAATATCCTCATGTACTACTTTATATTAATAATCCGAATCCTTCTACAAACTGATATCAACATCAGAACGGTCATTATTCGCAGGAAGAATATTCAAATTTAAACGAAAATTCTGAAAACTGAACTCTACTGTAAGTAGCCCGTTAAAAATCACGGTTCATTTAATAGTATAATATTCCAGAGCCTCTACAATATATTCGAGAAAATATGAACTGTTGAAGCGCCACTAATTTCAGTATTCATTGACTTTTGTATCATCATTCAGATAGTGTCTCCTGCTTTTGTGTATTAACAAAGCAATATAACCCCCAACTTTCTGAAACAATTACCGCGAAAAATATCTCTCCGTTGTAACAATGCCAAATAATACAGCGGTTTCTTAGCGATCCGGTAGGATTGAATTTTTTTATTCCTTATGCCATCTTATGCGAAAAATCTTTGCTGGAGGTATATTCTGAAACAATAAGCAACGTAATATATTTATTCTTAATAAAGCCAAATTTGCAAGAAATATTTGTTTTGCTCCATGCACTCAAACGTTTCAATACTATCACGAGGCCGCAATACATTATGTTATAGAAAAGTATTTTTACAAGGTTGACAGAACGTACGATATTCGTGAATATCAGGAATATTCGGGAACACCTGTACTAGTGGGTTGTTCCCTTTCCGATATCTTCACCAGCGGGCACCGCCTTACCATATTACCTTACCATACCATCAGAGCAAGCTCGAAGCTCCGGATTGGTCTCCGCGTGGTAGTACAATGCATGTAAGTGTGAGGGGTGAGGAAAGGACAAGCTAGAGGAAGGAAAGATCGCGTTTGGTGTGTGGCCCGTGTGTTACGGCATTCGCCTAGTGTTGATCGGAGAATCCCTTGAAACACCCGATCAGAGCAGCCGGGCGCTGTAATTTTCCTCCAGACAGCGGCTGAATTCGAAGGCTCTAGTGTCGCTACTGGCTGGTGCTGCAAGTGCCGAAAATCCAATCGTCACTGGATTCTCGAACGGGAGGACTTCCCGTCTGAGACACCGCAGTGTTAACGTTTTTGCCCTGAGGGCTGCGGGCGAGAAGCCTCTCATTTTCGCGAGCGTTTGCGGTCGACTATCGGCGGCGGCGGCGGCGGCGGCAGCGGCGTCGTGAACAGAGGAAGGCGGGCGAGCGTCGGAAGGGGAAAGGGGAGGGGCAAAGTGCGCCGTTACAGAAAAGTTTGCGCAGAGCGAAGTGTTTGTCGACACGCGAACCGGTCGCGCGGTCGGCGACGCCTTCCCAGACGCCTCCAACGCCACACAGGGAGCCGGGGTACGTTAAAAACATCGAGAACGGACGGCAATCTTCGACGTTTTGGAATAGTGATGTTGCTTTTTATTAGCAACGCGCACTGGTTACTTTCTGTTCATCTAAGTCGAAGGAGTTCGTTATTCACAAATGGATTTCAAAGAATCTCCGTAATTTAACTCCCCAGAGGTTCTTTTGAGTTGGAGAGATTGAACATGTTGAAAATAAATAATAAGAGCTGATGAACGTTGTTGGAAGAGTTTTAATCGCTCCATACACTGAAAATATCCATATCATCCAGATGATGAAATTCCGTGGCCCCAAAATGTAAAAAAAATGTTTGTTGGAAAAATAATTTATTTTAAATACCGTTTGCAATGTCATGTAACCCTGCCCCCCTCGTAGTTCGCCCTCTTTATTTATGTATATCATACGCCAGAAAATTTACGTCGCTTCGCCCAGAAACATTGGCATCTTAACAATGGAATAAACAGTGAATTCTTCATTACTGCCTCTTAAGTTTTATATTACAATGTTAAAAGTTTTTGTAAATTAAAGCAAGAATACGAAATTAGCCGCATAAATGGTGACTTCTGACAAACTACGTGTATTGAGTGTCCATTTTGTCATCCATCAATTTCAAGTATCGTTCTCATTTAATAATGTAATATGTGCCATAACACTCTTGTGGATAAAAAATGTAAATTGTCTATTCTTTAAAACTGTTATTAGAATTTTTTTGACTTTTTTGTTCTTAAAATGATCAAGTATTTTTTAGCAAATCTTATCCTAAACTAGTTTACTATTCTCCTAGACTTGGAGAGCCAGAGTAAATGTCATCTATTATTCACAATATTATTATTATTATTATTATTATTTATATTAGAGCTATTTGTCGAAAGTATGTTTAAACACTTTTCACTGCAGTGTTGGAACTTTCTCCGATTTCTGCCTGTTTCACTTCCGAAGAGTGAAAACCTTATCACTGAACTTTGTCCTTGCATCTCAGAAGTTTCAGAAAGAAGCTGATATTTTTTAAATGACCGCAAGAGCTTGTGTTTACGTTCATTATGACTGAATAGCTCAATAAATGTGTTCCCAATATTGACAAATTTTCTCTCAAAAACGTTCATTTTCATTTAATGAATCTTTTTCCCTCCACATTCATTTGCCTCGTTAATTATTGAACAACATTCGAATTCAAGCTTTTTAAGTACACACATCTTAAACCTCATCCACAAAGCGATTTAACGCTCCGGCCATCGCCTGCCAATAGCTATTACCGAAAGCACATAAATCGTGTTGACACAATCGGAAGCCGACACAACCGCGACGGCGATCAGATAAGTCCCCTGAATAAAACGCCAGTTAGCCGCGAATTGCTGTTTAACCCGGGGGAGCGAGAGGGGCGTGCCCGAGTAATACGGTTCCCCCGGCCGCTTTCAAGGTGCTCTAAACGGGTCCATTACGAGGTGCTTATCGCGCGGATGATCGCGCTCGCGACACGAAACGCAGTCGACGTCGCGCCAAGGAGATCGCGCCCCGAAACAGTCGGCACCTCGAGGCAGATCGCGTCGCGAGCCAGTTCGCGTCGCGAGCCAGTTCGCGTCGCGAGCCAGTTCGCGTCGCGAGCCAGTTCGCGTCGCGAGGCAGTTCACATCGCGAGGCATATCGCGTCGCGAGGCAGTTCGCTTCGCTCCGAATAAGATCGCGCTAATAGGACTGTCGCTCTCCGAGTCAATCCCAAGAGATAGGTCGCGACCAGATATAGTTCGCAGCGCTAGCCAATTCCGTCAGATGATGTCCTTTATTTGTGAGGCCATATATGACTGTAAAAGAAGTTACTGATACTACAGTACATACTAGTATTAATTGTAGAGATTGCAAAATACTATAATTATACAGCTTCTGTCCAGTGCTTTTTTTTCTTTGACAAGATGGCGTTGTATACTTAGAACATGACACAAACATGGATGGATGTTGTTACACAGTGGAGCAACAACGGCGCATATTTTTTCATATTAATTTAATGGTTACGTAATATTACAATTTTACAAATTTGTACTTGCTTCTCTTGAGGAGCTTTTAATTAATCGATTTCTGAGTGTGTGGAAAAGATGGGCATACCTTCAATTCTTGTAAATGCCAATGCCTCAATTCAAATGGCATATCCTGAAGATAATTCCACATTTCAAGCTATAAACTAACAAAAAAATCCACAAAGCCCCAAAAAATCATGGGCGAGCCGGAAATCGGTGCTTGTAACGAAACAAATACACTGTTAATTAATAAATAGATTAGCAAGATTTAGAATGCTGTAATGTACAGATAATTCTTTTATGCATATAGATAATTTAAAGTACTTCTTGTAACGCATAGGAACATTCATATCGCAACTGCTCACTTGGATGGTTGCACGCCGTCAAGCAGCTCTGAATCAGCTCAAGGATCGCGGCCTCGCCTCCCAACCACTCGCCATCAATCCCGGCCGCGCTGCTCGCAGGCTGAGCGGATGCGGCGGGCGACCGCGTCGCAGTGTCGCCCGCGTGACGCCGCCCCGCGAAGCCGCCCCGTCCGCCCGCCCCGCCCAGCCCCGCCCCGCCCGCCCACGCTCCGCCAACAGCTAACGCCCGCCCCGACTCGGCGCCCGCCCGATCGCACCCGCATTCGCACCGCTCGCCCCGCCCCGCCCGCCCCGCCCCGCCCCGCCCCCCCCCGCGCCGCCCCGCCCCGCACGACCCGCCCGCCCCCGCCCCGCCCCGCCACGCCCGCCACGCCCGGGCGCCGCTCGCGAGAAGTGGGCGGCGCTGCGGCCAGGCGCCTAATGGCCGCTTCCATTCACGACACGTCCCGACGCCTGCGGGGGCGGCCTTCCCTCCTGCCACGCCCCCCTCTCCCTCTCTCTCGTTCTCCAGGTGCAGTCTCTACCTCCCTCCCATTCTCTCTCCCGATGCCACCTCTCCATATCTCTTTCTTACTCTTTCTCTCATTCACACACCATTCTTTCCTTCCTCCTGCCTCTCTCCCCGTTCCTCTCTCCCCCCCCCCTCTCCCTCCGACTCCATCTCTCTCATTCTCCATGTAATATCTGTCTCTCATTCTCTTTCCCGATGATACATCTCTCTATCTCTTTTTTACTCTTTTTCCCATTCACACCTCACTCTATCCCTATCTCTCTGCCCGTTTTTCTCTCGTCCTCTCTCTCTCTCACTCTCTCTCTCTCTCTGTCTTTATATTTCTCACTCAATCTCCAGATGCCATCTCTCCCCATCTCATTCTCTCTCCCGCTGCCATCGCTCCATAGCTTTATCTTGTTATTTATCCTTCCATTCACCCCACTCTCTTCCTCCCACTCTCTCACCCCGTCCTTCTCTAATTCTCTTTCCAGACGCCACCTTTCTATCTCTCTCGTTCTCTCTCCCGATGCCACCAATTCCTATCTCTTATTCTTCTGTACTCTTTACTTTATCCCTTCACTCTCCCCCTCTCACTCTCTCCCGTTTGCAGTCCCACTCACCAGACGCTCTCCCTTCCATTTTCTGCCTCCTCACTTTTACTCTCACTCTTCTTACATCTCATTGCATTGCTGTTCGTCTGTCCTCCCTAGCTCTCTCCGCCATCATACTCTCTCTTTCTCTACCTTCCTTCTCTCTCCTCCACTAATATTTCTCCGCCCTCTCGCCTCCTCTCGAATCTTTCCCTCTCGCTATTTTTTCTGTCTTTCCTTTCTCTTTTTCTTTGTCGTTTTCTTTCTTTTCCTCACCTTCCTCTTCTTTTTCTTCTCTCATTCTCTCACTTTCATTCGCCTCGTTTGCTTCCGATTAACGCGTCCCCTTTCAAGCTATCTGTTCCATCTCCCTCCCCTTCCTTTCACCCCATTCTCTCCCTTGATCTCCCAATCTTTCACGCACCTGCACTGGCCTCTAACTACCATTCTCTCGTAAATCCAGCATCCCCTTGCCTAACCAGCCTCTATTCAATCCACCTTACTCCAGCCCTCTCGCTCATATCCTTGCGGCGTTCCCTCCCATCTGCCTGCTTTCTCTTCCGTCGGCCCCCTCCCTCGCCGGCTGCTGCGCGGTGGAGTGCAGCAATTACCAGCCCTTGACGGCGACCAGACAAGCGACGCGGGCTTCAACAAGGGCGTGGAGTGAGATCGATGGAATCGGCCGAGGAGCGGGGCGGGGGAGGGGCGGGGTGAGGTCGGGCGAAGGTGCGAGCGGGGTGGGAGGCGAGTGCGGTCAGGGTGGCAGTGAGGTGGGCGGAGACCGGATTGAAGCTAGGGGGAGGTTCGAGCGGCTAGTCAGAATAGAGGCGGGAACCCCAATGGCATCGAAGAGGGCGGGCTGGAGAGCGTGACCGAGGCCCTTTCACTGCCCGCGACCAGCAGCGTCGCACACTTCCGGTGCAAACCAGGCACGCTTTGTAGGTGAGCGCCAAGTGCCCCAGTGAGGTTGTGTCTAGGCAGACCGCAGACTTTACCTCTTTCCCAAGTTCCTGCTTGCTATGTAACGAGGCAGGCGTTACCCAGACTGGGATGTAGAAGAAAGTGTTCGAGAAGATTTTAACGTTAGTAATAAGTAGTTCGAAGTTTGTTGTTATCATTAAGAAGGGAAAAACGATTTTGGATAACATAGCCTTCTCATGATACGTTTGTTTCGATCACACGGGTTTTTTGTGGTTGTAATTTTGTTGATTTTTATATTGCCTTTGGTCGTTTTTATTATTAATATGTACGATTTCTATGTAAATAAAAGCAAAATTTGAAATATTTAATTTGCAATGCACTGGTAAATTGTGCTAAATAATTCGACGATAAGTTTTTAAATTATCGTAATAACTGTAATTTAAGCATCGTTTTTGAACAAGTGCTGATTATATGATGCATTTTACTCATTCACATTCAAGTCTAACTTTTTCTCCGAGAACAAACCTTATTCAGTGATACTGTAATTTTAAAAATTCCTGCATTGGTTGATTTGAACTGTTTGGCATTATACTTCTAAATGTAAGCCTAAATTTTTTCTAAATAATAAAATTAATAATAATAATAATAATTATAATAATAATAATAATAATTATAATAATAATAATAATAATAATAATAATAATAATAATAATAATAATAATAATATGAAACGTTCCTGTGTTTTTGATAAGTTGTTTCTTCTGTGTGTTTACCGAGACAAGCGTCGCTGTTCCTTTAAAATAGTTTCCAGGAGATATTTTCACAATGACATTACGAGTAAACTCACGTTCTAACAACAAAAAAAGATCATGTAAAAAGCAAGCATAAGAAATGCGGTCTCCGTGGTTGAATGTCACATTGCGAATTCAACTAAAACTACTAAAGATAAGTGCCCGGAATGGACATAATGGCTACGAAATAAAACAAATGTGTGCACTGGGTATACATTATGAGAGGGAAAGAAAGTGTGTTGGATGCAATGGGGTATATTGAATAGATAACTGCAGCGCATTGGTTGAATTAAAACATTCAAAAAGCCGAATGCCTTCAATTCATTTCAGTAACAGGGTATGAGGTGGCACGGACGAAATATTAAAACACGCATTCAGAAGCTTACCATGTATGCTAGCTTTTATTTAAAGGAAGTTGAACAACAAAGAGATCTGTATCTGGTTAGAGGTTGGAAAAATAAATAAAAAATAAATAAATATAAATAAATAAAGATATTGTTTGGTATCAATATTTTAATTCAGCTTATGATCATTTCGATTGCGTTCTGGGCCGAAAACAAAGTTCTGCACAGAACTTCTCACAGTTCTGTGCAGAAGCTGCAACTCTGAGGATGATCGCTACGCGTTCGAAATGATCATAGGCAGAATTAAAATATTGATACCAGAAAAAGATCTTTATTTATTTATCATATTACACTTTTTAATCAATGCCAACATCTCAACTGAAAAGCAAGTTTGTAAAAAACACGGATTTGCTAGTTTTTTTATTTAGTCTGAAAAAAGAATGAGCGTGAAATAATTGGTGAATGCGGTATATGGATTTTTCAGTGTAAAAGATTCTCTAATTTCTACACCACGTTCCTCTGTGCTATTTACTCGCAGAAACAAAGAAGCGTTTGCGCGCGTGTGCCCGGACGGCTGTGCCAAAGCGCGGGTTCCTCTCTCCGCCGCGACCTGCTCCGCCAGCAGCGCTTCGATCGGAGGGGCGGGGAGGAGAGGTTCGGAATCGGAGCTTGGCGGGGGTGCGATACTCGGGAAGCAACGTGGAGGGCGTGGGGTGCAGGCGAGGGGAGGAGCGGGGTTGGAGCGAAGCGGGGTTAGAACGGGGCGGAATGATGGCGGCGTGCGAGAGCAAGCTGATCAGCGAACCAGAGAGGTTTTGAGGCGGAATGAAGAGGGGGAAACAGAATGAAGTCTGAGCGGGACGGGAACAAAGCGAAGCGGATGCGAAAGGAGAAGAAGGAATGAAACGCAGCGGAAGAGGATAAGTATGAGGTGGAATAGAGGGTAAATCGGATATGGATGTCGGAGGTGCGGGGACGTTGGGGCGGAGATATGCAACGACGGAGGGGATTAGGGATGCAGGGAAGCGTGGACGGAGAGGAGTGAGGACAGCTAGAAGCGGGGAAGGAGAGAATCGGCAATGGAGGGAGACGGGGACGGAGAGGAGCGGAGATGCGGAGGATCGGGGGTGGAGGGAAGATGGAACGGAGCGGAGCCACGACAGAGAAGAGCGAGGACGGACGGAAGCGGGGATGGAGCGGAGCCAGGACAGAGAGGCGCGGGGATGTACCGTAGCATAACGGAGGCGAAGTTAAAACGGCGGCGGGGAGGTGAAACGGACCGAGAGCGCGGCGGGGGCGGGGCAACGGGCGAGCGCGTTCCACGCGGGCGTGGGTGGCGCGCCAAAGGTGCGCTCTCGCAACAAAAAACGTCGCCCTGCATAGCAACGCAAAAAGAACTACATTCCCCTCCCCGGGCCGCGCCCCTCCGCGCCCGCGCGCGCCGTCAATTGCGCGTCACCGCAACGCGGGGGCGGGCCCGCGCCGGGCGGTAGCCCGACAAAACTATCCGATGGACAGCGCGCCGCAAATATTTGCAGCTGCCCGTCGACGCGCGCCCCTGCCCCGCCGCCCCCGCCCCGTGGACGTCGCGCTGCGATAGCACGCTCGCTGCGCGGCGCACGCGGCCCCCTTCCACGCCCACGCGCTCGCGTCTGCTCGCCCCGCTCCCCCGGCTACCACGTGGCCTCCCCGACGACGCTCTTGCGTCCAGCGTGCATACTCTGTGTTTGGTTCTTTTAACACTCCCATGTCCTCAATGCTCAATGCCGGTGCTTTCTGTCTTCACCTCCCCTGGCTTCCGCGAGGCCTTGCCGCTGCGCGGTCGTGCGTCCCCAACACCACTGCCCTTGCGTTCGCCATGCAATCTCTATTTGGGTCTTTTAACGTCCGCAAGTTCTCAATGCTCAATGTCCTCAGAGCTTTCTGTCCCCACCACTCCCCTCCTTCTGCGTGGGCTCTTCGACGTAGTGTCGAACGGCGCGAGCAGTATCCTCAACGCTGCACTTGCGTTCACAATCGAACTCAGGGTTTATTTCTTTTAGCATTTCCAAATCCTCAGTGCTTTCTGTCCTCATCTCTTCTCCAGCTTCCATGCGTCTTAGTCTACACGCGTTCGTACCAGAGGAGCAGTCTCCCTAACACCTCCCTGTGTTCACCGTACAAACTGTGCAGTTACTTGTGTGACGTAGTGAAATAAGAAATAAATTTCAATAACAAAATAAAAATAATATATTCAAAATTATGTACAAGTACAATTAATTGCTCATATTCAAACACTCCGGCAACCTTTTCGCTTCAGAACACTGCCTTACCGCAGAAAACAAGCATGGCGTGATGCGCGGTGTGCGGAGACCATCGTCCGATGAGCAATTACCGTCACATGGCCTGACGCCAAATTTTAACCCGCGTCAGTGGCGACCCGTGTGCCTAGCAGCACGCGAAGACAATAGTATGGCCTTACTCTTCCGGAGCATCTCGCCACACTCATACACCCCTTGTATCACACGTAACAACTTTCCGATGAAAACTGAATGAGAACGCGGGCGAGATGGGCAGCGTATATAGATATGAGGCTGACACCCTCACCACTGTTCCATAGAAGACCTCGCAGGCCAGGCCTGGTTTACGTCCCCACAACAGAATTTCTCAGGTTGGCTGCTATTCGCGTAAACGACGGCTCGCCGGCAAAGCATCCTCGGGAGTTTACAGCCTCCGGTATTTTGGCTCTGGCGGCAACTACCTGAGTCAAGCGCGCAAACCCCGGATGTTCAGGGCTCAACCCTTCTCGCCCCGCGCGTACTTTCACAACCTAACGGTTTGGGCTCTGCTGTTGGAATGACGCCACACTGGCCTTCCAGTATTTTTGACATTCCGTGTGTTCTCATTTCTCTAGATGTTCTGCGTCGTCTATCCTCCTCGGCTGCCTTGCTTATATTGACCTCCATCAGCATGGTCAACCTGACCAAGATGTCCCTCAAACTCCATGCCTCCGTTTACTATGGTGCTCATTTGCCTGCCTATTTTTTTCATGCATTCCTAGAGGCATCACGCCGGCGCAAATACCTTTCACTCTTGTCAAACTTCAATGTTTCTTATTCATATAATTACATTTGAAAATAATGTCCTCGCTGCAGTCGAGACTTTTGTTTTCGTATCCGTTTGCTCTATTTCTTGAGCCTCCGTGCTCATGGGCAAGTGTCTATCCTGCTAGGCTCACTGTCCGTTTATGAACCGTCGTTGCTGGCAAGTGTTCTTTTGCTTGTTCTCACTCTATCTCTTCTGAATTGCCTCGCCGCTAATTGTGTAGCGCCTGGACCGGAGCGATCCTCACATATCAAATGTAAGACGGTCTGATACGGTCCCATATGGAAGTGTCGAAGGCTGGTAGCCAACCCACCGGTTCCTCAGTTTATTTCATAATTTTCTGAATCCTCACGCACACGGTCGTTCGCCGGCACCATATCCAATGTTTCTGTTCAATTTCCTCAAGCCCGGTCACCTGCCAGAGTTGCTCATCGCCTGGTGTCCCACTGCACATCGTTCAACGTTTCAATACTCAGGATTCTACATCATCATTATGCTTCGTGCACCTTCAATGTCCTTGCCATTCGAATTCTACAATAGAGATGAACTACTTTAACAATTGATTCAGGTTATAAGAGCGATTAAAAAATCGGTTCTGCAGTTGCGATTTGACTAAAAAGGTGATATTATGTGGGCGTATTTCTTTCAATTACTTAGTGAGTAATCGTAAATGTATAAAATGTATTATTTACTTTCTTTTCAATCTTAGCAATTGTTCTTAGCTGACACATGGGAAATAACGTTGTCGTTCTAGGTACATCCTTTCAGTTTTTAAGTACATGCCTTCAACAAGCACCATATTTTATAATGCTAGGCCGAAGTTAGTTTTCTGCTTCTTAATTTTGATGTAAAACGCTTTTGAAACACACGTGCACGTCTTTCCGTGCATCCTTCTCAGCAAAATAATCATCAAAACCTCAGAATGAAACCTTTGGTACGGCAAAAATAAAGTCCTTTAAAGTGCAAAGTAGGCCCAACAATGGTATTACATGCTTTAGTGTTAGCGCACTTGTGGTTCGCAGCTTTATAGGCTTTGTAGATTCTCGCCATTACTTGAACGTCACTTTTAACTGTGTCACCACTCACCGTTCTCCTGCCATGAGGCTTACCATACTCGAACTTATTCATTCGACATGGCGTAAAGTTAAAGATACGTAATTGCGAGTAATGAGAAACAATGCGCGCGGTGTGCGCCGAAGATTGAGTATGCTCTTTTACTCCGCAAGCGGACTACCTCTCTTCAACACCACTCCAAACCCCCCCCCCCCACGCCGCTCCAACCCCCCCCTCGTGACGCCGCGCGCGGCCGGCGGCCGTGTGAGTAATTACATAAACGCGATGCCTATTTTAATTGGAGTTGTGTCTGCAAATACAGACGGCCTGATAATGTTTTAGTCCTCCTAATTACCTTGATGTTTTGCATTCAAAAACTTGTAATTAGAAGCGAGAAACTGCAGACCCCTCCGACTTCGTCGCCCCCGACCCTGCCGCTGTGTCATCAGGGGTGTCCAAACCGGGTCCTTGAGATACACCTGCCGCATAGTTTTAGATGTTGTGAGTCTTCAAGATGCCGCGACCTAGAATGGTTTGTTTGTCATCGTGCTCGTATTCAGTGCAAAAGTAATGTTGCAATGCTCCTTCTGGGTCATTAACGTCCCTCCATCAATGGAGTTTTTAGTTGTTTTCTCAATCGAATGCTGAGATTATCGCTTGGTTCTCCGAGACATACTGAATTTAGTTTTCCCAAACGTTACTTACATAGCTTTACTTAACACTAAATAAATCTATAAATGATAAATATTGGTAGCCTACAAGGAAAGCACACTATGGCTACTTTCTATAATTTGATATAAAGTAAAAACTAGTAATTTCGTCTCAAAATAAGTAAATGAACTTTTTTAGAATACTCGTACATAGGTGGCGTGCATTTATATGATTAAGGCATCATATTTACTAAACAAACATACAGAGCAAACAATTGTCATAATTCTTTAACCAATTCCAGTAACGATTTTTTCACTTACGAATATTGGCGATACTATTCGTATACTGTTGCGAATAGAGATGTACCAAATGAAGTCTAGATTTAGCCGGTCAGAATTAGTTTTACCTTTCATCAGTATAAGTGATCATTTGCCTTGAAAAACATAATAAAATTGTTTAAAGAGACACTGACGTGAACAAAAATGCATTGTCCGAAACAAGCACACAACTTTGCTTCCTACTGTACGTAGAAAGCTTCACATTATTGACACTAGTGACTTAATGTTTGTATGGTACAGACAAGTAAATAAATGAAAAAATGATAACAAAATTACTAGTTTTTTGATAACTTTTATACAGATTGTAAGAAAGAAATGCAAATGCCATTGCAGATCGTTTAGATTGACAGCAATGTTATGTATAGCGATCTTGTTCATTATAATTATTCAATAGATATGGAAATTACGGTGTTGAGGAGTCCAGTTCATTACTTGCACTTAATAAAATAATAATATAATAAATAAAATTTGTTGAAAGAAATTAAATTTCTTTATTTAAACACGTAATTCTATTGCCTAGAGTAACATTATTCAAACGGCATGTGTAAATGATGTATTTTTACTGCCCATACATATAATAATTCATTAATAATGTTTTATATAATTACATTGTACTGATACTCAATACCGGCGCGAAGCATGAACAGACCGGGCGATCACGGCCCAAATCACGCAAATCACGGGGCCCGAGGGGAAAAAATTATTAAAAAAATTAAAAAGAAATTAGAGCTCAAGAATATCGTTATTGTAAATTTATAAGTCGCTGTACAGTAGTCAGGCATTTCATAAAATTTTCAATTAATGTTTTATCTTAAATAGTTAATTATAGTAATTACTTATAAGGTAGAACTCAATGAAATGAATCAAATTACGCTAACATTGAAATAGTTTCTACTGAAATTCACATTCATTAATTCATGTATTTTACATGCCTTTTTAATTGCCTTCATTTATCACTAACTGAACACAACAATTTCTTTTACGCTTAAAGCTCACCTGGATAATTGTATAATTTGATCACTAAATACGTTTACCTAAAACTATTATTTAAAATAACAAAAATTTTCAAAACCTTTTTCTCCCACAAACGTTCTAACTTTTGTTATTTCTTGAAATGAAATATCTCATATAGTTCCTTGATACAAGTTTCATATTTTCAATATTTTCTGGGAGGGGGGCGGGGGGGCTACGTTTCAACATTACCCCAGGCCCAAAATTGTCTAGCTCCGGCACTGCTGATGCTAATTCGTGCTCACTCGTCACATTCATAAAATTCAAAAGTGTTTTTGCAAATACTCTTTCTCTAGATTTTAGTTATAATTATTTGAGCTTAAGAAGAAGAAACGGCTAGAAAAAAAATTTGCGTCAGAGTGTAAGAAAACTTCCAATACACTTCGTACACTCTTGAGAACGAATATACTCTCTCTTGTAAAGTACCTTCGTATTTGCAGCTAGACATTCAGAAATATATTTAATGCAGTAAAAAGAAACCGTAAAAAAGTATAAAGACGAAGCGCGTACCCATTAATGTAGGGAATAAATTCACTCACGGCCCTTTCTGCATATTGGAACTTGATGGAATGAGCTGCATCCATAGAATACGTTGTGCCGTTCGCATACTCCTTTGTACTGTCGTTTCCAACAATAGCATCACCCGAACAAAGCATTCGATTGCAGCAGAGCCCGCGTGGATCACGTGCAATTTGGTGGCTTTTGTTTACGCGTAGCCCTACGCGCAGAAACAGTTGAATTCTGCTGGCGATGTGCCTTTATTCGCAATAATCGAGTGGCTGTGAAGGCCGTGTTATCGTAGCAGACAAGAGCAGCGAGAGAGCGAGCGGGCTAGAGAAAGACGCACTGGCCTGCTATGGATGAATCAAGGCATCATAGACAAAGCACTTTCTGAGTATTCGAAGAATCACAACCTGCGGTGTTTCTCTACTTGACTCTGCAATTGGCATTTTTATGTCACAATATTGAGACTTCAATTCTAAAGATTAGTCACGATTTTGAAATAAGAACTAATTACGGTATAAACGTACAATAATAATAATAATAGTAGTAATAATAATAATAATAATAATAATAATAATAATAGCTGCCTAAAAGCTGATCCCCTTAATTACACCCGTTAATCTCTCTCCAGGATAGAATACGACAAGGCCTCGGTAGAGAACGTGTGGCCTGGCCAGAAATAACCGATACGCAAATAATAATAATAATAATAATAATAATAATAATAATAATAATAATAATAATAGTAATAATATACAGTTGCGTACAGTCAAAATTAAAGTGTCTGTTGCAGCTGTGGTGCTGCCCCTGAGGAGAGATACCTCGAAAGGAAAAAACCTTTACCTGCTAGTAAGTCGGTACCGAGTCTCGCATTTCAGCAGGGAATATACACCGCTATTTGTTTCTAGCAAGCATTACACTTTCAGGACAAATGAATTCGGTAGTTGGCGTACCCGGAATCAATCATTAGTAATTCACGGGACTTCACGAAAGATGTGAGAGATGCATTCCGAAACATTTTTTTGTAGTAGTACTTCATAACACTAATCAGATGTGTTTCAAACGTGAGTTGTCGACGGTAGTAGACGTGTTTGCGCAAGAACTCGATTTTCGCGAGGATTGCCACAAACAGTCGTTTGGACGCCCAAGTCAACAGCCAAATCCTGGGAAATGAATTCATCTGGGCTCTGTTACTCCCTGCAAAGTGAGATAAAGTACACAGACACTTGGAGGACTTCCCAAAGGCTTTCTGTCTCTCTCCCTCTCTGCGGATTAAACCAACCTAGAGAGCACAGAGACAGCTCAGGACGAGCGCTTTCCGTGCGGTGGAAGCCCTAAATTTGCGGCAGACTTTTGAAGCGTGTAGCCACGTTTGTTGCGGTGCCCGTCTCAATGAAAGTGTTAAAATTGTTTCAGAATACTTTTCGCGACACTTTTCTTTGAAGTGAACATTTTAGCTCAGTCTTGTTCTATTGCATTCATCTTCATCAGATTTTGCGTCCAGTTTCTCTTTATTCATTAAAAAAATACTAATATGGCCCTTTATCTTACTTCTAGACTTAAATGTAGCTTCACTATTCCCACGTTTAGTTGAGTTCTCTTGTAATGGTTACGGGAGATGTATTGCATGGGGGTGTTATTGTATCAACAGAACAATGAAATAAAATCTCTAGTTCGTTTGCCGATGAATAGTTTTTAATATTATAATCCATTAGTTACTGTTTTTTACCTATAAATGGATAATTTTAGCATGATAATGTTTTGGTAAGGACAAAGTATTTTTTTTTATTTGTTATTATACTTATCCAAAAATTTGCATATATGTTACTAGTATACATTGTACTAGGGCGCATTGACTATGTTACTAGGATGCATGTAAACACAATTTTCGTATTAATCACCGAGTCTATTACCTTACTATCGAATATCAACTTTACTTAAAGAAACTCAGATATTTGCTAGTGATAATAAAAGGTGTCAAAGGAGATACGACTCTACGTTAAGGTATTTCATTTCAATGCAGAGGTTGTGTTGACTTACGGCGATATTATGTGTTTGCACGATTTATAAATTAATATAAGTTGAATTTGCAGTAATAAGATTTTAAGGCAGTAATGCCGTAGCGATTTCTTGACCTAAGGATCCTATGTTTGAGTCCCTTCTGAGGCTTGGTTGTATTTGTGTTTGTCGATTCACTCCTTAT
Organism: Gryllus bimaculatus; assembly: GCA_017312745.1. Lineage (NCBI taxonomy): Eukaryota > Metazoa > Arthropoda > Insecta > Orthoptera > Gryllidae > Gryllus > Gryllus bimaculatus. The sequence goes on along the minus strand of BOPP01000175.1, from coordinate 188,513 downwards.
CATCACCATATCATGACATCTTCACACCATAACGTTAAATCCAACATTGATCGCTAATGATCTAGATGTTGATGCAGCCTTAAATAAAAACAATTACAGTAAAATTAATGTATAGTTATATTTTATTGAATTTATTGATTTAACTTTTCGAAAAGGACAGGTATAGGAGGCAAAGAAGTTGGATAAACTGTGCAAATTCCATGAGCGTAGCGATCATATTATATCGGTACAAATAACTAGACCTCGAATGTTTAGGAAGTGCTACATGTGACACGTATGAAATGATTAAGCGAAAAATGTATATTTCTATGTTCCTTTAGATTTTTACTTTCTCAAAGTTTTATTAAAATAATTTGAAATAAATAAAAGTTATCCGAGATATTTATTTCTTCGACTCCTAAAATTTAAAAAAAATAATATTAGAGCATAAATATCTGAAGTCAACTAAAAGTTCTGTGCGCAAAATGCTAGTCCACTATAACCACTAGTTCTGATTCTGTTTCCGAGATATACTACCAATAAGATAATAATTCCCATGGGGATTCTGTTCAGAAGATTACATATTTGCAAAAAATCACAAAGAGTAAGGAGTGCACGAGTACACCAGCTGTAGATCAAGTGATCCCCTTTCTTCAAAACGTAGCTTCTGTCACAGAATAAATATTACTCACTTCTATGGCATGGATTCGAAATCACTCTTCATCAATTATCATGTTAAAGGAAATTTATTGTAACGAAGGTGACAATATGACTTTTGCCCCTGATTGATAGGCAGGAGGAGTTGTCTTGAGTGGCCGGCTGCTCTGATCAGAAGTTGTGAACGGTTTCTCCCATCAAGTAGGCCGCAGACCGCTCGCGCTCTACGTGCTATTCCTTGTCCTATCTTCACCCGTTACGTGCACTCTCTTACACTTACGTGCACTACACTATCACACATGTCGAAAGACCAGTTTACAGGGAGCATAGAGCCTGTCACTGCTGGGGCAATGCCCCGCCGATTGGAGATACCAGGAGGTGGAAAACCCGGCAAACCGACATGAAGGTCGACATCGGATCCCGCTACACATCGGAAGATCGCTCTCAGAGCCCGATGAAACATGCACTACTTTTTCGGGACAAATGGTCTCAGCCGTTGAAGCGCTCGGACACACTAGTCAGTTAATCAAAACCATAAAGTGTGTGATATTTACTCTGAGACACCTGTGTATCTTATCTTTTGATGTTGAACAACGAATAGGTATTTGCCCGGCGGCAGCCGGCGGTTGTGGAAGAGGCACAACTACCAATTAAAAGTTTTATGTATGGTGATTTTTATGTAATTACATTTTTTTTGTATTTCCACTTACCAATCTAAAATTATTTTGCTATTTTCACAAAATATTGTTTATTCTATCAATTTTATGACTCATTTTTTATGAAAAGAAGTATTAAAAAACACTCTTATTTCCTACATCGATACTGCGTGCTGTCTACTCTAGGTTCGCTACAACAAGACGCGGTAGGAGGTTTTCGCAGTCCTGCTCGTCTGCATCGGTTCTGTCCGTAGCGCAAAGAGCGCGTCAGTGACTGAGATCAGTTGCACCTTCAGAGACTATCACTGACGTCGCGACTCGTGAACTTTAACCTTAATGTTCGAGAAACTGTGCCTATCGTCGACGTGTAACTCTTTGCTGAGAATGCTGCACGCTGCAGTAATCGCTTGCAGGATGTAGATATTGCCAGTTTGTAGGTGGTTTGTACGAATTGTCGGTATGTACGGTTTGTCGTATTGCGTCTAGTGTGACAGCTAAACGATCGTTCTGAATGGTAGTAGACGAAGGTTTTTAGAACTGACGGGAAAGTTGTACGGTGCAAAGCATGCGTCAATTTGTACTCTCCAAATTAATTTTTAAAACGTTTGTATTATTTTTAGAAGTTATTTCGTTTTTTCTATAAATGTAATTTCGTATGATGTAAATGCTTGTTTTATAATTGGTGTATTTTAATATTACATATTTTATCCTATTTTACGTATTTATTACATTTTGTCGTTTCATACCACATACTTCTTTTCCGGTCTCTAATGGTGACGGTGTGTTCTCAGGAGAGCGACCCGCCGCCATGCAGACCGGCTCGGCGGGCCTGTCCAACAGCTCCCTCAACGTGGTGATGCTCATCGTCTTGTGCCTGCTGTACTCGGCGCTCTTGGAGAACGCACAGCTCAACGACGCGGCGCTGCTGGACGCGCGCGTGTGCGAGAGATAATGGCGCGGCCCGCCACCCGCCGCGCCACCGTCGCCGCCGCTGCCGCCACCGCCGCCGCGCCGAGCCGCGCCGCGCTGTCGCCGCTACTCTATCTCTCTCTCTGTCGACCCCCCTAGGTCTTCTACTACTACAACTACTATTTCTGTTTGCGGACGTCAATCCGTCCGTAAATGCGAATCGAGTGTGAGTTTTAAGATGGGAACTCTGAAGCAAGACGAATCCTACGACTTTCTTTCCGTGCGAAAAACACATTATTCTAACTGCAAGTTTATAGGCAGAACTGTGTACATAATAATACCTGTATGTTGAGCTAAGCAAATGAAATTTCCTGACCTGAATAGTTCATCCCTTATTGCCAGCGAGGACGAAGGGCGAGGAAAGGCTTTGGGAGGACGTGGGTTCTGTTGGCGAGGGGAACTGTTCCGAGCCGAGGTGGTCGAATAACAATGAGGATACCAGGGTTTCTGTGTTGCATTGATATATTTTTGTATCCTTTACGGGAAGAAATGTTTAATTGTTTTTCTGTAACCACGTAGTTCGTGTCTCCGTTGTGATAATCGATGGTAAATGAACTTTATTTGGGAAGAGTTCGGTAAACATCGGTATTTTTCGTATGGAACCCTGAGATAGGTTATTTTTCGGAAAGGGTGCTGCTGGTCAGTGAAAGGAACGAAATTTTTAACTCCATGATGAAGTCGACTGGTAAAGTAAATTTCAATGAGGTTCTCAAGCAGTCAATTCATGATTTGCAGCAAGTGAATTTCATTTGCTCGAAACCACATTGCAAGTGGAATGTTAACGAAGATATTTGCAGATTTTTGCTTCCCCAGTGTTGTTATAAAAATTAGTGTTGAAGTGGGGGATTTTTTCTGAAAAATTATGAGCATAGTTACTGGGGGAGGTCATTTAAATTGTAAATATTGAAACCCAGGTTGTATTTATTACCAGTGTGTGAGTGATTATCATATTATTTGAATGAATTAAGAGGGTTTGGATTTTGGACGATGTGTTCAAGAAATCAGTGACTTTATAAGTGAAAGAACAAAAGTATTATGTTGTGAACGTGCGTGAGATAATTCTTATTTAACGACGTTCTATACTATATACACTCTTTGAGTCATAGAGAAAATGATTTAGGGTCCCTCGTGGTGCAAGAATTCCAATGAGCCTTTGTAACTTCTCTTTGCAACCCTCCCTAACTTAAAAGGTCTTTAGATATGTCTACAAGAACAATATTTGAAGAGGACTCTCCTTTGTTTAAATGAAGTGTCTTCTCTTACAGGTATCCTGATGGAAAAAGAAACTGTCGCAACTATTACAAGTATTGATGTATTGAGTACGAGTGTACTTACTGAACTCAAACTTTTTTGTAACATCTTGAGGACATTGCAGTACTTTCTTATGGATATAAAAAAGATATTCCTCCGGTGTAAGGCTAAGTATTGCGATCTCTTTTTCCGAAATTTAAGTACCGCAGCTGCAGTAAGAACTAGAAGTAGTGAACATTGTTACCAACTTTTTCAACTGACAATTTCTATATTCGATTATCTTGACTAATTGAATATGATAAAGAAACGAATCGATTTGAAATGATGTCCACAAAAATGTAAATATGAAATAACTTTTACATTAATCCAACACAGGCACGTGTATTAACGCATCACGTATCTTAAAATAATAACAATTATCATTATTCCGAAGAAAATTTGACTTTGAGCTACTCAACTTGAATTGGTTAAACAGTTTACCGAAGATGTCAAGGAAAGTAATTCAATGTTTTAATAATATTATAATTTATATTGTTCAAATTTGGTGTCACTAAGTAGTTAGAGATCGCTGTACTTGCCTCTAAACTTGTCCTAGAAACAGTAATGGCGAATTTTCTGGTCATGATTTGTCAGTGACCTCCAACGCCCATATCCCGAAACATTGGTGAAACCTATTTGTGGTTCTGAATGTGGTTTAACACTTTTACCTTGAACGTATATTGAAAAGTTACCTGATTAACACCCAAACTGTCAACAAAAAGAAATGGTTCACCTCTTGTAGTTTTTGTGAAAGTTTCATTCCCATACTTTGATGTTCAGATGGTAAAGAAACAAAGTGTCTACCATTTTCACATCTTTTTGCAGTAAAGTTTTCAGCTTATCGAGCGTGTCTTAAAACCGTGCTGCAAAATTGTATGGCGTGTTATTTCTGTTTCATAAGAAACTTATTGCTAAGGGGGATATGGAATTGGATAGATTGATAAAACGTCAACATATCCAAGAATGGTTTACTCAAAGTGGTGTGATCTTGATAGTAGGGAGAATAATTTTAAAGAGAGACCATTAAATACTAGGAGAGCAGTTATTCAACAAAATATTTCTCCTAGAATTGTTAAATAAGTTCCACCATGGATATGGAGGGTTGTGGTCTCCAGAAAACTGTTGAAACAATATAATTCATTTCACTAGAAGTTTCTGAAACGAAGAGGACGTGAAATTAGTGATGTAAGAAACAGTGTTTTAATTGTGTTGTACATATTTCTCATCTTTCAGTACAGAACTGGAACACATAAGAAGCACAAAATGACAGCACTTTTTGTAAAACCACGAAAGCAGTGTTAGTTATAAATCGCCAGAGACGTTTTCCAGATCATTAACAAGCTTTCGTTTTATTAAGATACAGACAAGGTATCCATGGAAAGTATCGGTGTTCTAGTTGTTACTTTCAATCAGTGTACTGGAAAACTACATGAAGAAAGTGGCGTACTAAAAAAGACATAATTTGTGGACTAAATAATCTCACAAATTTATTGAAGATAAGATACATGTATTTTATCAATCAAAATGTGAATTTATAATTAAAGAACTTGTTTAAAAAATATATCTTGTTGAAAACCTGTAGAATCTGTTATGTACTCAAACCTATGTGATCTTGCTTCATTTTCCGAGTGGTGGATAGCAGAAGACATACTGTACTGTGCTGCCATCTGTGGATGCCTACTGAAACTACTGCGAAACGTTGCTCAGTGTTTCACATCGATTTTACTAAAAGTAATTGCGAGGTAACACAGACACATTCTGTCTTTCTTAACTAATGTGTATTTATCTTTTCATATGCTCAATTTGTAAAACGTATTTTATCTTAACTACGACCGAATGGATTGCCGTTCAACAAAGAATTAATTTTTGCACTTTAATTAATTATACGATTTTGTCACTATCATTATTGTAAGACGTTACGAAAAATGTTTACAATCACTTTTGTCAGAGCTTTTATTTTTTATTGTGAATTCTGTTTGGCTATACAACACAAGAATTCACAACAACGAGAAAGGTAGCATTGCTGAAATCATATTATTTTTTTGTTGTTGACTAATTTCTTGCGAGCTACGTAATATATTTAAAAAATGATTTGTGACGAACATATTAATGTGTGTTCTGCAACTCTGGTGGAACCTAACATGTGAGTTGGCATTTATTTTTTCGAGCCGCGTTATACTCGTAGAACTCAAAAGTTTGATTCACAATTCATTTCTCTTAATTAACTGTTTTACATTAACCTTTAGTTAATCAACAAGTCATATTCATACTTGCATTGTTCTAGTAATCGATAACTAATTTAGATATTAATTCATATTTGCGAACATTCCCACGCAAATTAATATATGAGTAATTATATCATAATAAAATATTGATTTGTGTTTATTCAGTTTCTGAGTTTCTGTTTTATAAGTATTGTATTTGTTTTTAAAGTTTTGGGGGCAGGATACTGAGGTGGTAAAATAATTACTCGTTTCACGTTTTTAGCATGCGAAGACGAAAAGTGAATGAAGCGTCACAATTTTTTTTTTGAAATATGAAAAACAGACATTGGATGTTATGAGTCACATAAAATATTAATCATGATTCTTATTATTACAATTGTATCATTGAAATGCATTCGATTCCTAATTTTCAGTCAATTGCCCAAAGGTGGAGCTATTTTTTTATTGCTCAATAATGAATTTAATTATTCAAATGGAAATATCTTATTACAATATTCGATGGGTTATCTATTCCTGCTTAACAGACTCGTTTGATAATTCTCCCAATTCATACTGTAATAAGATATATTTAGATATCGCAAATAACTATTTGGCAACTATTAATTTTAGTACAATGTGTATAGCAGGTTTTTGCCTTATTCTGACAAACCGGATCTTAACATTATTTTCATATTTTGTGCTGTGCCACGCTGAGTAGATTATTTCATAGAAATAGATTTCGGTGTGCTGTCTTGGATTTAGGTACTGCCAAGAGGAGGGGATAAGGTAGGACAAATGCTTACTCTGCCAAAGCTTAATATGTCGAGGCTTTATGTAAAGTACCCCTAAAAATCAAAGTATCAATTTGAAACTCCCAAAGCTCGGAGTTCATTCAGATGAATGGGGGAATATCAATTTTGGAGAAAATAAACTGAAGAGTTTAGTTGCTAGCGTTGGCCTCAGACGGACAGAGACAGACGTTTTGCCGTCGATCTATTTTTGAGTGGCTGGGACCCATAAAACATGAATTCTGGCTACATCACGTGTTGAAGGAATTTGTTTCTAGATTTAGCAAACGAATTTATTTACTATTTCACTACGAGGGCCAGGCAATACGCGTGTTTCTGCTGAATATTTGCCGTTTTTCGGCGCAAGATTACAATACTTAATTTTCCTACATTTGTAATGGCAAGAAAGAAAAAAAAACACGATGTCAATCAAAGGAAAGGATGAAAAACGGTGACATTGATTCTCTCAAAATACTCATTAAAAATGCACCATAGAACAAGTGACAAACTTTAAATAGTGTGGACGTAACATTGCGGACATTAAACTGAATGGTATGCAAAAGAAAATAGCAATATCTGCAGTGTGTATTAATTAATTAAATGGCTATCGTTTTAACTGAAAGTGGTATTGTATGATGCAAGGGACATATTATTTTTAATCGTTCAACTTAAACACTCACACGTGGTTTCTTCAATTTTATCATCCTAACAATATTTCTAAAATCCCAATCCTCTCTGGGGGGCATGAATGAATTGACATCTTGTTTATGTTAGTGTTTCACCAATACATTAAACATTTATCGAATTAATGTTATTAGAGTTCGGGAATAGTCGAGTTTTAAAGTTGTCTTATTCGATGTTTAAAATGTCATTAGGTTAGGTTGACGTTCGTTTATTGGGAATCGACGTCCTGGTAGAAAACATTGGATGTATATTTAATATAATATAACTAATATAATATTGGGAAAAGAGTTTGTCACGGGTGTAATTTATAACATATAAAGTACATTCACAATTAAACGTTCTAAAAGAGAAACATCCGCTGACCGATGACCCACAGGGTTGAATGTTTGCAAGTTAATGAAAGTGAAGCCACTAAGTTATTTCTGAATATTTTCAATGGAAAATGCAACGCCATTACAATGTACTTCACTACAAAAAATGCTTCTAAACTTCTTTGACATTCCTTTTAACGTGTTTTTCTTTTTCTTGCATTAATTATATACAAAGATATTACAACCCTACTACGATACTTCCATATTGGGGGTTAATGACATTTGAAACTATTACTACAATTTAGTTAAATCGCTATTCCGTCTTACTCGGTTTTCTTTTTTTTTTGAAATTATATGTAAAAACTAAATTTAAAAAAATATTCCTTAACGCCGACTTAGCAGCGTGGTCTAAGTTTCTGAAATTTCGCTCTAACGAGTTCGAAAGAGGTATTTTACAGTGAGAAACGATTCATGATTTAAGAGGCATTCATTTAATGGCAATACTTTTTACGGCAAATTATTAGTTTTACTGACTTTTTTTTATTTATCAGTAAATGAACCTTCGTTTAATGTTCCTAGCAAATGCCCGCAAACCAGCGTCATTGGAAAATTACAGAATACTGAACCCTTCAACCTCAAATTGCCCTTGAGATAAAATATAGACATAATGAACTTTGCGATGTAATATTTTTATAAACTGTTTCCTTAGCCGATAAATATATAGCACTGAAGTCTTATTGAATCTTATGTTATATTTTTCATTTTCCTTCTTTCTTGAGATCTCTGAAATTTGTCACCTAAAATTAGATGAAATTGTGTTACAAATATGTTCAGTTAAAAATGTTGAGAATAATTCTTTGTCTACAATTGCTACGAACTTCGACAGCCTTGCTAGAACTGTTTCCTCAGAAAAAGTAACTTTTCACAAATCAACTGGATTTGCTTTCCCCAACTTGACTTTATGACTAACATATTATCAGTTCGAAGGAGGAAAATAAACTGTATTCCCTTATTATCACGGCAGATATATACAACCGCGTGTTTCTTAGAGCTTGCTGAGTCACAAGCTTGAAAGTAATAACCCTATAATGTCAATAGAACTCATAGATAATTCTTCACTATGTTTGCAAACGTGAAATTGTTTGTACATTCCCGTAATACTGAACGGGCACTCCAAGGAGTTAGCAGGATTGTTGTTGTTGTTACTACTACTACTACTACTACTACTACTACTACTACTACTACTACTACTACTACTACTACTAATAATAATAATAATAATAATAATAATAATAATAATATCTTGTAAAGGGAAGGAAACTTTTACAGCACTTTGCGAATCTGTTAATTTTTCTCAGCAGCTCAAAGACGAATCTTTTCTAAGCGTCCTGATACCATAGGATCTGTGGTATCCCATAGCATATTATACTTTTATTATTCGATAGTTATTTGCAAGTTTCCCGTTATTAGATCTCATCGTGTCCTTGCTTATTTTGTTTTCGGTAGTGTCAACAATGATCGATAGTCACGCATGTTATTTTTCGGGAGGTGACGGTTCTTAGACATGGAATCCCACAAAGATGTCGAGGTTTCTCTCTCCAGGTATCTCCGCCATCGGGGCTCCACCCCAGACGGAAAAAGGTGCAGGGTTACGACGTGTCCCCTGACATGTAATGTAGAGTTAAGGTGGAATGGAGCATTTCAAATACTAAAATATTGCGTTTTGAAATGGAGGGTGTAGTATTTTATGGCACTGTAAAAAGTAAGATTTAGCATTTGTAGCATTTTTTCAGAAAATTATTACTGAGGAAGATCTCTTTGAGATAAAAAAGTATTTTATATTTTTTCCGATTTTCCGTTTTAAAATCAGAAAATAAGGGAAACTAATTTAATATTTCGTCGTTTGGGAACTTCTAGAAACAATTAAAAGAAGTAATTTTAAATCCTTGCAACGATTCTTGCCTTTTGTAGAACATAGAATCTTGTATAAGACTATTCAAAGGAGAGGGAAAAATTGTCTTGCAATTTGTAAATGCTTATTAAAACAATGCCTTATTTTAAAATGTCATGTATTTCGTTAATTTAAATAAATCTATATAAATAACTAATATACAGTTGAAAATTAACTGCGATTGTACCTCAAAGTTGGCTTTCTTTAACCTATATCTTCTGGCAGTAACTATAACTATCACTCAAATAACTATTTTAATTGAAAAATCGTTCAGCTCCTACACTGTCAAATTAAATATCTTCAAACATCGATACCTTGTTATCCATGTGGCATCCCTAGTTAGATAACGAAAACTAAGGAAACCATAAAATGCAACTTAGCAATTATTTCGCAGTTTTACGATCATTTCGTACTTTGTACGTGATTTCGCATTTTGAGATCGATTTCTCATTTTACCGCAGATTAAAAAGTAGAAATATACTTCACCGACCATCGAACATACGATTATTCATTTTTTCGTCGTTTGATAACATATGCATTTTTAGGAGTTGCTAAAATCTATCATCTCTAGTGACGTGTGTTAGTAAAAGTGTGAGTGAAATGGAAGAGGAGAGGGACAATGATGAAGAAGGAAAGGTTGCTTTCATCGAAGACAAGACGCCTTAGTGCTGTCCTCAAAACAATATTTAGGAAAATAAACTGTAGATTTTCACTTGTCACAGATCAGCTGTGTTGTTTCTGAATGGTTATTTTCACAAATCCTATCTTACACAGACTCTTTCAAAATATTTAGAGCGAATCCAATGAATCACTCATCTCCCTGCAAGACAATTTTTTTTCGGCGTCTGAGTTATATACGTCAGAAAAAAATAATCTGGAATTAATATTATGTCTACAATATTTGCGAACTCATACATGCGTCATTAAATGGAAAAAACTACTATACTATCAAAAGCCTTCAATACTAATACAATTTTTGGAAAAACAATTTAAATTAAAAAAATTACGAGTGTAGTCACAATGGTAATACTACTTTAAATATACTGATATTTATGGTAGTTAATATGAATAAATTTGCATAATTTATTTATGATGCGAGTGGTAAAAGTGACATATTATTTTGCGAGTAGAAATGTTGCGATGCTGATAGGTCGAGTTGTGCAATCGTACTAGAAAATAATATCACTTTTACCACGTGTCTCATACACTACTTTTAAACAGCCTTACTGACTTTACTTTTATTTTGATTCAAGTATAGAAATCACTTAATTAGCTATCATATTACATTAAGATTAGTTGTAGTTGATCACACAAAAGTATTTTGTTTTCTTTATTGCAATATGTTTTATATAATAATTTGAGCTTCATCTCACTTTTAGCGAGTGTAAAAAATTTGTTAATTATGTTCGTGTTAAAATTCAAACTATTAGTATACTTTACATTTTCTGAAATTAACCGCTCCTAATAATTTATATTCCATAAATAAATAATCATCATGATCATTAGGGGCGGAATTTGACGACCTAAAACATTGCCAAAAATTATCAAAATATTACCCTAAAACAAAGAAAAATGTCGTAAAAATGTGATCAAAACCACTTCAGATGAACAGTTCGAGCTGTATGATATGTTACTGACGTAATCGAGGCTTCTTCCTTTCGCTCAAGTGAACTCACCGTGCACACTATGGGTTTGGACTGTTCTTTAAAAGAAGTCGGCCGAACTTACATTGGCGCCAATATACGTCACAGGAATCTTCAATTACATAGAACTTACAATGGCTGACAGTATAATATGTGAGCGGAGAAATCGAATAGATTTAGGAATTCTGTGATGAACATTTGTTGCTCTTCGTAAATATTGTTTCAAGCAAGTACTAATAAAATGATAATGACTTAAAAAGGTAAAAAATGACTTATTAGTTGAAATCGTCGAAAAATACAAAAATAGACAAAAATGTGTCATTTCGTTTCGTCATAATATAAAATGAATTTCTTTACTAAATGGCATTGTTCTAAAGTGAAAAAAATGATATTTCATGAAAATTCGTCCCCTGCTGGTCAATATTTTGTTTTCTTTATTGTATTTTTTATCTGAACTTCTGAAGATCGTCTCACTTTTAGTGAGTATAAAAAAATAAGTTAGTGCGAAAAATTGACATTTTGTACGCTTTGCATATCGTGAAAGTAACTGCACCACCTACTGGCTGTGGAAAAAATAATTTAGATTCCGTATAATTATATAATACATTCCATAAATTCCATTCCAGGTTCCATAAATAAATATTTAAATGAATTTTGTCAGATGTAGGTACGAAAAATCGAGGCGGGTGCATATCCCCCTGGGTCCACCAGTGGTGTGCAGTTCCCAAGGAGATAGCATCTTTTGCTACTTACCGTATTTGGAGGTGTTTTCGCTTGAACTCCGTTTAAAACGTATACTTTTGTACTATTTTCCAGCATCTTTGAGTCTCGTATTCTTCACCCTTTGCCAATGACCATACTTTACCTACCTTTATTCAGGAGTTTTCCGATGTTCTTTATGGGTGACGTGCCGCCGCCGTTTCAATGCAGATATCACCTTTTACAATTAATGCCACCTTCGAATATCAAAAATAATACTTTGTAGTTCGTGTACACTCACGAGATTGCTTCAGGAATACAATTCCATCTCATACGACCGTTCTACATTGAAATGTAACTTTCGGCGAAAATGTCAGTTAGCAACATTTGCTGGTGGCCCCTTCAATTTTTTTTTAAGTTTGCTTCAGGAAGGCATGCTCCTGTGGCCTTCTTTCCTTGCATAAGCTCCGCCACTGCCCGGTCTTCCCTGGTTTATTTCCAAATCGCCCACAGCGCGCAGGAGGCCTTATTCAACCGCCCGCCAACGCGGGCCACTCATTCCAGTGCGTCGGCACGCAATCTGTGAGCCGCAGAGCGCGCTAATCTCCGGCTAACAAGATCCCGCCGTGTGGGCAGCACAAGAGGTCTGCCCGGCCGCGGAGCACCACTTTCAGAGTGTACGTTCCGTCGAGCACTGGCACTTGGCAACTGTCGCCCCGCCCCCATCGCCCTGCCCGCCACTTGCACAAGCCGCTCGCCGCCGGGGACTGCCGTGCCTGACCCAGCGCTCCACGAGATAACCGCCGCGCCCTCCCCGGAAGAGCGGCCAAACCGACTGTTTGACAGTTGACAGTGGTGACTCCTTGCGGCGTCTTCGAGCCTCTGCGGACTGCGGCGGCGCGGCGTGCAATGGCTCCGGGGTCGAAGGACAACGCCAAGGTAAAACCAGTAGCATGTCGTCGGGTTGGGGTGAAAGAAACTTGGTCTAACCGCGCACGTTTTCTTGATACTAGGGTTTAGAGACGACGCAGCTCGTCCCGTTCACAAAAATACGTGACACCGAAAACGGGACTCAGGGCTGGTAACATAAATCCCGCAATTTATTATTTCTCCATGCTCACCGCCACAAAGGTCTTTAGCTTTTTTAGCTGATGTTTGCTTTGTCGTTACAATATACTACGGTGCTTAACTCGCAACTCTAACAAAATATGACCACTTCTTCAAATTATTTAACTAGTGGTAACGTTCAATTTTTTTTCTTATCGCTGGTTGCTAGGACAAACCTTGCTCCGTAGGGAGTGTCAAGAAAAAGTGTGCGGTTAGTTAAGTTTCTTGCAAAGTGTGCGCAGGAGGAAATTTTGTCTTTGAAGCGATGCAATCGAGGCAATTGCCGATGTTAATATTAAAACGTCAATCTTCGCTACGAGATGAGATTCATTCGGTTATTCACGAACTCGTGAGAGATTCATGACATGCTGCGAGTCTACAGTGACGTCCAGTGACATTGTGAATTCATGTTGAGAAATGGAAGTTTCTTGATATCGCTTCTTTCATGAAGAAGACTTAGGAAGGAACTTACATCGCAAGAATGTTAATGACGAAGCTGTATTTATTATTAAATGTTATTATTTTGAAACTTTCGGGTACTATTCCACGTACGTATTATATGCGCATTGATGGTCATAAAGTGACTAGTTTCGTGAAACATTGGTTTGTTTCGAAATCGATTTGCTCGAGTGATATTACATTTGAGTGCTGGGCAGACTTGTGCATTTTGTTACTTTTTTTCTGATTTGATGTGAACATTACACTTTACAGTTAATTAAAAATGAATAATATTTTAAAGAAATTTCGTATGTTAATTTTACAGCTAGTATTTGGATTTTGTATTTACATTAATATATCCTGTATTAATTGACTTTCCTAGTCGTTCCAATTATCAACACCAATTCGGGAATGAAAATTCTGGTAAGCAACACAAGACATTGCTATTCTCCAGTTTATTGGGTCTCGAGCGACTGAGTCGATATATACTATGAACCTGTATCTTTGACATGGTTCATCTGTTAAAAGTCCTTTTAAATGCCGAACCATTTAATGTTTTTAGAGCTATGTCGATATGCTGAATTTATCATTCGTTTCTACTCCGGCATGCTATTTTTCGGTCAAGGGCATTTGACTAAACCATTAATATTCTCCATCGCGTGATAAGTCTGAGCACATAATACAGTGTGCGTTTTCGGAAGAAAAGTATGCCACTACACCCTAAGTGTCTCCAAGAGTTAATGTATCTTTTATTACGTGTAATGCGTTCTATGATATAATTGAGACGAATTAGCGAACGTTTCTCTTTCTGCCTCTTCCCCTGCTCTGAAAATGTGCCTCTGACCTCATAAAGTGAATTCGGCCCTCTCAGAAATAGCCAGGATTATGTCCGATCCCAATTTAAGAGACACTTGTAACTATTTGTTACATGATAAACTAAGATATATACAAATCATATTTTTAAGAATAAGTAGTCCGTTATTCCCATACATTTTCGTGTAAATGAGTGGATATGTAATATATATCTGTCTAATATATCTATTCTATTATATCTAGTCCTATTCATTTTGCCTATTATATTCTCTAATTTTCTATTATTTAATTTCAGCAGATATAATAAAGTAATTAATCTATGAACGATTTAGTTTCAATGATGTTGCTCATTTCGAATCGCTTCAAAACCATTGACTGAAAGTAAAATTTATATTTAGAAGACTTCTGATTACACTTGGTCCAAATCTCTATGAATTCCATTAACCGTTAATACTGACACATTAATGCATTTAGAATTGAAGTAATTCAGATAATAGTTGTCTATGAACTATTCATTACGTACGTTCGATGTGTCATTTTTTAGCGGTAGACTTTACATATATATGTATATGTAAATTGTAAAAGTTAGAAAGCTTCAGAAGCTTTTACAAAACACGTGCGGGAACGTAATACACGATCTTCAGAATATATTGCACCAATTGCACATTTTGTAAGTTGACAGCAGTGTGGAATGTGTGTATAGCTTTATCAGAGACAGAACGACCTTTTACAGCGCATGCCCGAAAATGGCATCCCCCTCCAAAGTTACAAATATTTCTCCGCCTGCCTGCGCTCTTTGTCACAACATAGCTCTCTCACTTTCTCTGGTGAGTCGCGCGATAATCTTACACTGCAAGTTTGGCGATAGCAAACTGATGAGTAAGAATGGTCAGACGAAAGGTATCTTACGTGTATCTGCAGTAGGGGTTGTCCAAACGATCGACAAAAGCCATTCCGTGATTTGAACGGTTTCGGTAATAAGATAATGTAATGAACCAACACTTTTAATAGTTCATTTAGTACTCCTATCAGTGCGATTTCCTCCTGTAACAATGAAAGCAGTGATGACGAGTGACGGTAAGTGCGCTCGTTGCGTATCGCTGTAGCCTCCGCTCTTCCTTATCGCCGAGAAGGGATATCTAAGCTGCCACAGGGTGGGGGAAGCCTCCGAGACCTCATCAAGGGTACGTCCGTCGTGATGGCCTTTTTGCGAGCGGTACAGCTATAGTTCAGGGAACGTGTATTAGAAACAGAACTTCTAGCAGCACCTGCAATTTTCTTGGGCTTTCTTACTCATCTAAAAACCTGAGAAGCGGCTATAAAATGTTAGATGAGCGGGCTTCATAAAATTTTAGAGATATGTATTTTCCTTTAGCCACATGAAAACCATAAGTCACAGTGATGTTTACTTATGAACAAAATGCTGTTATATCATCGTTTTTGGTGCCTTTGCATTGTACTTAGTCTCTTCACATGATTCCATCCCATTATATCCAAAACATTGCAATCGGTGTCCCAATACTCCGCAAACACTGAGAAAATAGAGAGTTTTAGGAGTAAATCAAATCTGTGAAAAGTAATAATTCTTCATGTTCACACTTTTTGTCAACAGTAGTTCTATTTTATTAATTTCTTTTAAAAATCTACCCGTTTTTTAATTTGAATAATTGATAATTCGATATTTTTGAAACCCCTTGGAGAACCGACGCAATCTTTCATGAGCGGAATTCATCAGCTTTGATGATCATTTCTGGATTTGGCGCGAAAGCCTACGACTTCATTTAACTACCCTCTACGGGGAGGAATTTTACATTTCTGAATTTGTTTCATCTCTGCAAATATCGTGCTAGATCTTGTCCAATGAAAGAAATTGGGTAACTCCTTTGACGGCATAGTCTAATCATTCGCTATTTCTTATGGGAAATGTTAAAAAATAATCAAATTGTTTGCACTAACGAAATAGTACAGAGTTGTTTATTGCTTAAAATAATATTTTGCCAAAACATAATTTAATAAATTGAAGGTACTGTAACCAACATGAACCTGCCATGCATTGGTCATGCCAATTTGTAATGTAATTAAACCTTTCTAATTCATCAACTAACTTAATTTGCCCTGCTAAGCTACTTTAAACAACTGCTCCAATTACTCATAGTTTGGATAGCTCTGTTTTTTTATTAAGATCTTGCACGAAGTCGACGTACAACATACATCACCTTACCTGTTGCACGTGGACGTGTGACTCTGTACAAAAATCGTGATTTCTGGAACCTCTGTCGAATTAACTACTTACTGAATTCATGGCAGTTCAATGCAATAGTTGCCTTTTCTTTTCAAACACCAAATAACATTTGTTGCAATATTATAGTAACATGTTCCGAGCTCGTTATTAATTCTTGATTCTATGGACTTAAAACATTATTCAACCGTACGGCTTTGATAAAGTTCGTAAGGTTACGGAATATCTTCTTGGTTGATATTCTCCAAAAGAGAATGTCCTAGGTCTTCCCAAACTTTTCACTTCATTAATAAAAGAATAAATTAATTAAACTACAAAATGAAATATACATACTCCCATATATTTTTTGTAGAATTTTCTATATTGTATCCATATTTTCAATTAGTTTCCACATTGTAAATCGTATTGTTTTTCATATTTTTTTCTTCCCGCGTATTTATAAAAAAAAGTTTGAAATTGAGCTTCGACCCAACGCCGAGGCAATTGAAATAAATAAAATGCTCTCAATTAAATTCGAGCAAGCGTTTTAGGGTCTTTGATAAATAGCGGTTGTCGGAAAGGGGCCATTAACCTCTTAGGCAAGTCTAATATCTCCAAATATCCGAGATCACACAATGGATCCCGGCTTGACCAAAGTTTTTCTGTTATTTAAAGAAACCTCTTTTATTGAATTTTCAACAACCTTGAAAACAGTGTTAACGCACATTTAATTCCTCTCAATTTCTCTCTTACTTCAGTTATACTTCTTGCTTCACCACTCAAAGATAAGCTTTCTCTACTATAAAAAAACTCTTTCCTACAAAAATTCATCCATCTGTCACAATTTCGGCATAACACGTAAATCATTCATAATATGTTTCACTTTCTCTGGTGCAACTCGCAAATACATAATAATCATGCTTAATGAACTAAAACTAAACCGATAACTATTTAATGTAGAACATGTGTGTGCATTCGTATATTTTTACATCAAACAACTATGAGCCAAATGTTGTTTTCCAATAATTTTTTACTTTTCTCTTGTACACATACATTACGCCTAGACGCAATTAAATCAATACCCAAGTTACTTTTATAAATAGAGTGAAGAAAAAAGTCATAATTCTTAAATATGAGCATTTCTAATTGAATATTTGACGGTAAAATCAACAAACAGTCCTTACTTATCCGACAGATACCTAATTCTGTGAATTGATGAACTCAATAATAGACTCTTGCACACTATGCACTCTTGAATCTGTGATGTAAGGCAAGACGAAAAATGACCAGAAAAGTAATTATTTGTGAATATATTAAGGTTTATACTTGTAAATCATAGCATATAGTACCCCAGACCTTCAAAGGAAACTAACACAAAAGTTTCATCGCTGTCATTGGTCCAGTAAATTCTGAGTTTATCGCACTGTAACACAACGCACTTGTATCTTTTTATATTGAGTATACATATACATAGATTATGATAGGCACAGTGAATAAACTACAACGTACACTGTTTTCTCGTCTTTACAATGGAGAAAAGAGACAGTGGTCGACGACTCCTACGTTGAATGCGGTTGTACATCGTTCTGGCAAGAAAAACACAAGAAAATCCAATCCTTTGAGATATTGTTCATACAAATGGCTAACAGGTACTGAAGGCTAGGTTTTATTGTCGGTCATGTCTTTTATTGTCAGTGATAAACTTCAAATAGAGATGGTTATTTTGACATGAAAAATTTACCAAATTTACATGAAATGTCAAAAGATCACAAATGTAATTCAGTGGATCTTAAACGCCTACAAAAAAAATAAATCCGAATTTTGAATTATTGTCAGAGCAATACGAACTCGCAATAATTTTAGAATCTGAATATCTTAAAATCATTGCTTCGTGGAAATAATGCTTTGGAACGCAATGATATCAGTGATACAATTGTTTTGAATAAAATTACAAAAACTGGATTCAGGCGGGGCAGGGGCCCTGTGTGCTACTGTTCAGTAATGCCACTGTCCAGTAATGGAGGCGCCACTGTTCAGTTTGCGGAATGCGCCACTGTTCAGTAATCTGTCTTGTGTACCCTCAACATATGTTCACAGGCCGCCTCTGACAGAAAGGCCAATTCTCCAAAAATGGAACAACGCTCAAAAGGGTCTCGTTTTATAGAATTCTCCTTAAGAACTCGGGATCCACCTTTCCAAAATTTTCCAATGTCTTCTCTCAATTATTTCCCAGAGGTTTTCTGCACGTTCCCTCGCGTGTACCGAACAAGATGTTCGTATGTTCCCCTCACGATTCCGGCATAAACCCGTTATTTGTATCTTCGCACGTTGCCTGCAAGGTCCCCGTATGTTCCGCCACTAGTTAATTTGGAAATTATTTATTTTTATTATGTTTTTATAAACGTTTGTGGTTGTGGCTCCTCTGGTGTTTGCTCTTATGGTTATTCCAGCTATTCAGAACTTTCCGTTTCAGACACCCCCCAGTAAAAAGAGCCTAAAAAAATTTTCATCAAAACCTCCAAAATATCGCATTTTTAACTCATTGTTCTGAAAGCAAAAATAGATTTACACTGAAACAGAAATTCCACCATTTCTATCATTACCTGCTAAACAAAACTGCTTATTGTCAAAATATGTATTAGAATATCGAAAAGTGTCTCATTTTGTAGATTACGGTATGAAAAATAATTTTGTATACTCTAGAGAAACAGGATGTGTGCAAATTAAAAACATTTTTTTTACTTTTTCTCATTTAAAGTACAGGGTACCAAAATATTTTAAAGATTCTTTGTTCTTAGTAAGCCCCTCATATCAGACAAGAAGAATCTCTTATTTCGAAAAAGGTCATCCCATGACGCATATGTGTCTAATGGTCGCATATACATGTGTTTTGATAGGTTTTTCATAAATACACTGTAAAATATAGATTCTCAAAACATTTTTTTCTTAGTTGAGAATTATTTTTCCTTTCATAATTTTCCACACTATATTTACTCGATAACTCAACAAATTTTCCGCAGCGGGGCGGGGCACGAATGTCAAATTAAAAAGATACTATTTTCCCGCCATTTGTTGTGTTGAACGTGCGGATCCCGCTCATCAGTTGTTTGCTGGGAGCATGCGTACTGTTACGGCTCTGCGCTGCTAGTTGGTGGCGCTTCCCGTGTGCGATGTCTGAAGCTCCGGGCGACGCCCTCTCCGTTCGATCGTCCGCTGTCTCCTCCTACAATCTCTAGCATGGCGTGCCGCTGTTAGGTGTCTCTACTGTACACGTTAGGTAGCAGTGCAGTAGCCACGCAGTGAAGAACCAGCTTTCGAAGGAAGCTCGACAAGTGAATATCCGAAATTCAATACTACACTGACATAGTTCGTAAATGAATAATGCGATGTAACTCAATGATCATTCGATACTATATTTACAGTACTTAACATTTTGCGTCTAATTTGCGAAACTTGGTTGCAAAATTTATATAGGTTTCCATTTTTATCTCGTGTGACAAAAAAATTAAATCACTTATTTGGTTGCGTCTGGAATGCAATTAACAATGTGAGCACTTAACAAGTGCAAAATATTGCCCAAGCAACGTGCCTGCGAACAAATAGAAATCACAACATTAAGCAGGATAATTTTCAAATTGAAATGTCTTAGAGCTAAGATTCAATGAAATATTTAAATCTCGTGTTTTCGATATAGGAAATATAATACTGAAATGTATACTGACTAGAAATAAAGGCCTTTTTGTACTAGTTGCTCTTTCTTCGATATTACACTGATAAACCTATTCATTTCTGAAAATGACTTCTTGCAATACCTAATATAAAATAACTTCGGATAAATTAAGTGTTGCAAAACACATGTAATTATAATGCAATTAATATTATAACACGAAAATAGCTGCTATGAAAACTATAGAATTACAGTCCCGCACCTTTTCTTCCTTCGTCACTATGTTGTTATTGACCAACAATGTTCTGAATTCTGATGTGTTGAGCTTCCGTGTTGCAACACATGCATATCTTACGTTTCGTAGTTGAAGTTGTGTTGTAAACCATTGTTGATAATTAACAATATTACACAAAGTGAGGTGTGGGTAGATGCTCTGAACATTAATATAAATAATAGTTATTAATGGTTCAAATGTTTTAATCAGACTTACTCAAAACTTTGAAGGCAAAATGGCGAGCCAGTGAGTACAGACTGCACCTGTAGGTCATATAACAGGTAAAACTGATGGAAATAAATGCTGTCTCGACCAGTTTTCTCATTCTCGGGGGTCGTAGAAATTTATATTTTTGGTGTGGGTCTGCAATCCTGCTTATACAGTACCTCGACTATTAATAGCCATTTCATTTAGTCATGAAATTAATGTTTCACTCAAAGGAACATTTAATACCCGTGAGATATTTCGTTAACAATCGGCTTAAAACTTGTTAAAACGCTAATATAAAATATAACATACTAACAATAAAAACAATAGTAATTATGAAGATAAACTCCCATTAAATATTTAATCATTCATACGTAATATACAAACATACATTTGCCACAAGTCACACATGACGTCTGTTTAAAATTTCTGAATTAGAAATCTAAAGTTTACTAAAATATCTTTGCGATACAATATTTTATCTTCATAAGTTTTTTTTATTTATTTCCCTTATCGTCGTCCTTCTACATCACTTAAACGACTCATCTTTTTCGAAACGTAAAGTTTCCAATTCCTACGATCCTTTTCGACAATACGCGACCAAAATTCCATTCAGTGCTTCCGCAACCACCATCCGTCATCTACTAAATCTCCACTCCGTGTGTCCTTTCCACCTCAAAAACTATTTCTGACTTTCTCTTCCCCCAGGGTAACGTCTTACATTTTGCTTTTCATCAGCGAGCCTGCGAGTTGGCTCCATGTTCCAAGCGGCTGGGTTCCTTACTCAAAGCATTTGTGCGCAACCCGTACCTAATGTCGTTTTATGTTCGACTCTGTGGGTCAATTCACTTTCTAGCCCACAGCATCAATTTTCTGATTGGCCGACCACCATTTGTCTAAATAAACACATTGTTTTTCTGTTTTGTTTATAATTCAATGTTTGTTTTGTTTGTACTTGGCGAGTCGGGCCATGGCCTACCAGCGACGTTTCGGCCTCGCGGCCACGGAAATAAGGGGATACATGTGAGCACGAAGACATCCCCACTCCATATTCTAGTCTTATCAACTTGATAAGTGAATTTTGTCATCGTCACACAGCAACATCTACTGGGTCATTGCAAGGAAAACTCACACTAAAATCTTGCCTGATTGGGAATCGAATCCGGGGTCGCGACATGGAAAGCGAGGACGCTGACTAATAATATAAGCCGCCAGGCTTGTTTAAAATTATTTCCGCGATGTAAATATTTTCCCTATTAAATAAATGTTATATTAATCATTAGGCAACAGAGTTTCCGCTGCTTGTGAATGGATTGCAGATGCTCTTCCACAAGACGAGAATCTTCAAGTCGAGCTAAGATATCCATGTCGTTTGCGCAAGTTTCCGTCAATACATTTCCAGATGTTGGGGTGTCGGCGACATGAAATGCATAAACGAAGCATCTAAGCACGTTTCCAGAAGGCACTCCTGGATTTCCAGGGATCAGTGTTGCCAGATGTGTATAGAGGGATTTCGCCGTGTTCGTTTGTTTCCGCCGAAAATCCGTTGAACTGGTTTTAAATTTCCCGCCAAAATCCGCTTAACGTAAAATAAATTCTTTTTCCACATTTAAATGTTGTATTAATTTATTCTATTAAAAAAATAGTTGCGAAATATAGTGGCATTATTGAAGCTGCAATTCAGTTTTTAGATAATATAGAATGCATTACTTGAGTGAAAATTTGCAAAATAATAACAATAGATTTCAGGTTTTATATAATTTATTATATAAGTATTATATTATTTGTTCTTGCTAGTAACATGGATTTAGAAATTTTAAATAATACATCTGTGCAAAACAACTTATTAATAAAGGTTAACAATAACTGATGATTTACTAATTGTACTGCTTTATGAACTTTATTAATTTCCGCCGTTTATTCCGCTGTCCGTGAAACTATTTTTTTTTTTCAGCCGTACGAGTTCAAAATCCGCTAAAAACGGCGGGAATTCCGCCGATATGGCAACACTGCCAGGGATATGTGCTCACAGAGATATTGAAAACAAAACTCAACAATCAACAGTAATGGATTTAATTACTGGCTTAATATTAGCGAAGCTACAGAAATATCATTTTCGCTACAGGATAAAAGTATATTTTAGAATATCAAGCTATTTATTGTTTTTCGAATGCAATCTATTCTGAATCCGTAGCGACATACGAGAAGTTTCAAAGTGAGAGAGAAATAATGAAATTTCTATTTCTGGGACGGGCTTCAGCTTCGCTCTAGTTTCGAGTTTGTCAGTTTACCCCAATATAATTACGTTTTGCAATAGCGTCACAATAACTCGAATTATATTTAGCATTACGACCGCTTCTTAGTAAAATATCAATATTTTAGTAAATAATATTGTTATTTTTTGTTAAATTTCAAAAAGAATAATATTATCTTATTTTTTACTATTATAATGTTTTAATGTAAAGAGTATGGACTACTAGATTGTGAAGACTTAGAATTTGCATTATGGGCTGAAAGCAATACAGAAGTTTTCAGAACATTGGATATCACTCAGTTCATTAAAATAGTTTTAGAATCTACCATTAACCAATTTTCTAGACGTTCGTTATTCATGATCTGTATTCTTGCGTTAGTGTGGAAGTTGGTTTGCGGTTTTTGAGTGGATTACATTTGAATTACGAATAATTGTGGCGTTGGAATAAGAAGAGCAACTAATTAATTGCTTTATAACATTATTTGTCGTCGTCCCATAAAACAATCAGAGATAAGCATCACTTGAAAAAGGCTTATCAAAATGCTAAAGAATGCGATGTGGAGCAGTCGAATTCTTAAAACAATCGTTTGTAAATCGCGTAAAACATTTGTTTCGCATTTCTCATCATTTGATTACTTTTATTTCGTTCTCTGCATTGTATTATCTTCTTTATCGAAAAGATGCAAGCTTAGTTTCGAAATAGAATTTGTGAGTTTTACTAAACAATGTGTTTCATGACATTTAGTCATACTGATTGTCCTCCAACTGAAAATTATCTATCAATATATTTAAAGCACAAAAAGTTTTTGTTTAGAAAGGGGTTTTGAGTTTTTCACCCAGCTTCTTGAAAAATTAAATATAGAGAGACGTGTCATCTTCAAGTAATCGGTTGACTGATTGATTATTAGTGTTTCCGGGCGCGTCAACTACTAGGGTAATCATTCCCGTAAGTGTAGTGCATTTTTTGCTCGAGAGGTGGCGATGGTCTTTCTCCGCTCTATGGCGAGATCCGGCACCTACCTACCGTCGCCTAGCGGGGTTTCCCCAACCACGTATCTCCCACCAGCTGGGCTCCTCCCCAGCCGGGACCAGCTCGAAGCTCCCGACCGGTCTCCCGACGTGTGTGGTAGTGCAGTGCATGTTAGTGTACGTGTGTGTAGGGGGAAGAGAGTACGACAAGGAAGAGGTAAAACTACAGAAAACTACCTAGCAGAGCAACTGGCCGATAGAATTCTCCTCCAGACAGCGACAGAATTCGCACTAGCTGGCAAGCTAGTGACGAAAATCCTGTCATGGTTGGGATCAAGTAATCGAAATATATAAACACTAAATATGAATATCATAGAATTAATAGAATGAAAGCTTATTTTATTCCATTGGTTTCGTGCTAGCTGCAATCGATCTATTAAAGGGGTCGTTTCGTCGTCTGTCCCTAGCAAACGTGTTATCATGACTAGCAAACGGTTATCGTGAGCGAGTTTGTGTTGCTAGGGAGTTATTTTACCGCAAAGCGTTACAGTAATCGACAGCAACATGGATCTTCTGGGCAGGCGCAATTATTAATTTCGCATCTTTTTTGTACATCTGTGCATGCACAGAAGATAGAGAATGTAGTCGATTGTGATCGTGCAAATACGCCATGCAAAAACTCGCTTTTCGCGCATAGAGTACAATCTGGATCTTCTATGGATGCGCAAATCCACAAAAGTGATGCGAAACCCGAACTGCGCATTCGCAGAAGGTCGATAGAGCTGTCGATTCCTTTCGCCGTGCAAAAACTCTATATTTAGCAAGGATAGGCAATTTATAAAGAGGCTTTTGAAGGTGATAACCTAATAGCAGCCTCTGTGAGCGTTTGCACGTGTGTGTGTGCGTGTGTGCGTGTGTGTGCGCGTGAATATGCATGTCGGAGGCTCTTGTGATCTGCTGGCACCAGAAACATTAAATTCGAAACCGACACAAGTTAATGTTTAGTTATGGCTTATTTTGCATCATGTTGAAAGGAGAAGTGTATGACTTCTGCTGAAGAAACTTGTTACACGAAAAATTTAAAGAAAAGCACTAACTCTATTTCAGTGTACACGAATTACGTACTTCAATTCTAAGTAACTATAAATGAACATAATACATGCACGTTGTAAACAGATTTATCTTGCGTAGGCCGAGGCAGGAACCACTGTCGGGTGTGTTTTCCCGAGTCTCGTGCCTCCTGTTATCTGCCCCCGCTTTGCTGTGGACTTCGCACAGAGCGCACCACCAGTCTGAGGGCGTTGCGCACTCCATCAGGCCTTATCACTGGCTCCTTCCAACGAAGGGCGTTCGCATGAGACTTGACCACTTGAGGGATATCGCTGGCGGTGCCAAGGCGGTACAAATTTAGCACGTGGGCTCGTCCGATAAACCGTGATGATAAATAATTAGCGACCAGAATTGATCTTATCGAGTGAAATATATTTTATTGAATGTACTCCGTTTTTATTGATTTATTGGTTATTTTGTGATTCCCGGTGCGTTAACTGCTTTGGTCATTACTCCAGCATGTTTAATGCATGTTTTACACCCTAAGATATATGTTCCCCAGCTAAACATGACATTTGACGACCTTCATCTCGGCTGGCGGGTGTTTCCTCCTCCAGTTATCTCCCTCCAGTCGGCACCTCCCTAGCCAGGATTAGCTCGTAGCTCCTAACGGGAAAGGATAGGACCAAGAAGAAGAAGAAGAAAAGCTCGCGCAATGTCCGTGGTCAAGTTTTAGGGAACTGCTCTGGCATTCACCTGCTGTTGATTCACCTGTAAAGAGTGAGAATAGGACAAGGAAGAGGAAGGAAAGATCGCATGTGGCCCGTTTGTTAGGGTACTGCTCCGGCATTCGTCTGGTGTTGGTCGGAGAAACAAATCCACTACCGGAAAACTACCAATCAGAAGAGCATGTCGCTAGAGTTCTCCCCCGGAGGTGACTGAATTTGGTCTCGTTATTCAGTTGGTGTCGAAAATTAATCACCTTCTGAGACCGTCAGAGACGCTGCAATGGCAACAGTGTTGTTGCCCTGAGACATCTCACCCCATTCATTTTTTTATTATTTACCCCCCATTTCTTTTCCACGTTTCTTAATTGAGTTAGAAAGCAGGATCTTACTACTAAAATCGTGTTTCTATTGGTAATAGAAGAAAGAGCGAGAGAAAAAATAATGTTTTATGGTGATCAGGGCGTAAATTACGTAACGCCGATTTGGAGTATTTTGAATTCCCTTCTCCTCCTTTAAAGCGCGCTTAAACAACCTAAATAATTGCGTAAGCTAGCGATAACACCATCATTTACAATAAGAAAATATAAATTATATATGGGTAAAACAATTTGTATTAATTTTGTTTTATTAAACTTTATAAATCTTGCGAAGACATAGGGGAGGGAGAAAGAATTTCTGGCTAGCCATGCAAATGAAGTGTGATGTGGTTGAGCATGGGTGAAAAGTGCACGATGCCAATTTAATTGAATTCTAGAACACATCACAGATCAGTTTGGAATATTTTCGTCATAATACAACTGATTCAATCATATGAAATTTTATTTAATATAATTTTGTGACTCGTACTGCCATGTGAGATATTATAACTGTTTCCAATCAATCACCTTCATATTTCACTATTTACTGTGTTTATTTTTTTACATATAAAACTATACATTTTGGTAACACAGTGTGTCGATGCACTCTCGCACTGTCGAATTGCTAATTACAAAGCACCGGAGACAGAACTAGCAATGAGGTGTGTCATGATCTGTTACGTAACATCCTGCCTCGCATTATAGCGATGTGCTTCATCATTCTCGGAATTGAATGGTGAAGTGAGTCGCCCATTTGCAGATATTTACTGTCATGTGTATTCCTAACTCATTACTGTCATAAAGTCAGATATCAGGTGGGTGGAAATGCCTCAAGCCATTGTTGATGTATGAAGAATCCATTGAAACAAACCATTGTTTTAGGTTACTTTCAAGACTGCTGCAGTATTCAGTGATACAAACTTCTCGTGAATAAATGACTTTCTTGAGGATAGCAGAATCTGCAAGGTCGACTGACATCACACATTTTTGCGATTGATTAATGAAACGTGTAATAGGCTCCATTTCGGTCTCAAGAATCTCATTTGTAGAACAAGGATAATAAAACTTTTTTTTTTAATATTCACATTATTGTCCATCGAATGATAACTTCATAATTAATTACAGTGGGTATGTATTAATTTACCCATCATAAGACCTTTAATACATTCAAATGATTCAATTTTCAAATGATCATCAGAAATTTTTTTTAACATGTCAACGTCTAATACGCAATGACTTTCGTCGCCATTTTTTACTAAATAAAATCATTGCTGAATCAAATGCTAAATGAGTTCGAAATCGTTGTTTTTCAATTTTAAATGCTTTTTTTTATTTAAAGAAGTTTATTTTTATATTCCTTAATTGCATTTTTATTTAGCTTTTTAATGACTTTGGTGAAAAAATAAATATTTCGTTTAGTCTTTACAACGTCTGTCTTTAGCCAGAGAAGAACGTTCTGAAAAACATGTGTGTAATTTTTGAAAAATCATTTCAAAGTTTTAATTAACTTATTTTAATTAATTATTAATTCTCATGCCTTATGAGTTAGAGAATTGCTCTCTTTCCGTTCACGTTTATATTAAAACACGGGGAACCAGTTTTGCTTATTTACCGATCAAATTAAGATTTAACAAAGACAAATTCAGAGTACCTTAAAATAATATAAATTTAACAACCATTAAAAAACAATAATATTGTCACTAACTTAAAACATTTTTGAAGAAAAGGCACCAGAAAATAACAAAGAAAATAAAGCAAAAAAGGCAAAGAAAATAAATTGCAGATATAGTACCTGGACAGCCCAGGTGACTACGAGGATGTAGCGACTCAGCGCTTCGGTCCGAAGGGTCGCGGGTTCGAGTACGGCCTTACTGTTTATCCCTAGTCTCTCATGTGTGTGTGTGTGTGTGTGTGTGTGTGTGTGTGTGTGTGTGTGTGTGTGTGTGTGTTGTCGTGGAGGGCCTCAGGGTTTACTGCCCCAGTTCACAGCAACCCTCAATTGTAATAGTCTTGTGTGTGGTCGAATATAAGGGCGTAAAGGGTAACCGGCTGCCGGCTAGATCTAGAAAAAAATTGCGTATTTTCTACTGGGCGGTGAATTATAAATATTCAAGAAATAATGTTTAAAAAAGTTGAAAGACATGGTTTCTGAAGGGAAGTAATACTTCTTTAAAAAAGAAGCAATTAAATTTCAACTAAGTAGTAACAAAAATACATATTTTGTGGGAGGGTGTGTTGTACGACCTTGGCTGCTGATATGGTGGAGTGCAGTCCGGCACTGGCCTGTTGACCAGGATTGGTTGTAATTCTAGAGCGAAACGTGTCGACTGCTTCCACTTGAAATCTCGATTCCATCCCGACCAGCTGGCGATGACTCACCACGCAATCTGCCTGAATCATGTGCGAACTGTTGTGATGGATTGTTTCCAACGTGGAGGCATGATGCATTACAGCTGCCTGATAAGATACAGTAATTGTCTCGTGCGAGCCCACAAGTATTTTACGTAGGAAGTTTTGTAGTGTGTGATCAGAAAATTTAGGGGTATGGTATTTTTTTAGGTTTTAATGTACTTTAACAAGATCATGGTATGTGGCATATATAAAAGGAAACACAATTTATTTATGATAAAGATGTAAAAATGATACATCAACTTAATATTTGAACATTTTGTATTGTATTATTGGTATTTTGTATGCCATGTCGCATACATATATTAGTCTCTTTTTAGTTTAACTTTTCAAATAATCTTCCCTAAAATTTTCATATTTTAGTGTAAACAAAGAGACACTGTTTTTTGTCTTCCTGGTTGCACTTGAGTGGAATAACAATGGAGAAATGTGTATTTAAGATAACAAAAATTAAGAGTTTTGTATATATTTCATACTGGATTTTATTTAGCAGAAGAACTCATATGCTATTTATATTCTCTTTTGGCTTAATTAAAAATTTTCTAACTACCAATGCACAGCTTAACATCCATTTCTTTAGCCCAGCCCTTACTTAAGAAAATTATGTTGCTGATCCTGCAATAGTTACTCAATGCTTATTGCGTGTGACGAATGTCGCCCTCTGTATATTTTAGCACTAGAAATTTGAGAAATATAGTGTGGTTGAGAAAACTGATCTAAGTGCCAAAAGTTCAAATTTGTTTTGTTTTTATTTTAATCTCAAAGGGATGTAATTGCAAAGGCTAATGCAGTGCTATTGGCTCTAAAACTCAAAATCTTTCCATTACAATATGCAACACCCAGCGTGTTTGCATTTACCGTCTGTGAATCTCAAACAGTTTCTTTCCTTGTTTCCCACAATTTTTGTTTTCGGTACTTAGTTCAATTTGCTCGACCACTCTACAAATTGCTTTGTAATTTGAATTCATGAATGCCAATGTTGAACAGAAAATATTGTGTATTGAACATTTGATATAGCCATTGAAGAGTTATTGTAAAATAGGGTTTTGGACTATGAATCAAAGGAGCATTAGAAACGGTATAAATTGAGTTATTATTAAAATTATTGCAAAAAATGTAAAATTATAATATAAATATCCATTTTTTTATTTACATTAAAAATGATAATCATTACTTTTTATAAAAATGGCCGTATTTATAATAATGTGTGAAAGCTTCCATATATGCTTCGCCATCAGCATAATACGCAAAATAAAGATATCAAAATTATAAAAATTTTTAAAATCCTTTAAACGTACCAATCTGAAGAATGAAGAGTAATTTTTAAGTGAATTGCTTCAATCGTTAAAATAAGAAAAAGAGTAACGTTGAAAATGACTAAAAATATTATTCTTTAAGCTTTTAACAATGATTAGAAAAGAAACAATCTTCCACAATATTGTAATTACATAAATTATGCAATTACATAAATGATTTTTAAAGTTACCCAGATATGGAATTATGTCCTCCATCTTAAGATATTTTTTATTGCTTAAATACAAAAGTACAAATAACTTCGTCAATATCCCTAAAGAAAACATCAAAATGAAGTTATAAACCATAGGAAAGATTAGCGATTTAAAAAAATGCATGCTTAACCATCTGTCCCTAAACAGTTGGGTGCGATTAATGGTTGAAGTTTTAAATTTTCTTCTATATTTCATGTAAAACTCTAGTTAGGAAATAAATATGTGGAAAGCCACTTGGGGTGAATGCCAGTTATTGTGGGTCTCTATTGGGAATATTAAATGTTTTAATGAATTAATGTGCAATTTCAAAACAAAAATAGTATAACAATATATAGCTTTATTTATACACAAAGCTTATTTAACTATGTTTTTCATTTATGTTCGTGAAATGAGAATGCCTGTTGAACTTCGTGCAATTTGTTGTTGTTTTTTAACGGCCAATTCGAAATTCATGTTATGTGAATGATTTATTTTCGTGTTCTATGTTTTTATTACTGCTCTCTATATTTCTTTGTAATATTTTTGCATTCGTTACTTACTTAATTCAAAAATTCAATTTTTACAATAATCTGGATTTACTAAGTAAAGCAACTTCGTATGGAAAATGTCGGAACACTCATTAATAAATAAATGACAATACAAAAGGTATACAATACAAAAGAAGCGACGAAGGTAGAAGAACAGGAATTACTGCATTTTGACGCCCCTGGCAATGTTGTCTCCGGGTTCACAACGCCTCAGGAAGCAAAAACATTCTCTGCTTTTGATCCCGGAGCCCACCCGTGCTCAGAAGCGTCGGTGTCGCATGGGTAGCAACTTCTCGAGGGCTCCTTGGCCGATGTTGGGTCACAAACTCTAGTCATCTCTTCTCGAAAACGATCCTCGCTCTTGTGTTTAGGTGAAGCCACATATCCCACCGTTCCTCAGAAGATGCGGGGCATATACAAGCACTGTTAATTCCCCTGCCGGTGTTGTCTCGGGTGTCTATCATGCACTAAACAAAGAAAACATGATGATCCGTGCTATAGTATTTGTATTGAGCACATTTTTATTTAGAAATTAAATCGGGAACTTCTTCATGGAAAATTCATGAAGGGGGTCATTGTTAATCCCAGGGCTCACCACGCTTCACCGTGAACAAATGTAAATATTCCTGTTCAGACGCACGCAGTTGCTCAGAAGCGACATGAGTGAAACGACAGAAAGTGCTAAGTAAGTGATGTTTTCTTGAAGACTCCTAGCTCTCCAAGGATCGAAAATTACCCTTGCTCAAGTCTTTGGATAGAGTCCTTCACGGAAGCGTTAGCCTATGGGCAAGAACTGCTCCTTGGAAGTTTTCCTGACGATGCTGTCTGGGAAGTCCAAGTTCAAGGAACGATGATTGGATAGTCCCTGCTCTAGTATTTGGGTGGACCCTGGAGAGCACATTGTTACTGAGACGCAAACTCTGCTCTGCAAACGATGCGTGAGCAGGCACTGGTAGATTCAAACTCTGTGGGAGTCATTGCTGCCAAGGATCCTGGGATCGAAGGCAAGATGATAAGATCTTCTAGTCATTGGATTGAGCCACAGAGCTCAGAATTACTCAAAAGCGACGGCATCGTATGGGTAAGAAAACAAAGCTAGGTCTCCTGGAGGTGTTTTCACCGTCAATGCTTTGCGTGAACACCCTGCTGAGCTTAGCACCGTGTTCCCTGCTGCCCTCAAGACTAGTCGTCTCTAAACGATCCTTTCTGCAGCGCGTGTTGCTCAGAAGCGGCGTCGGCGCATGGGCAGGGACTGCTGCATGTCCACTCCCCTGGCAGCGATGGCCCCTAGGTCGACGCCGATGCTTGACTAGTCTCTAAACGATCCTTGCTGCAGCGCGTGTTGCTCAGAAGCGGCGTCGGCGCATGGGCAGGGACTGCTGCGCGAGTGGCCCGCCGGGCGCGTGGTCCGCGACGTCCGCGCGAGGCTCGTGGCCCGCGGGCGGACGCAGGAAGTCGCGCGCGATGCCCGTGTCGATGGCCGGCGGGTACACCGTGCGCCAGTGGGCGTCGCGGGCTATCGCCGGTTGTAGGGGCGCCGCCGCCAGGGGCGCCACTGAAGCGGGCGCCGCTCCTTCGTCCCCGACCACGTTCGCGACCGCGCTCGCGTAGGTCACGCCACCCCCAGCGCCCCGGCCGTAGAAGTCGTCTGCGGATCGATCTACAGTCGAACAGATAGAGCACAGGTGTAGAAATCTGGAATGATTAGAACTGCGATTATGATTACTTACAAATAATCTCAGCACATCGTCATAACATATAAATTTATGTATTATTTCAGTGTTTTACGTTTTCAATTAGTCTCTTTTATAGAAGTTAGATTTCAAATTTGAACAGAGCTTCTCATTGTGTGCCCCTTTATAAAAAGATGTTGAAAACTGTATTGTCTATTATATATGGCAGTCCTGAATTGTCGAGATGGCTAAGCGCGTGTACCGACTCAGCGCTCAGGACCAAAAAACGCGGGTTCGAGTACCGCTTTGTTTGTCCCTAGTCTCTTATGTATGTATTGTCACGGACAAACTCGCGTTTTCCTGTCCCCAGACCAGAGAAACCCGCAAGTGTGTTGGTGTCTAGTGTATGGTCGAAGATGCGGCCCTTCGGGACGTCAAGGCTAACCGGCTGTCGGCTGGATAAAAGCCCTCGAATATTAAAAATATTTGTGGTGTACTTGATATTTCTTGGAACGCACATTAATAAATAAATGACAATACAAAAGTTACACAATACAAACGAAGTGACGAACGTTGAAGAACAGGAATTACTTTATTTTGACTCCCCTGGCAATGTTGTCTCCGGGTTCATAACGCGTCAGGGTGCAAATAGTCTCTTATGCGTCAGGGAACAAATACATTCTCTGCTCTTGGAAGTTAAAAGTTGGTGCTATAGCCCAGGATAGTGGGCGGATGAAAAACGGTGGTGAACACAGAGATCGCATCGTTCTGCTCACCGGGGCCGCCCACTGCGCGCCGTCGCTTCGCCCGCACCAGCAGCTCCCCCAGCACGCGCAGCGAGAAGTAGTACACCATCTCGAAGCCGCACACCATGCTGAAGCCCAGCATCAGGCTGAGGATGCCGCCCACGGACGCTGCAACGGAACGAAACGCCTTTCTTTCGTCTTTTTTTTTTCTTTTTTCTTTTTTTTCCTTCCTTGGATCCGAGTGCGAGAGCTCAGTGGCAACGATATTGCCTTTTCAGCAACGTTCAACGGAGGATCCTAGCTTTTGAGTTTTGACGGTGGCGAATATTCTACATAGCTAAAGGTTCCTGCGGAAACTTGGTTTTGTTAATAGTACTAAACTTTCACAACACCTGATATCTGAAATAATTTATGTATGATGTTATTTATGTTTTGATGAGTTAAGACTTCATTGTTCGTTAACAAAATTCATTTAATAATTAGTATCTAATTACCAGGCTACTATATTTGTCGTTCATGTCGGAAACATAATAGAATCATGTATTTAGGAATTTAAAACAGCAGTAAGGGCCATGTATAGTACTCTCCGTCAATTTTTCTGTGGATATAATATAAGCATGTACGTATCATAGAATAAGATTTCTTATATCGTAAGCTGTAAGCCAAGTATCAACTACACTTCAGATGAGAATTTACATAAACAATTTAATGAAGTTGGCATTGTTAACCAATTGCACTTTCAATTTGATCATAATGGTATATGTGTTTTCATTAGTATGACAAACAAAATCTCATTTTCTCTGACTCTGCATTATTTACTATTGAATACGTTTTGTCTTTTGATTGCATGTCTTGCAAAGACTCTTTTTGTATAGACTCCTCTATTCATGGAGTAACATTTAAAATCTAGAGAGAGTAAATGGAATTATATCATATAACCCAGATTCGATTTTTGGGGTCCATTTTCGTCTCTAAGTCTTGTTAAGTTTTAGTTTTTAGTATAGTTCCTGTTTTTATTCGATGAAAAAATCAATATAATTTTTTTATTGTATTGATTTTATATTAAGTTGCTTTAATATGTCAGATCACGATCAAATAACAACAAAAATCAATTTCCTAATGGTGAGCAAATAACACAAAAATTAGAAAGGTTTAGAATTTTAAATGAAATTGAACAAAACAACTTGATAGCCGACTGTTTTGCCGTTGATGAGTTTCACAGCATGCATCTTATAATTGATACGAAATTTATTACAAATAGCACCATTTACAGTTCTCATCCAGCCACTTTAGATACGTATCAGGATGTAATAAATTGCGCTGCCTAATCTGTTTATAACTTTGTCGAGGCTTTCCAAAACGTATGTCATAAATGATCATACGATACTTTCGTTTGCTTAGCACTCACCTAGCAAGTCGAGCCATCCGAGGAAGGGGCTCATGCGATAACGGGTGCCCACCACATCCGTGAAAAAGACGTGCAGCACTGTGTGGTTGTGGGGATCCAAATTCGAACTGAAACAAAGTGTACGGAGAGAAAAAAAGACAATTAATACTCGAAATCCTGAACAAGAATAAACTATTTTTTATGTTATCTGTTGTTATACTATAATCTGCAAATTATGATTGTGAACTGTCAATAATTTTCACATCGAAAGTAAATTCAGCAAAGTAGTAGTACGCGTGTATCCATTTGAAGTACGATACTCATTCGTGAACTGAGAAACCCATCTCGAGTTCACTGAGACTGGGTCCCAACCTATCTTAATCAGCACTGTCATCAAGTTTCCCTTGATCCATTGAGTAAATGCGGAGATGGTCCCTTGTTTTGCTTTTGGACGTGTTAGAAGTAGCCTCACTATGCGCACTGTTGTTGAGCTCTCGTGTTGCTAGTTGTGATAGGAGCAAGGCTGGAAGGTGTGGGTTGTTATTTTTTTAGTAATACCATAAAATCAAATATGTAGTTCGTTTCTCGATGGTAATAAATTAACTGTTACCCTCATTCATCACACAACTACGTATGGTTTACGGATTCTAGAACTCAGGAAATGCGTAATTTATACTTCTCCCAATACGTCAAATAGAGTTTTCAATGTCTTTTGCAATACGTAAGTTAAATTAATTTATTGTTCGTGACATCTCGAGAGGAAATTTAAGCCTCATTTTTACGTATATTCAATATATTTACTAGTAATATGAATTCACAAATTCACAGCTGTCAAAACCCTAATCAGC
Source organism: Gryllus bimaculatus (assembly GCA_017312745.1). Taxonomy (NCBI): domain Eukaryota; kingdom Metazoa; phylum Arthropoda; class Insecta; order Orthoptera; family Gryllidae; genus Gryllus; species Gryllus bimaculatus. Next base: position 153,503 of record BOPP01000175.1, on the reverse strand, counting down.
CGACTGACGCGGTGCCTACCGTGTAGTCTACCTAAACTCACGACCTTAGTTTTTGCGCACCCACCAAACTTCTGTGCAAAATTAACACGCGCGCTACATCTCTAAGAAATTCACTGAAGCTTTCTGTGTCACCTCTTAACTACCGATGGATGACGTCATCGACGGTTTGTTCCTGGGCCCACCACCCCTTCGGATAACCGTTACTAATAGCTTGCAAAAGACAGAAGCGATGACGTATTTTTGGCTAATCCAAACTACCTACTGCCCGTAAGTAGGAGAGCTACTCCAGTCTTCTTCCCACTACGTGGCACTACTAATTGGCTTTAGATTTCAGTAAGATGCGACTTGATGCTTTTTGATATGCAGCGTATCAGCAACATAGAACCACTGACTTTACTGCCCTTCCTAAGGATTTGTGAGTCTTGACGCTTCAGGAAGGGGTTAGAAGATTACACCAGGAGGAACGTACGACTTTCAGTGTGGAAGGTTCAGAGGTTCCTGGCCTGACGAGATCTGATAGAACTGAGGGAGCAACTCACTAGAACTTGGTTTCGAGGTCCTTGCGCAGGTGCGGCTTGAAGGGGATGGACGTGGTCTGGATGCGGTAGCGCGTCATCACGCACTCCGGCAGACAACCGCATGGACTCGGCAGGACCCGGAAGTCGCTCGTCTCCATGGAGAAGTCCACCTCCACCAACGCCGCCAGACGCTCTGTGAAATACGGCGAAGCCCTCGTGGCACACTCACAAGCGTCAACGTAACGCGGCGCTACGTCCTGGTTTCTCATCACTTCAAAATTGTTTTCCGCGAAATTTGACGCAGGTAATTAAATGCAGCTTGCAGTGAATTAGCGTGGTGGGTCAAAACTGAACTACAACATTTCTGACCTACGTAATTTTTAATAAATCGTCCCTCTGTTAATGCGAAGAAACATATTCTAATTCTGTGTATTAAACGTTGTATTTTTTTTTTTTAAATGTGAAGGCTCACTTTCAAATAGAAATGGCGAGGCGTGGCACTTTTTGCAAAGGCATCGTCATCTTTGTCGAAAATCCTGGCCTATCTCTGTGAAGGGAATGATTGGAAGATGAGTTATTCTCATAATCTGATTTTTTTGTGTTATTTCCCCACATTCTTTTCAATAAATGTTCTTCATATAAAGTCTACATTGAAATTCATATTATAATGTAATTCTTTGATTCCTTGTATTTGTGACGACTGATGTACGGTGGAGATAAGTTTGAGGTTGGGTAAAATGTAAAATGTATTGGATTGCGAATAAAATATTAAAAAATTCTGATTCGTCTTTAGGATTAGCTCATTAGGTCAAGATGTTTACATTTAAAATATCAGCAGAAACACAAATTATTTTACTAATCTCTTTTGTTGGCCTTGGATTTTATTTACAAAGGAGTTTGGCTTTTCCATAAATCTACTTATAAATATACACCATAAATGTCTGGTATAAACGTTGAATCTTATGGGGACTTAAGTTGTCGAATTTATGTAAGCGTAGGGCCGGCCTTTCTTTGACGTCAAAATCTCTTCGTATTCGAGCAAACCACAATGTTTCTGTTTCTGCCGAAATACAATGTCTTCTCCAAATGTATATCAATTAATATATCCCTGATAACTCGACGAAAACTCATCGCCCGTGAATCAGGGCACAGTAAAAAACAAAACACTGTTTCACTCACAAGTACATATTGAGAGTTCAAATGGCGCGTTTGCTGGCACGGATGCATGGTCGAAAAGTATCGAATAGTCGAGATTCTCCGATCGCAGCGTTGAGTAGTGCCCGTGCAAGTTTTCTTGATGCACGAGTTACCGAGTCCTCGCCCAGCGCTGAATCGCCCGGCACGTTAAGATACTTAGGTTCTACTCGGGACAGCACGTACCAATTTACAATGCTGGCAACAACCACCTCGTACTTTCAAAACAATCGTAGCATTTTTATAGCAATGTCCACAGTTGGTACGCTCTTTTAAGCCGTGTCGTAGCAAGAGCCCTCCTCTCCCCGTTCCCCCGCTGTGGGATATCAAGAAAACTTGCGCGTGTAGTAGGTGCACTTATCGTCGGCAAAAGAATCGCAGCGCCAGGTTGAGTAGCGGACAGCGAGTGGCGATGATCTGAGTATTAGCGAGTCCTTTGCGATGTGCTTAGTATATTATGACTATTTCTGAGATGTTTATTAACTAATATTGTTTAGATGTGTTTTATATATCAATTAGTTATTAATTTTTTGTCAGCATTATTTTCAATGTAATATGTTTATTATTTCGCTAGAGCATTGCCTCATCTATCGATTGCAGCACGCCTCGCCAATGTCTAAAAGTAAAGCATATTTTATATAAAACTAATTTCGTAGGTCATTCAGATTTAAATTCGTACATGTTTTATTTTCTTTAACTCTTAATTTCATTTTTGAATAGATCAATAATGTAGTATATATGTCATAGTCCGAATAGTATGTTTTCCTTACTTCTATTTCTTGAAAGGCATAACAGTTGAGTCATGTTGCATATCTTTGTCGATTCTGAAACATAAACAAAAAATATTTCATTTAATATAAGGAATTGTGAGTCATAAGCAATTCTCATAAAGCTTTGAAAGAAATAATGTTATTAAAGTAACCGAAGTGAAAAGTACCCGTTGCATTGTCCATAATAAACAGGGCTTGGATATTGATATGAAAATTATATCAATTGCCGTTCCTTGTAAGACTTGCATACCGTCTTTGAGATTGGAAAGTGATCAAGCCGCCTAGCGACGAGCAGTAGCAGTATTTTCTCAGATGACGTAATTTACGCGTGGTGCCAGCCAGGCAGAATGAATAAATAGCCAGGTACAGTGCAAAATTCGCTATGCAGGGAAACGCAGGCGTGCTATCAGTGAGAACGTGACGAGAATAGTTACACACAACACTCTCCTCCGAGGTGCAGTTGTCTAGCACAAAGGTTAAAACACAACATAACAGTCATAGAGCACTTGAACACACATTTTTTTGAAGATACTGGAAGCAAAGAATAGTATTTACCTGCTACTCAATAAGATATAAGTTTTGATATTTTGTGCCATTACGCGTTATTATGGGCAATAATATGTGTGACTAATTAATTATATAATTCTTCATCTTTAATTGTTTTGAAAATCGAGATTTTTAAGTGAGGAGCCACTCTGATTCCAATTTTAATTTAATGCCGAATTTGTTGTCCATCATTACGACCAAATATCCAATCATTCTATTAAGGAAATTAAGTGCACTTAAATTCAGCAACATCCAAATCCCAGCAAAAGCAGTGACGTAAAGGTAACGTATCCTGAAGGACAAAAAACTAAGGGAGGAGTTGTTTGCGTAGAGTTGATTTGAAAATGTTCTCTAGGGTAAAACGTACACATATTATAAAAAATGTTACTGGAAATGACATTACAAACCGAGTTTTCATTTATGTAGATGAAGCTAATTAATAATATAAGATCATGTGGACTCTGGCTGTTCCTATGTATGTTCTCTGATTCTTACCTAGAAAGTAGGACAGAAGCTCAAAGCAACTGTATCCATCAACATTTCCATAATCCACCAAATTTTGTTTTCGAATTTACTTGGTTTCAATTCCTTGATTTGAAAATATGAAAATCATAAATGAAGCATATATAAATGAAATTAGATAGTTTTTTTCTTTTCAATCATCAATGTGCACCATGATTCTGCCAGATTTGAACTATTGGAGAGTTTTTACAAAGTGAATCGGAAAACAATATAATGCATGTTAGCAATAGTCCTGTAATGTGTACTAATGTTTGATGTCTTAAAAGCATTTTGCAGAACACACTAGCACTTTCTAAGGTTGAAATAATTGAACGTAGTTTCGAGTCAGAAAGAAAAACGTAATAAATAGCACACGATACAACTCATATTAATTTACCTGATAAAGTGTATCGTTTTCCGATAGAACTCGATCGTGACGTGTGCGCGTGTGTTCTGTTGAGCTCTCTTTTTGTTGATTGTGGGAAGACTGTGGTAGGCAGTGGTATTTTGTCAGCTCTACTATAGAATCCAAATGTCTGTAGTCCGTTTGTTGATACAACTACTCTTTCTATTATTCGAGTGCAAAAAGTTATAGTTTTCAAATGTTGCTGGTAAAAGTTCTGAGCCTCAATAAAATGCCGATTATGCGTTTCACCTTTACGTAATAAAGTTTGACGACAACTGCTTTTTACAAAGCCTTATTTTGCGCATGCGTAGAAGCTCAAAAAGGGCTTCAAGTAGAGCTGCGACATCCCCCACAAAGTTTCAGTTTCAAAACATTGATGTTCATAATATATTGCCTAAAAGCAACCGATGATTCTAAAATCAGTTTAGTCATATTCGCGCAGAAGGGATTTAATTTTTTTTTGTTTATTTATTTATTTATTTATTTCCACAGACCAGCATAACTGCTTTACAGGGATTGTTCATACAATAACAACTAAATACAGGTTGATTTACAAAAAATAAGACAGCAGAAACCTATTCAGTCAACATTAAACAAGATCACATTCATAAAGAAAAAATACAATCATTATTTAGATAAATAGAGAAATCAAGGAAGCCCAAACAGTTCCTCATTATTGTTATATGTTTTACAAGTAAGTTGTTATTATTCTTTACATTTTCTAATTCTAGTTCAGAAAGTTTAAGGGGTTCACAAATTTATAATATTTTCATATGGAAATCTTTTTTGATTCGGGACTTTGTTAGTTGCTGATGAACCAAGTTGTAAGGTCAGTTGTTGTTATTATGGCAAAAGATCGTGAAAAAGGAATGCTGTGACGTGAAAGATATTGATGAATAGTTTCTGTTTTAATCTGAGTGTAATTGTATTTGTTCCTAATGACCAGGGGCATTACAGCTATACGTAGAATCTTCATTTGAAAATATTGTTTTCTGTATATTATCCGCCGAATGTTTGATACCATATTGGCAAGCATACATTATAATGGGGAGAATTGATTGCTTCGTACAGAACTAGTGTACATACTGTTTTGAGAACAGTTTTCTGTTAATTAAAGGGTACAATTTATGAAGTTTCTGATTTGCTGTGGTGATTTTTCATTTATGGTTGTCCATGTTAGCTGCTTGTCTCCATTAATATTCCCAAATAGTTTAATAGTTTCTTTTGTTGTTAACCAATCCAGATTTTTGTTAATAGTTTTGGGTTCAGTTGTATGTTTATTGGTCATAGTGTGAATATTTTTCTAGACATTTATTTGCGTTGATTTTATCTTCGCATTGTCTGCCAGTTGTGTTACTTGTGTTTCAAGTTCCTACTTGTAATTTTTGTGGCTGTTTTTAGACACTGTTAGAAGTTAGATATCTGCACTTTCATCAGCAAATAAATGCTATTGTTGTTTTTGAGTAGTTGGGAAATCTGCTGTCGGAATATATTGACAACTGTTGCAGATAATGGCAGCTTGGTACTTCCAGCTGTGATTTATTTTTGTGTAGAGTGATGTTGAATTTATTCTTACTGAAAAAAACTCTTTTTTAAGAAGCTATCATATATTTTTTTTACCAAGTACAAGGGTAACACTCCGGATTCTTGATTTACCTAATATTAAACCTCGTGCCATACTCTGTCGAATGCTTGGGGTTAATCTAAAAAACTGCCAGTGTGCTGCTTTTTTGTTCGAAGTTTTTAATATATAATTCGTTATTCTTAAAAGTTGAGTGTTGTCGATGCTTTTCTCTTGAATCCAGAATTGGACAAGGTGGTATGTACTTGTGATTCCGTTTAATATATTCAGAAGTCTTTTTAAAAATTCAGTTTTTCCATTACTTTGGCTACAATAGGATTAGCTTATACGTCTATAGTTTTCTGGTAAGTGTGGTTTTTTGCCTTGTTTGAAATTACTATAGAGTGTTCTCCATTTTTTTGGATAGTACCCTGTTCTTAATATTGAACTTAGATATTGCCAGTTAGATTAGCTAAGTTGCTTTCCTTCATTTATTTTTGTAAAATTATGGTTGGTATTGTGTCGAATGTCCAAGCTGATTTTTCTTAGGTACTTTTGATCGTTTGTATTTGTCATTTGGTGATATATATTTCTTACGGGTGATGGGACTGTTTTTACTTCACAGTATTGAGATGGTTTAAATTGTTAATGTTTGTGGTGTTTTAGAGTAAATGTTTCTTGGAAATTCTGCAATAGTATTCACATTTTTCCTTTGTTGTTGTGGCTGTTGGATATCTGATTTCTTTACTTCTGGTATAATTGTTGGTTCTTTCAGTATTTGTTTGTAACCTCCCAAAATTGCTGTCTTTAGATTATTTTTTAATTAATTTTTATATTGTTGAATTCGTGCTCGTCTAAAACTAGTTTTACTTGGTGTGTTAGTTTATTTAGTATTTTTTTTATCAGGGCTTCTATATTGCTGCCATTGCCTACGATTTGTGTTCTTGTTGAATTAATTTTTCAAGCCCCGATAGTATTGTATTGTGTGTATATTTTGGTTATAATTTGAGTTTAGTATTTGCTTCTTTGCTTGCTTTTGTATGATTTTAGTGAAGGTATCTATGCAATATCAATTCTTCTTTGTTTTTTCATGAATCGGTGGTGAAGAGAATTATCGACGGTTTGTTTGAAACTTTACCCATCTATGTTGTTTGTTGTCCTAAGCCAAAATGACAACTCAGTTTATATATTCATACAGAGGTGAGAATAACAGGCATGTGCAGAGGTCTAATTCAGTAACAATGAGCAGTAGAGGTGTGTCTTTAGGATTTTTAGAAATGGTAAGTCAAGATATCTGTTCAGCATTACAGTTTTTGGGGTAATGAAGTAGGGTTTGTTGGGCTAATGTTTGAAATGTTAATGTCTTGATGATGCTTTTAGGCAACCTTTCTCCCATTATGTATTCACTTTACACCCCAATGATATGTTTACTGTTTAGATCTCCCATTAAAAATTGTAGGTTCTGTATATGATAATTAGGCTTTATCGGTTTATATTGATTTGTTTTTAGCGTGGTTTATACGCTGTTATGATATTAATATTCATTTTTAAAGTTATCTTTACTCTATTACTCTCATTGTCGATTGTATGGAATAGAGATTAATGACTTGGTCTAGTTTTTCTTTTTACATTAGTATTGCTACTCCTGTCCTGCCTGCATGTTGACAAATCTGTTTCTCGTAACAGTTTATATCCAGGATTTTGAAAGGTTGTCCCGGGCAAGGGTGTATTGTTATGCATGCAATTGTTATTGAGGTTTTTTAAGGAATTGAATAAGTGTATTTTTTTATTTGGTCATCCATTTGCATCTCAGTAAGAAGTGTATTGATTATAGTGGGCTGTTTATCCATTTCATTATTATATTTGAGATTTGATTTGAACAAGTTTTGTTCTGTGGAATTAATGTGAGCTTTTATTTGGTTAAATATTGGAACATCCAATTATAATTGTTACTATTGTCTGGTATGTGATTTTGTGGTAACTTGGTTTGTGCATAATGGGTGAAGTGTATTTTGCATGTTATAATACCAATTGTGATGTAGTGGATTTGTTTATGTTTGTTGTTGTGGAATGTTTGTGAGTGAGTTTTGTTTTCATAGTTTGTTATGGATGTGGAGCTTGAAATGGGTATTCAATGTATTGATTGATGATTCTCTTTCTCTTTTGAAAGTACTTGCATTGATTAGAGATAAGCCCATATGATTTTCATTTACAGAGACGTACAAATGGGGTGGTGGTTGTGGATTGTATATCACTTTACAGTCTTTTGTCCAATGTTTTTCTGACACAGGTAGCACATTTGGTGGATGCTGCATAATTTTTTGTTCCATAAGATAAAGCATTTTTTACATGTAGTGGCGGCCTTGTTATTTCCTTCTTATTCTACCTTACAATAACAGTGAAGGTAATGTCTAGTTTAAATATTTCCTTTTCCTTTCTGGAGTTTGAAGTTCTAATGCTACTGACTTGAATGTTAATTTTCTCGTTAGTTAATTCTGGTTACTTTTTTTATTGGATAGTTTAGATTTTCTAATTCGTTGTAAATGTCTTCTTCGGAAATTATGGTACATTTTTTTATTACTACGATAAGTTTTTTCAGTTTGGCACACAGGTATGTATAGTAGGAACACTTTTTCTCACAATATTTCTGACTTTTCGGGTATTCTGAGAACGTTTTTCATAAATATTTTACTGAATCCCTATGGTTTGTGTAAAGCCGGTTTCCTATTAGTCTTTAGGTCTTTTGTTAGCAAGAGTTATATTTCCTGCGTTTCTAGGCAAATCGGGAATTTATTACATCTTTTCTACTTGAGGTTCATTTATTTACCAATTTTCTTCTGATTCGACTATGCATTCTAATATTGAGTATCTATTTATTCAGTAATGCTCACATTACTTGCAACAATTTGATCGCATTCTACGCTTGGCGTCACTATAGTTTACTTACTTTTGAGAGTCCTCTTTTTTTGTGATGAGTCGAGTGGTGCGCTTTGTTGTCTTATGGCTGAGAATCACTTACGATTTCTGTAGGCCTAGCTGCTGAAGATTGGAGTTCCAGTGATTTGTGCGCGTTCCACGTTATTGAGGATATTGCCGTTGTTTCTCGCTGTTTGTTGCAATCAGTCCGTGAATAAAAGCTCGTGGTTGTTAGAAGTTGGTTTTGGTGCTTCTAATTTGTTAAGGTCTTCTTGAGAGAATATGATTTTGATGTAGGAGATTTGATACTGTTGTTGAAGATCTGCCTATTTGGTTTTCTTGGAGAGAATTGTGAGTTATTTTGTTTGTCTTGTGATAATTCACAGTTTACATCATATTTAATCAGTTCGAATTGAATCTCCCTGATGTGTTCTCCTAGTGAATCTTCTTCAGTAACCATTTTGAGCACTGTTCGTATTAATTTTGCTAGCACTTTTTTACTTGTGGTTTAACAATTTTAGTTCTTTTATGTCACTCACTATAAGGCACACCATTTTGTCCTCTGTGACGGTGCACTATTATTAGTCTAATTGGCTTTTTGTAATTGTAGTTTTGCCGCCAATGCCGGCAAACGATCGTTGACTACGCCTATTAACAAACGCGTTATCGATCGCACTTAGCACCGATAAGCGCTTGACTCATCACTGATAACTGCACGAGCAACTCGGAGCTAGGTCACGTCCGTTCCGCTCGGCGGTTGAGAGCGAACTTGGGATTTAATTTGAAAGTGGTCGTATTTACTGATGTATATACAAAATTATTGTATTAACTCTAAAAACCAAATAAAAAAATTATCAAAGAATTGACATAACTTGTGTTATCTGATTGGATGCTGCAAAATTAATGGAATACTTTACTTTTTACGAAAAGTCAAATAACTTACTTTTCACCCTAAGTCAGTTTCGTATGAACAATGTTCAATGGATATCTGAAGATTATTATAGTTTTTTGTTATTATGGCACTTTTTTTCGTTTCAAAGCGACATATGGAGCCAAAAAAACAATGTGAAAATCTAGCACAAAAAAAATTGAAAAAATCGAAGAATGAAACTTTGAGGTTTAAATATCGAGCACAAAGCATCGAAGTTTAAAAACCGAGACCAAAGCGTGGAGGTTTAAAACATCGAGGTTTAAAACATCGAGCACAAAACATCGAGCACAAAACATCGAGCACAAAACATCGAGCACAAAACATCGAGCAGAAAACATCGAGCACAAAGCATCGAAGTTTAAAATCTGAGTCCAAAGCGTGGACGTTTAAAAACCAAGCACAAAACATCGAGGTTTAAAACTTCGAGCTCAAAACCTCGATGTTTAAAAATATCGAGCCTGAACACCATCGAGCACAAAACAACAAGGTATTTTAAATCTATTTTTACAAAACGCGATGTGGCATCTGAATGTGGCTGAAACCGTGTGCGCAGAGGCCGGGCCCGCCTGCCCCGCGGCGGCGGGACTTACCCGCACCGGGGTAGAAGAAGGCGTAGCAGCCGCACAGCTGCAGCGACAGGTTCTTGCGGCACTCCATGACGCAGTTGTTGAAGGTGTACTTGCGCATGCCCTCCACCCTGCCCTCGTCCTCGAAGCGGCAGTGGCGCCGCTCCACGGGGATGTCGCGGACCTCGTTCGTGGCGTACGTCTCCGTCGGGGACACGCCCACGAACGTCTGCGTGCCCGGCGGCACCAGCACCTCCATCGCGTTCTCGTCCGGGTAGTTGAGCTCGCTGTGGATCATCACCTGCGCAGAGGGCGTTTTTTTTAAATTGAAGGTCCCATCAACATCTAGGTCTTTAGCGACCACCAGTGCATTTAACGGTATGGCTATAGTGAAAATGGTGATGATGGGGAGAGAAAGGACAAACACAAATACAACCATGCCCGAAACGGGACTCGAACCCGTGATCCTTTGGTTCGAGATCGCTACTACCTTAGCGGTCTCTGCCATCCGGACCGGCAGCAGGCGGATTTTGATGACCTCAAAAACCGCCAGAAATTATCAAAAAATGATTTTTTTTATACCTTTCGTTCAAGTGAACTCGACTTGCAAACTTTTGGTTTGGACTCTTCTTTACCAGGAAATCTGTCATTAGTTATCCCGAAATTGGCCAAAATGAAAAAGGCGCAGATAGAGGTCACAAGATCCTTATATTACGTACTCACAACGGCTGACATTACAACTTCTAAGCAAATAAATGGACTCTGAAATTCAGTAGAGAACATTTGTTGCATCTCCTAAATATTATTTGATGCAAGTATCGTTAAAATTATATTAAAATTGATTAAATTTGTGAAAATCTTTTAAAATGGCGGGAAAAGATAAAAAAGGTTAATAGATAAAATCAACGAAAAATGTTTTAAAAAATCATATAAAAATGGATTATTTCCTTTTGTCATAACTTGAAATTAAGGACTGCTAAAAGGCTTTGCTGTAAAGTGCAAATAAAAAAATACATTTAAAATCCGCTCCCTACTCATAACTCTTTCTAATTGTTAGAAACACTACAAAATTTTACTGTATGCATATTCTACTGCTGGTTAAGTCTCATTGGAATGTGAGTGTTCCAGAAGGTGAGTGTTGCGTAAATATAGTGCAAGGGAGCTCAGGAAGAGCGATGTGAACCGGCCATTTTGACTTGTGGACCGAAATTAGTACTAGCAGATCGCAGCATCTCTTTGCAGAACCTAGATGTCCGGAACAAAATGAAACGGTGAAGAATTACATGTTCAGAGGATTTTTCCTCGCCCGAAACTCCTACGAGTAAACGATCCCAGGTAGTGTTCTGGACTTTTCCTTCCTCCTCATTGGAATCAACAACACGATCTCGAATTGCTCGTTAAATTCTGGTTTAATGTTATTTTGAAATGTAACTATGCACACACGTGCGGATTAAGGTGCTGTTCTAAATGTGGTTAAGACTGGTGCAAGGGGAGAGGAGGTACACGCAATTTTGTACCCGAAAGTAGTCCGTCTGCCTGTGTGTCTGCCTGCCTGTCTGCCGTCTGCTTGTCTGTCTGTCTAGATGGATGTGTGTGTCACGCATTGTTATGACAGATTAGAAGATTTTGAACTGCAACTTAACTACGACAGAAGTAAACCTAATTGTCCAGTTCCGCATGTCATTTAAGTATTTCAATTTTCTGGGTACTGTACACTTCACACAATGTGACATTTTTGATATATTTTTATGGAATGTGGATTCCAATTCCTCGCCAGTTATATGTGTCTTTGTGTCGTGGTAAGCTGTCCCATACGACCACGACATCACTTCATCCTTTCACCTTCCGTCATCATTCATTTCTCATGATAATCCTACCCTTCTATCTGCAGTGGAAGGCAATAGCAAACTATAACAATTTCAATGATTTGTCAAATTTGCCCAAGGAGAAAGCATGACTGTTGCACGCTCGGGTTCTTGCGTTGGGATGCCATTTAAAAGAGAAAATGTTAATCCGATAAACGTACTGGAATAAGCTTACCTTAAAACCGTAAGATGCTAGAAAAGTATCGAAGTACTGATCCAGCTGGTTCCTGAGAATGATAGATAATCCCGTTGTTTTCCCACACGCCGATACGCGTTTTGGTGTCGTGTCAATGTTAAGACGTTTGCTACAGAAAAAAATAAGAATAAAGAAAAGATATTTAAACAAATATAATTTTCGATTGTCAACATTATATTCCTTGATTGTTCTTACATTTATTAAGAGTATTATTATTATTATTATTATTATTATTATTATTTCAGTTATATTATATTGATATCCCTATATATTGTAAATTACTGCCACCGAGTTGTACTCAACTGCAGTAGAATATGTCTCATCTTGCAATATTGTTAGTTATTGCTTGTACTTACAGCTCCGCTTCTGGATACGCCACGTAGTTAAAGGTACAACAATAGCCTTCAAACGTTTTAAGGTCTTTGAAGGTTTTCTTACATGACAATAGTTCACGACCTTTCCACATACAACGGTAAACCATATCCTCACAGTTGGGCGAAATCTGTAACAATGAATTTCTCAAATATATTGGTATACCAACCCGATGGACTAAAATTAATTTATCTACATCTTATTGGACTATTAACCAATCTGCACCGGATATATCGAATGAGATATTTAGTAGTTGAAATATCTAAATTAATGTGAAATAGACTAATTAACTAGCTGCTAATTAGAATCTTAAGAGAACACGGAAACGGGTGTTTTTATCCCCGGACCTCGCACTATTCGAACTATAGTACTGAAAATTTTCATGAAACCTAAGTAATAGTTTTCTCTATTAATACCCTAATAATGAGCCTTCCTAATTAAATATATTAAGGACCCAAATAAGATGGAAATGATCACATTTTCATAACACTGTTAAAGAAGGTAATATAAAATAATATTACCTCTTTCATCACTTGTTTGACGGTGATGTTGTTGGCATCCAGTACTTTCTGAAGTCGTGTGTAATTGTGGTCAAGGTCTTCATCGGCATCGAGGTCAAAGAATGTGGGAAGTAAACGCAAATCCTCAAATATTTCCTCTCTGCTCATTCCATTCAAAACGGTCCTGAAATTCATTTGGTAGGAAAACATTTATGAAAATGTAATATGAGCTTTCTCGTAATTATAATGAGTTCATTAAAATTGTGTTTTTTTACTTATATCAATGATTTATTAGAACCTAGATGTTTGTATAGTTATTTTTGGATATGAAACCGTTTGAGCCTTACAATTAAGTCTGTTTTCAGAAATTAAAAAGCAGCGTTTCTTGTCCAAATTTTTTGTGTTTAAGATTGATGGAAGTGAACAAATCTGGTACCGGAAAATGTTTGCCTTTAATATTCTAAGTATTTCCTATGTTCCCATTTTCATTTTAATATAATTGATAATGTAGTGTGTAATGTAGTCTTATTCGGAATTACATATCTTGTACCAATGAACACTGTTTATAGGCAAAGTTACAAAGACACTCTGATCTGATTGAGTTTTTTAAGTTACAATTCTGCAAGATAGCGATGAGAATGATGGAATGACTATTGTTTTGAAGGTTTTCAATGAAATTTTGACGAAAGCTGAAGGTAATACTTTTAAAGTTGGCCACTGTGTTCTGTTTTGCAACGGAAAATCAATGCTGAATATACAGGAAAAATATTAATGCTGATAAAACAGATTCTGAAAATCATGAAAACTATCTGAAACGACTTACTGAAACATATCTTTACCTTATACCTGCGAAGATATTTGACGTTCACGAATGTGACTCTTGTTAGTTAAGAAACTACTAAAACCAGTGAAAACAAGGTATCATGACCACAGAATGAATGTCTTCTTGAAGTTAGTTTCTGAAATATTCTGAAATGTAATCGAAGTAAATGTTTGATATATGCAAGTCAAAACTATTTTTTAAAATTTAGTTAAATGGAAGGTTTTATCATTACAATGGAAAAACAAGATCTTTCTTTTCATATACTTTCAGTGGATTATGTGAACAGAAACATTTACCTTAGGTTTTCTACAAATTCACTCAAAAATGTGTGTTCACTGGCACACGAGGATGTGTTCAATTGTACAAGACCATAATGAACCTCTTGACACTATTGGTGTTTCTTCTAAAAACTAAAAAAGTTTGTGCGTCATTTATATAAAAGAAACGTTTGGATATTAAATATGCTTCTTCAAATTACTGTATATTTCAAAGACACAAAAAAATAAACTGAAAGTGGTTTATGTAATACAAAATAAGTTAGTGTTCAAAGCAACGAGAGTCAAGCCTACAAATGCACCTTAAATATGCAATTCAACAAAAAAATCCAACAGGCGAACTCCATCGAACTAAGTACAGATACATTTTTTTCTCGAATAGTTACGCAGAAATGTTTTGATTCTTGATCACAAAGGGCAAATACCAAAATTCGTAACGTGTCGTATAAGAATTATAAAATACACATAAAATTATCAACGCGTGTTTTGAACAAAGCCCAATAATGCTCGTCTGACGCAACATGTTGTTTCGGTGTCTACACATACCGAAAATGTTCGAGCAATTTAGCGCTGATTAGCTCACATTCGAGGTCTGTGTAGGCGCATTGTTTGGCAGTTATATAAAGCGAACGCTGACCAACTCGCACTCGGAAGCTGCACAACGTGACGCTTTCATGACGTCCAGGGCTACTTACAATTTCTGGACAAACTCCGCGCTTTTGTCACGATCCAACTGATTGATGCCGCAGATAGTGACGGCAGGAAAGGGGAAGTTCCATGTGTTGTAATGGCTGTCCTCTATGACCGTGAGGGTTGGGTTGCCTTCGTACAGACTCCACGTGATGCCTATGATATAGGCCGACATCGCCGTCGACGCTACTATTACAGCCAGCCACAATCCCCTGTGAAGATGAATTAGAAGGTAAAACAACAAGTCTTGAAAGGAAACAGAATTTCCGGCTGCTTAAATTACTCGGTGTGGCACAACAAATAATTGAAACAAGACTAAAAAGTAAGAATATATTAACCAGTAGTTAGATCGAGTTTAACATACGCAACAGAGACACGAGATGAAACAAAAAGCATGCAACCGCAGCTAGAAGTGGCATAAATGCTTGTGTGGAGAAGCATTTTAAACAACACGTACTTGGATATAGAGAGGAATGAAAACATTAGACTAACATGTGGAATTAGTTCCATTTACGAATGGGATCAACACCTTGATAGAATGAATGAAGATAGAATTGTAAAGGTCTCGAGGGATACTAGATTTGTGGGAAGGAGATATCTTCGAAGACGGCGGTGAGAAAGTTTTAAAATCTAAGTAATGGGACAGGCCTATGGCTTACTAAGAAAAATAAGAAAATCACCTGCAAACAAAAAATCCGGCTGGGTTTAGCTCAGAGCTAGTATTTCCGGAGAATCTGCAGCAACTCTTATCGGGAGGTGCTGGGCTTAGTCTCGATGGCAGTGAAATTTTGAGACTATCTACGTAGCTAAGTCGTATCCAGCCGCTGTATGGAGAATTTCAGCGGTCGGCGTCTGTGAGTGGTAGTTTTCCGTAGCCGTAGAATCTGGCGATTGCCGAAGCAGCGCCGTAATAAGCAGGCCGCGGACCGCACGCGATTTTCTTTATCCCTTTCTTTTCCTATCATATTTCCTTACACTCATACACTTCCATGTACGACACTACCAAACATGTCAGGAGACCGCTCGGGGCCTCAGAGCTTGTCCCAGTTGGGGCGGTGCCCTGCTGGTGGAGTTAAAACGGGAAAATCTTCAGTAAGGTGAAGTAAGAGAAGAAACACCGCCTCCACGAGTATAACATTCACTACACTAAAGGTACTAATGACCATAGCGAACTAATGACCCAGTCCCTGTATTTTTTTCTGAGGGGTGAGAAGTAACGATGGGAAGTGCCAGAAGGAATCCTTCCCGAATACTCATAATGTGTATATCAAAAATGAGTATTAGTAACCCATACTAATGAAAAATTTTGAAATGAATAGATTAATAAATGACTATCCATTCCTATAAGAAAGTCTCGTTCCTTTAATGTTCCTTTTTTTTGCACATCTCTCACAAGTTTAGTTTTTGTTCCTTCGCGGCGACACCGTTGTGGTTAAATAATGATAGCGAGTTTTGCCAATATTGGGCTTCTTCCATTCAATCCAAACAACAAATATACTCATTTTATAAACAAATGGTACGTCGGGGAATGATCAACAAACCGTAATTGTGGAAATCCGTAATTCGTATGATAGGATTAAAAAGGTGTTTTTTTTTCTTTAAAAACATTATAAACCTTAAAAAGAACCCGTACGATAATGTGCCATTTCCAGATGTTTATGTTTCAATTATAGCTTTTTCTCAAGACTACTGATTTAATTTTATGTTCATTGCGATATAATTAATTAAACATTATTTGACAGAGAGACATGAATGAGGTCATACATATGACGTGTTGGTTGTCGTGTGTGCGATCAGTGATTTTGCCTGTGAGAGAGTTCTTTTTCTGGCTCTATAGGAGGTGTTTATATTACTCGAACTCACAGAGCAAATTTCCCAAAGCAAGATAAAAATCTATCATGCCTTTGCCGGGGTGTAAACAGTTAATGATTACGCGGCTTATTTGTTTTCGAGCTTCCAGATAGGTTTAGTGCAGCTTCACACATTCTGATCGATCCCAGGCAAGAACAAAGCATCACAGTGTGTGCATTTTTTAATTATACTTATTTTTGTGTTTCTTGTAGGGCACCTTAGAGCACACTTCGCTCTTACTGTAATTTCTTTATTTTAAATTAACAAGGTTTTTGTCGAGGTTATTACATAATTTTGAAAACATGTAATAAATATATAAAAACGTTGGAAATTGTTTCAAACAGCCGAAACCTTTTTTTATCAACAACCGAAACCGAATCCCAATCCAAAATATTTTATTATCTTAAATCGGAATTTGATGCCTTCATTAAAAATTATAACGGAGGACAAGGAGGGAAAAATAAGGAAATATCGTCCTGTTTAATACCATTATTAACTTAAGCTTTTGTTTCTTTAGTATTATTTTGTTAACAAATGAATGAAACAATTACTGATTACAACTTAGGTTTGACGTATTTTTTAGTACATTATAATTAATCTCTCTTGATATGCATGACTATTATTGCTGTGATAATAGGGTGTCGCAGTACTTGATTAACAACCATTAGTCTGTCTCATGGCCCCCCTAACAAGGCTTATTAACGTGTTATTAATTGGATGGTGAAATCACCTCCGTTTGTTCGGGACGTTTCTTGTTACTATTCAGAAGGCGCTGACATTGCTTGTCAAGAGGATTTGTACTGACGAGCACCGGGTCAGGAAAAGTTTCAGCAGGCAGAGAAAGCCACTCCGTGTCACTAAGGAGAGAGCGCAAGTGCTACTTGAAAATTGAGTGCGGTCTCCTGAATTAATTTTCTTTGGTGAAATATGGACGAAGAGAAGTATTATTCTATGATAGACTGTGATGATGAGGAAGAGGTGCCAGAAAAACCTACTAGAGACAGTTACATTCTTCACAACTTACGTCAAATGCGTAAGAAGAGAAGAAAGAGAAGGCCGTTCTTTGATTTTATGTGGTCTCTTATTGGGTGTGCCAGTGCAAGGGTAAGTAAAACGTGTCAGGAAAAAAGCGTTATTAAAGGGTTGATATTTAAAATGTTTGGAAATATTAGTTATATTTTACAAAAATCTGCTTTGAAAGTTATATTAAAGTCTATTACTTTTGCAATATGAAAAAGTGAATAGTAGCAGTAAATATTGCTTATGTACATCATGTGTTCAAATCCAGTTATTAGATTACACATTTTCTTACGTAATAGTTTCTATAGTTCTCAAGTAGAATACTTGCGAAGATTAAAAAATGAGTGTGGAATAGAATGTTAGGTACAGATATAATTTGTTTAAAATGATGCCTTTACTATGAAAAGGCATTACCTCTCCAAAAAAAGCCAATGTTTGTCAAGAGAGCTGATCTTTTAAAATTATTACACCAAGCATCAAATTTATAATAAATGTCTCGGACTGGGCAATTTTGTAAAATTTTATTTGTAAAAACAAATTCAAAAGAATATTTTACTCGGTGAAAGAATGTGTACTGTAAACAATGGCACTTATGGTCGATTTTGATTAGATAAGTTTATTTAAACTGCAAATGGGTATAACCCGGTGGCAGCTAATTATATAAATAAGATAATATAGCTAACATGCAAATTATATTGCAATAATAATGATAATAATAATAAAAACTGTTTGATTCATAAAACATTAAATTACTTTCAGAAAAAGAAACTTCTTTAATCGAACTCCGTTTGTTAAATTAAGACCACACTTCACTTCACTTCAGTTCACTGTGACCCTTTACTCAATTCTTCATTATTTCTCTGTTCTACACTGCACGACACCTCACTTCACAATATATCACTCACGCATCGCTCTGCAACCTACTATTCTCAGTTAAGTCCTTCATTTACTTAGTAATACCCTAAATTAATTTCCTAAACTGTTGAACACTTCGAGGACAGGGGTCAAAGATTTTTGTGCAGGCCATCTATTCCATCCCGCTATAAATCGATTTGTGAAAGAAAATTTTCCGACATCTGTCCTCTGCGGTCTTAAATTTATTTTGTACCAATAATCCTAGATTTGCAAGCAACCAACATTTTAGTTTCTATCGATTCGGATTTTTTATTATGTATTAAATCCTTCTTATAAGCATTATAGATGTTGAATACACATATTTATGCAAATACGTGACATTATAAAAAGACATTAACAATAATTTAAATTATAATTATTAAAAATAATTAATTATATCTTTGAATTCCTTCAAGGTTCTCTGATATTTGTCCTTTGTGGGGTTTGCTTGGTTAGGGCCTCGCATTGTGCAGACTACACAATCTAGGCGTTTTCCTAGAAATGAAATTTGCTGTCCATGATTTGTTCTTTAATCAAGGTCACGTATGTTTTTGAAAATTGTAGTTGTTTTCGCTCAATATTACGTGCAATTTGGTAATTAAAAAAATACAACAAGATTTTCTCAAAAACCGCTCAAATGTTTTCTTCAAACTTTTGGTAGGGAATGTGCTAAATGCGCTCTATGAGATGACATAAATGCCATATTGCTCTATTTTTTTGTTTTTTACAAAAATTAGAATTTTTTTACTTGTCTCCCACGTCGTTAATATTTACATTAACGGTAATTCGTTCACATTATCATATTTTTGAGTACATGTGCTTTAGGTAATGTCTTATAAAGCTTCTCGAAAACTCATTCTTATAAAGCTTCACAAACATTTTCTGTCACACGAAGATCAAAATTTCGTATTTTCAGAAACGCTCCAAAGTTTTTGTGTAAACTTTTCGAAAGGATAGTGTTAATTACACTTTTGAATACGACGTAAAGTTCTTTCTTTTTTAAAAACTACAGAAATGTAATGTATTTGTAAGTTCTCTCGCTCCCTTAATATGACATTTATATCGATTTGTAAACACTATTGTATTTGTGAATTAATGTACTTCAAGTGACTTCCAATGAAGTTTGTCGAAGACTAAAAAATTGTCTGTGAAGAGAGCTTCAAATTTCAAATTTAGTAGCGCTTAAACGCCATTTTCTTAAAAACAGCTCCAGAGTTTTCAAACCAAATTGCCATTTATGATGTAGTTTTACTGTTCATTATTATTCTTAAAATATTTTTGTTTTACTATTAGGAAACCAAAAATTAAGAAAGTTTCATAAAATGTACTTTAGGTGGAGATGGATGGCAGCAGGCAAGACCATGTGGCAAGTTCGAACAGCTAGCCGAGACTAAAAAAAATTGAAAACTAATACGGGAAAGTTTGGGTCATTCTGTAGCAACACTAGTTTTTAAATAAAATTTCTCCAAAACTCAAAAGGTTCCTGTGAAAAAGAGCTTCAAATTTCTCAAATATTGGAACACTTAAATGAATTTAAATTTTTCAATGAAAGTTGCCACGTACAACGATGTTTTACTTTTCTATAATATAATTGAAGTTATATATCTGTTCTACCATTAGGGGACCAAAAATTAAGCACATGTGAAAAACAAATGTTGTGCGGCAATAGATAGAGGGAAGAGGGTGAGGCAAAACCGAGAAGCTCGCCCACCGACAGAAGACACCGACAAACTAATACGAGGAAATCGATGATATTCCGTAGCACCAGTAGTTAATTATTATAAATTGTTTAATAATTTTCATAAAGAGTATCACAAATACTTCTGGTTGTACGCTTCTCTTACATTGGTTCACCGGTTCACATGTCGTGCAAGCGAATATTCGATAGCCTTAAGATATCTTTTGTTGCATGGACTACCTTTGCACTGCTGACAACCTATCTTCCTGGAAGCGATTTTCAGAATCAAAGAAATAAGGTCGTCGTAGATAATCGTAAAATTTTCCAAGTAATCATTTTAATCGCTCAATTTGGCTTCCTGGTAACTTATTCAACTACTATCGGAGATTAAATACTATGATTCGTTAAGAGTCTATAACCTCTACCCTAATTCATCGTTAGGAGATAAACAATTTCTCATATTTTAATTAGCATTTGACTCGTTCGTTCTAAAAATTCAAAACAGGAATAAAAATAATTTCTATGTATCTTCACATATCTTTCTATGTTTCAATAACAATTCAAGTGGTGAAAATACAAGTAGACAATGCCCAATTTCAAAACATTGTGGACAAAATCCGCTTAACGATTGATTGATTACTGGTGATTCCGGGCTCAACAACTGCTAAGGTCATTAGACCTATAATGTTGTGTATGTTGATTTGTTTTTCTCGGGAGGTGGCGGAGATCTTTTCCTCCGCTGGATGGTGAGATTCGGTGGCGACCTATCATCGGCTAGCTGGCATTTTTCCAACCAGGTATCTCCCAACAGTGGGGCACCACCCCATTCGAAATAAGCTGTAAACACCAGACCGACCTCTCGGCATGTGTGGTAGTGTAGTGTATGCAAGTGTTAGTGCGTGACCCGTTTGGTAGGATACTTCACAGCATTCACCTGGCATTGATAGGAGAAACCACAGAAAACTGCTGATCAGAGCAACCGTCCTCTAGAATTCTTCTCCGGACAGCAACAGATCTCAACCTAGCTATCTGGCTACTGTCGAAACATCTTGCCACCGTCGGGACTCAAACCCCGGGATCTCCCAGTCTGAGGCACTGCAGTGATATCAGTTGATGTCCTGACACACTCTCCGGGTCCGCTCAACAAATCCCTTCCTGGTTTCTGTTTATAATGCAAATGGAACATAATACAAACCACCGCTGGGGCTTGAACGCTAGGACCTTCCGATCACAGACACTGTAGTGACATCATTTGGTGCCCTGAGCCACCTTTGCTGATTTTACAGCATCAAGAGGAATAGTACAAAAAGAAACTCCATTTTATTCATCATTATTTTTATCACTGCAGTGACGTTATTGGGAGTCCTCAGCCACCTTTGCTGATTTCACAGCATCAAGAGGAATAGTATAAAAAGAAACTCCATTTTATTCATCATTATTTTTTTCACTAATTTCGTATCTAGCTCTCCATCAGTCCCCCAATGTGATATTTTAATGCATAAGTTTCTGTGCATGTGTCTGCAATTATTTTCTTACAAAAACATTACACGTCACAATCATGAGAATTTTTATGGAAATAAGCGTTGACTAGTATATATCAAATGCCTTCAAACATGTCAATCCCGACGAAACCTTTTAATGCACATAGACACTAGTTGCATCTAACGGTATGCAAGACGAATATTAAAATTGTTTTTATTGACTAGTGCTTTTTTACAAGAAATGCATTTATTTGTTGTATCTCATTGAGAATTTTTGTACGTAATTGTAAATTGAGAGTTAAATTTTAACTCACTATTGTTCTATTGTGATCATAAAGTTCTATTGAGAATTCAATTTTCAATAATTGTGTTTGGGCGTTATACTCAATTCTTGTTCCAGAAACCGTTCAAAATGGCAGAAAAATACAGATCAAAATCTCTGATATTCATTGCCTCTTCCTTTGTTTGTTCTATGGAGTTTTATTTATCTGAACATTGTTCAGTATCTGGACAATTTCGAGGAAGGGTTTATTGTGCGGTTTTTCAATTCTAATTGCCCTTTAATTAGTTGTCACACACTGCACTTGTGTGCATCTCTTTTCAGAGGTTATGGAAATGATTCAGATTTGTGGTTCAGAGGAAGTCTGTCACACGAACTGATAATACATGAAGGATCATACCGCATCCCGAAGCTGACGTTACAGGAAGTACAAGATGATTAGATTGTTGACTCACTGCAAAGGTTATCTTTCAACTAATCGGCGGTCGCTCTTTTATGAGCACCACTCCTTCAAAACGTATTTCTGACAAGTGGTAAACTCATCCATTCGTAGGCGAAGAAAAGTCTCTCAACTCTCGACCACGTTCGAGGCAAAAATGTTTTACGATTTACGCATTTCAAAATTATTTTTTGACTTACAAATGAAAGTAAAATATTTTTTAAGTTTACATTTGTCAGATTTGTATTTTTAAATTATTTAGTTTAAAAATAATTAATGTACAAATATACACTTACACATTTACACTACGCCAAACAGATATCAGTATTTATATATGAGTTTGTTTCATTGTCTTTTTAAGACGAAGGCTTTTATTATAAACTTTGAATTCTGCTAAAACGGCCACCACAATTAAGCGGTCGTCTATTTTATAGGCCATTTTTGTTCTTGGAACTTACGAGGAAATTACTTTTCCACTAAGACCCATGTAAATATTCTCTCTTTTCAGCGGGTTCCTGGTTTTGCAGTCAGTGCCCAGGCACATTTCAAAGATTAACCTGCATTTGGCGATCAAAGTATTTTGACGAATTTGCGATTTTGATCTGCAAAGTTGTAATAAAAGCATGAGTTGCGCAGTCTACTACGGATTCAGTATCTTTCTGCGTCGGTACTCCACTAATTTACTATCCATTTGGCATTTATATCTAGAGTTGTTTATCTCGTGAGTAAGTGTGTGGGGGTGTGGTTATTAATTTGTGTTTTTCATGCATGCTCTGAAGTAGCTTCAAATATAGTTGGGAATGAAGCCCCCCTAAGGAAAAGAAACAACCAGAGTGAAAACGAAAGTAAAGCAAATACTGGAAATTGAAAGGTTTTTTATACGATTTGTTTTAGTGCACTGGTGCATTCATGCAGCATCGGCAGCGGATTTACCATTTTCGACGCCCCAAATTAAAGTATTTTTGATGGCCCACTTTTTACTGCCCACAATAACATTTTTGAGATTGGAGATTTTAACTTTTTTTTCAGAATTATTTAAAAAATATCTTCAAATAATTTTATTCAAAATTTAAATTTACAAATTGAGACGAATATATATATATATATATATATATATATATATATATATAATTTTACTAGTGATAAATTAGTATATTTTCATATTTTGTTTTCCTCCGAGATTAGTATTTTTTGAGGTCTCCTGGACTATGACGCCACAAGCTGCAGTTGTGGGCCTCAGTGATAACTTAAATTGCAAATAATATTTTCACTTATAATACAATACTTCTAGCTTTCTGAATAAATTTGTTAAAACGCATTAAAACCTTAAACGTGGATTTGAAAAAAATAACTCTAGATTTCTAAAAATTCTGCGCTGAGATATGATACTAAAAAAATTGTTTCACTCGCAGAGTACAAACAGAGATACGAACATTGAATTACTGTAGTTATTTAATTGACAAAAATGCTCTTTTTTAAGGTATGAATTAGGGCGGAAATTATTATACGACGGCAGAGTTTGGTGTGTCTCTTGGTCTTTAAAACGTAAATCAGTCCGAAGGAATTGCACATATTTTGATATTAATTGTAATTTTATGTTGGATAATACACATAGTGTCCTTATGCCTGGAAGGAAAAGACTTTCATTATCAAAATATGATGAGAACTTCAATAATTAAAATTTGTGTAATTTATATATGACCCAGTTCAAAATCAATCGATAATCATGTACTCATCTTGATGCCACATTCCGACACGTTCAGTTTGCCATGTGGCAGACTACGATTGTGAAGGACAGACATTCCTCTTTTAAGAGATAAATACTACCATTGTATTTTGAGAACAATCACATGATTCTGGTGATAACGTTTTAAAGTCTTCGAGAAAGATAACTGTCCATACGTTTCCAGTCTCTACTACATAAAACGTATGTCCTTCTGCCTGACCGTGAGCTACGAAAACGACTAAACCGTTCAGCTTTTCTCCAAAATTGATATTCCTCAATCGATCTGGCTGATGTCATGTTCCCTGGAATTTGGATCCGGTATTTTAATTTTAAATATTAACTGCACGAAGCTACTTAGTCGTTTTCAAAATTTTCAATAAGAGTCAAGTTTTTTACTAAACTTTGTTGTCGGATAGTGTAATGAACTCTTAAGAGAATGATACAGGTGTGACTTTCTTTGAAATCCCTAAATTTTGAAAAATTGCAAAAATTCAAAATTTTTTTCCGTGTCTTCCTACGACGAAAAAATTTCAAGATAGAGATTTTTCCTTCATGAAATCTGTTCTTTAAAGACGGATTTTGAAATAGGATTATGGCCAATTTTTCAGTTGTTTTCGTATAATTTTTTTTGAAATGTAGGCGATTTTATATTTATTAAACAAATGTCTGAAAAACTGCACCAATTTTTTTGAAAATTGCAAAAGTTAATTTTTTCCTCTGCCTTTCTACAACTACAATAATGAAAATGTTTTTTTCTTAATGACATGTGTTCTTCAAAATCAGTTAAACGAAAATAAGGTAATGTTCAATGTTTCAAAAACACGTATATTTTGCGTAATTTTGGAGATGGATGAGAAACTTAATTTTCGAGGCCGCCCATTTCGCATAGAACCTGAACTGAGGTGTTATTAACAAAATGCGGGAAGAAATTTCTTAGGAAATGCATTCAAGTAGTATAAATTAGTATGTACTCGTTTACACACTTTCTAACCTACTTCTACTCAAACAAATCTGAAAAGTGTTTCATTGAAACGAAGTACTGGAAATAGATGGTGCTATTACCCATGCTCCTGCTACATTCTTCATTCATCCACTCTCTTCTCGTACGATTTAATCCTTTCCACTTATAAATTTTTTATATATATATTCATTTCTGTCGTACTTTTGACAGCGTTACTTTTGTACTTTTTACGCCAGTTTTCGTTGCGCCCTGTATGCGTTACTGAATCTGCCGTGTCTCTTCCTGTGAGTTTTACCCTTAAGTGTAGTCGGAGCCTGCTTTGCCCCACCCACCCCGCTCTGGAATACGAAGGAAACACGCGGTGCCGCGCGTACCTCTCGGAGAGGCGCAGGCCGTTCTCGGCCAGGTAGCGGTAGCCGTGCTGGCCAGTGCTGAGGCAGTAGGAGCGCACCCAGTCCGTGGCTGCGGAGCACCACTCCCCGCCGGCCCCCAGGAGCGCTCCGGTGCGCGCCCGCGGGGGCAGGCCCAGGCCCAGGCCCAGGCCCACGGGCTGGCGCGGCCGCGCCGGCAGCCTCATGGCGCCCGGCGCCACGCCCCCATCGCCCGCGCTGCGCCGCCGCCCACGCCCACGCCCTCGCCTTCGCACGTGCGCCGCGATGCTGCTCGCACCCTCCCGCGACGCCGACGCGCTCTTGAGGGAGCCCCTGCAAGGAAACCAGAACTGAGGTGTTATGTGGGAAGAACAAAGTGGGAAGAAATTTCTCAGGAAATGCTTCAAGTAGTGTTTCATTTAGTTTCTCTATGCTCGTTGTGTCTTCTGATCCTCTTCCTATTTCCCTACCTTCACCTGTTTCTCCTTGCCCTCCAAATCCACTTTCTCTACGTCTTCCTCTATCTCTACATCCACCTTAGTCCCCTTCTACATCTCCCCGTCCCTCTGTTCATTTTTCTCCTCCCCTACCCTACTCCGCCTCCTCATCCCTCTACTGGATGGAGTTCGCGAAAGAATGGAAGCCTCTATGTAGACCTGATTTATTAATGTGACTATCTGGTTTTAAAATCCAAATAGTGGCCACTGTAGGATTTTAGAACTTAGGCGAAACCTTCAGGAAGGTAGTTCAGTAAATTTATCGGTGTTTCTAAAGGAAGGAACAAGATATCCGGGAAGTGGATAAGGTAATATTTGCCGATTGATTCTGGTTACAAGAATTCACGAATAATATATTTACTTGTGTTTGATCTCAGTGTTCTTATGTAAATTACCTCAAGAGAGAGACCAGCGGATATCTGCGTTTGCTGGGTGGCAATTCTGCTGCAACTGAATGTATCGGCGTTCAAACGATCACGAATGTATACGCGAATACACGAATGTATACGGGAACAGAAGTTCAGTAGATTCGTATCACTCCTCTCCTTCTCCCTCTACTTCTCCTCACCTGCCAACTCCCTTGTATCCTCAGATTAGGGCGTTTGATACCAACTGTCAACCCTGTTTTATTATCATTCCTTTGGCTTAGTTTGCAGGAAGACGACACAATGTTTGTCTCTGCCAGAATATAAACTCCGCCATCACGGCTTTAGGACAGTCAGAAACGGCGTATCACTCGATACCTCGTTATGATTTCGATATAATCCATGATATGGTGATTAAAAAAGAGAATAATGATGCGATTAACGGTGGAATGAACGCAGAAGAACGGAAACCGCAAAATATCTCTGTTTGAATCAGCTTCACCGCAAATCCCACATGTAGTAGCTGACAGTTTGAAAACTATACCCAAAAGAGCACCTGCTAAACTCCGCCTACTTAATCGATGAAGTAATTCCTGCAAGGTATTTTGCGTGTTTTCCTCTTAACCCTTCTCGTCATTGTCTCCCATGAGTACGCATACGACAACTCGACTTCCGTTTAATTCCGCTTATCCATTTAGTTCCTCCTCGTCAGTGTTTTTGAGTGCAATGCCAGAAAATGCGCGAAGGTATGTGTTTCTGCTGTGTAGAGGAAAACAAAACTCCACTGCTCCTTGACTAAATTATCGAGAGATGCGAGTGTATAGGAACAGGAGTAGGCGGAGACGTCGCTGACATGGAGAGATTTCGTACAAATGTACGCTGAAACGATATGATTCATTGTAAAGTCAACTACTTGACCCACATTGTTGGAGGTATAAAGCGCGTTACTTTCAATGACTTCGATAAAAGGAAGTATCGATCTCTGACGGCAAAGAGTGCAGCTGGGCTAAATTCCCATAGTACAACATCCTATGTACCATACACCATACATCATACGAAGTGAGTGACTACATCTGATAATTCTGGTAGGGTGTCGTTTTCCGGTATAACACTTATTGTAAAGTTACAGTTAGCGCATGCACAGAAGCTAAAATCGCGCTCATATTGCACACGAAAGAGCTGTTTTTAAGCCGCGTTGAAGCATGGCGGCGTAGCGTCCCAGGAATATCGATTTTTCTACGCTCGCACAGATGCTAAAAAAATTGGGACTCTTTGTACACAATCGCGGACAGCACTATCGATCATCGGGCATGCGCAGGTGCACAAAAAAGATGCGAAACTCGAACTGCGCATGCGCAGAAGATCGATCTTGCTGTCGATTGCTGCAAAGCTCTGCCGTGCTTAAACTCGCTAATAGGGAGTTTGTGCTCGTCATAGTACTATAGATCTGCGCAAGCGCAAATGCACTAAAATGGTGCGAAAGTTGAACTGCGCATGCGCAGAAGGTCGATAGTGCTGTGCGCTATGTCGTGCACAAACTCCCTAGTGTTTTAAGCTGCACAAAAAACCCTCTTTTCCCGTCCGAGCGCTTCATGTCGACTTATCTCCGCACGGGCGGCGAGGAAGCCTGCGGAAACGGGCGGTCGCTGGGAAGGGCGAGG
>BOPP01000175.1:95340-125570 GCA_017312745.1 Gryllus bimaculatus | reverse complement strand
GGGGCGGGTCAAAGATCGCGGCCGGCGCCTCCGCGGAGGAGAGAGGCGTGGGAAGGGCACGCACTCGCCACTCAGCGGCCACTTGAGGCGGCGCTCCGCTGCACTCGCCGCCCGCACGGGGCGCTCTCCTCGGGATGGCCGAAACTACTCTCGTACCAGGGCGAGTCAATTCCTTGAAAATGACTCAGAGACTTAAATACGAGTGGGAAATGACCTAATTTTTCAAAAATATTCAAAAGTTTCGCATACAAATGTTTAATTATTCAATGAACTTTACAATTTAAAATCAAATTAATTTATATAAAATTATATTAAGTATAAAGTCTTTATTTTAGAAGGAAATGTAATCCTCAGCTGCAATCTTCCAACCGTCAGTTTTGAAAGGTCGAGGAAGTTACTGAAGATTCGTTTAATTTTGAAAGTTGGAAAAACAGAGTCCACAGCAGTAGTGACTTTCGTCATGAACTGGTGATACACTAAAAGCTTCGTTTTAGTGTATCATTGTAAATTCATGAAACATTCACGAACACACACAAATCAGAAACAAAATGCATAAAAATATCACCAATGACTGCAAAGTCCCAAAAAATGATCTAAAAATTAAAATGTCACAAAATGACAAAAAATTACCCAATGACTTTATATTTCTATCACCTATGTGTCGTGATAAATTATTATCTAAGTCCAGAGTGCACCAATGACAAGATCATCAAAATCGGAGCCCTGGTCATAACCTCAAACCTTTTGTTAGACGTCTTTTTATTTTCTTGATCGAGTTGTAACCATTAAAAAAAACTATAACCGAACATGGAAAAGAGAGAAATTAAGGCAAATATTCAGTAGGTGGCGTTTTTACAAGAGATTTCAATGTTGTTTCTTTAACTTAATAAAACGAACTCAGAATTTTTTAAAAATTTGTTTAATTTCGACTCTACTTTGGGACCTTTTTCAAATATTTATTGAGTTTGTTGAAATCACATCATAATCAAACAGCATTTTGATAACAAATTTGTTTTATGCCAGGGATTTTAGAATCTAGACTCTCTTCCAGGGAGGAGGAGAATTTAAAGTACCGTACTCAAACGAGGAAGAGGGGCATGGGCAAGGTAAAGTGTAAATGGTAATTTCACATTCTTTGCGGCACTGCGCACTGGAGCACATTTCTAACAATACTGTTGAACCGTTCATTAACCGCATTGGAGTTCTGTAAACAACTGCTTTGTACAAGCCGTAGTTATTGTGTAATGAAGCATTTTTGTGCGCAGTGAACCGCTAAATGCACCTGGGAGGTGATGGCTCTAACGTGAATCATATCATTTCAGCGTACACTTGTAAGAAATCTCTCCATGTCAGCGACGTCTCCGCCTACTCATGTTCCTATGCACTGCGCATCTCTCGATAATTTACTCAAGGAGCAGTGGAGTTTTGTTTTCCTCTACACAGCAGAAACACATACCTTCGCGCATTTTCTGGCATTGCACTCAAAAACATTGACGAGGAGGAACTAAAAGGATAAGCGGAATTAAACGGAAGTCGAGTTGTATGCGTATTCATGGGAGACAATGAAGAGAAGGGTTCAGAGGAAATCGCGTAAAACACCTCACGCGTATTACTTCACCGATCAAGTAGTCAGAATTGTGAAGGTTCTGACGAAATACGTAACGGCGATGCGCCGTCGGTAGCACTTCTTGTTCTGCGCTGATGTTTCTAGTTGAAATCACGGTTTCGCTTTTGTGTTTTCTACGCATATCCATAGTGATTTAGGTATCCATTTTTCACTCATCAATAAGCAATAAGATGTCGTTTGATGAAATTATTAAAAGCGAAATTTTAAAATGGAGATATGAGTGAAATGGAATAAAATGCGATTCGCTATGTTGTAATTAATTACAAGACGGTAAAATTGAAAAAAAAATGTCGCAACAGGAAAATTTTCAGCTTTTAAATCGAGCGTGTTACCGACTTTGTGCTCATATAAACTCGTTTACCTTACCTGCCCAGAAGCTTGCATCTATGAAAAATTGCCTTTTCTGCTAGTGACGACAGTGACCACATAAAAATCAAAATAAAAAGACCTACAGTACAGAAATCGAGACTTAAAAAACAACATTCGATAGGACATTTGAAATTACCGTATTGATTTTAAAAAATCAGATATTCAAGAAGTGTACCTATATATAGCATGGCTCCGTCTGATGTGAGATGCCAAACTAACTTTTTTCATCTTTTGTCACGATTTCACATTGACAAACCCTAGAATTTGTCAGTCAATTGCGGTTTCCTCTTAGCCAGAAAATATACAACCAAACTTCAGTGAATAATGATATTTTTAATTCTCCTATCAGTAATGTGGTTCTAGGAGTATTTGTTGGTGATATCTCTCTTTTACTTTTCTCTTGCATTCATTGTGTATATCGTAGTTTCATTTAGAATTGAAACCGGACCAAATTAAGCTTTGGCGCGAATCCTAACGACTAATTTTGGGATGCACGCCAACCATTTAAAAAAAAAATTTAATATCTTATTTTCAATGCCGTTAAAATGGTATTGTAAAAGATACGGAAAAATAATCACGTATCGAGTGTTAAAATAGTTGTATCCGTGGCTGTTGATTTCCTAGGGACTGTAAAAGTAATCACAAACGCGTCTCAGAAGCAGATGCAATAGCTGAGGAGAGAGGTTTATTTTGATTTTCTATCCAAAAATCGGAATGGATGAGTGGGTGTGTTGGTGGGTGGTTGCAGGGAAGGATAGTGAGCGAAGGAGCGATGGGGAGGGAAGGAAGGAGGGGTGAGTGGGGTGGAGAGAGAGGGAGAGAAGGCAGGGTGTGGAGGGATGAAGGAAGAGATGCGTGGTGTAGAATGGTGTAAGGGATGGATAGGGAGGGCGAGGGAGGGACGGAGAAAGGGAGAGAGGGAGGGAAGAGAGGTTGGGCAGAAATGAAGGAAGGGATGGGTGGTGTGGGATGAGCTGACTAGCTCTGCTACACGTATGATGGAAACTCGGATCGACTTCACATAGAGCATGCGTCAAAACGAGAGAACGGTTCAGTACTTCTCTCATCTCATCGCCTGTTAGATGGCAATATTCAGTAGTAATTTCTAGTAATATTTGTCAAAGAGATAGCAACAGGCGTTCGCAAACACCCCTTTTGGGTGCACACAACCCTCAATTCCTTTGAATATCAGGTAATTACGAATGCTGCTCCTCTCAATAGTCCCTATTATCCCCAGAAGACTTCTCTAACATACACGAAAAGCAAACGGTTAACCCACAAATAGAGGTCTCTAGGTGAACTGTCGTGCGTGTCAAGCACTTAATTTGATTCCCCAACCTAGTCTCCCTTTTCACGAGTATGTATACGGAAAATATATATAAATAAATTGCCTTAAATTTTAATTAATGTAATATGGAATGAGAAGGAATCGATTTGATGATAATGAAATCGAGTTTTGCAATGAAACAAAACTATATGCTAGTATGTGATTGCACACATTTTCATGTAACTTTCTATTACCAAAAGTGGATGAGGCGGTAAACTATAATACATTTAAAATGTATGTTTATTACGAAGAATTATCTGCAACTCACCATACTTTTAGAAAAAATAGTGCCTAGAAATTTGCCTAGAAATCTAGTACTTTTAGGAAGATCAGTAGATCCAGGAAGTCATCTATGAAAGTATCACTACCCCACATTGTAGCTATACATTGCGGTGTTTACTGTCATGTTTTTTCTGCCTCGCGTAAAATGAGACCGTTTGGGACCTTCTGTTTTGGGGATTAGCTCTTCTCAAAAGCCTCAGTTCATCCTAAGGTCAATCAACAACGTTTAGAATCTCAAGATCTATACCTAAGTAAATTGACTCTTTCATATCCGGTGGAATTTATTGGAACAGATCTACGTCTTTCTGTCTGTTGCTGTCTGCGTCACCAATTAATTGCGTGTAACATTATTCGTAACTAAATCCACGCAATAGCTCGTGAATTCTGAAGGAATGAGCATTGGCTGGAATGTTTGTAACACTACACAGTCAAAATAATGGCATCATGGCATTCCTTTGCTCTTTGTGACGCTGTCTACGAAATAACAACGCAAAACTCAGGTTTCTGCAGATCTAACAATGAAAGATACAATCCTTATTCAATGCAAATTTCACGTATAGTAAGGTGGGCCAGAAGACAATGATGGAGTAGCCCATGAGCATGTTCTTATTCAAGGCGATACATTCTTCAAAACGTTTTTTGTTAAATCATTGAATGTCGTTTCGTGTAAAAGCAAAATATATCAAAAATGTTTACTGTCTTTTATTCTACTAAAAAAAGTTCTTACATGTTTGTGTTTGCTAGGAAAATTAACATTTATTAGCTCAAAATTAAATAACACACAAAACTTAAATATCTTTAAATTTAACGTATGCCTGGTTCCACTAATACTACATGAATTCCAAAAATTATGCATATCGTTTCCACAATTTCTTTGGACTGTCCTCTGTTTATTAAAAAAATATCTTTAATTGATTTTATCTATTTTCCCTTCACTTATTCATGTATTCTGTATTCCTGCAAATGTTTTCAAGATTTATTTAGACATCAGGTGCCTGTCTCACATGGTTAATCTTAATTACCGGATACAGGAAGGGAAAAGAACATATGTCTTAATGACAAGTTTACTGACTATTAAAAAAACATTTCTTTTTTCAAAATTGAAGAAACACAAATCTATTTAAGGATTAATTTTTCATATGTTTCGTTCTCAATATTCTTCCAATCGTGGTTTTTGATCCACCACGCCCTTTGGAGAGCGCTAATAACAGATGTAATTTTGAAACAAACCGTTTCCTACATCTAAAAAGAGTCAACAGGAAGATAGCAGTCGATAATGAGATTTTTACCTTCATATTCTTTCATTTTCTCTGGACTATTTTTACTCTGCTTAATACAAAGTACATTCAGCACACATCCATGTCATTAGAGTTGGTTGATCTTTGCCCGATGAACATTAAAACAAAAATTGTTAGTCAAAGCGACTGTTCAACAAAACGAGAATGACTCACCCGATCCCTCCGGCATTAAAAGTAATCGAATCACTGCTGATTTCAGAGCCGGTCTGACCTATGAATCGACACTGAAATAATTTACAATATTAATATAAAACAACAATATCAAGATCATGGCAATGTGGCTTGTGCAACATATTTTGTATTTTTTCTCAAACCTCAGCAACTATATTTTTTTCTCAATTTATTTACAACAATCGCCACGTGTGTATTGCATCAGATTCAAAGTAGTTTTCCGATAGTGAATTCTTTACATTCTCTTTACTTTCTCACCTCACTAGGCTTTAATTTAATTATGTTCAGAAAAAATACTTTGTAGCAAACATTTTACAAGGTTTACATGGTTTGGTTACACGACTTTCTGAAATAACATTCATACTTATACACAAATATGAGTTTAAAAATATGACTGAGTCATCTGTTCCATAATATCATGCATAGAAATGTACTTCGCAGCTTTTTTATTATATTAGTCTCGAACTGTCTGAAGAGCATTGCATGTGCAAAGTAACATCAGAAAACAAATGATTATCTCAGCAGAAATTTTGTCATTTTGTGCAAGGAATGAAAAGGAATAGTGAGAGACAAAACTTCCGAAAAGCTAGCTGCCGTTTTATGAACAACACAACTGGTCAAGAATGACGATTTTCTAATCGAAGAGAGAACTATGCAGCCAAGATTATATAGTAAGATACAAAACTCTTATCTTCGTTATTACCGCAGATAAAGATATCGGAGAAATGAATCAAATCAAAAGCTACAAAACATGTTTCGAGCAGTTTATATACCTCATTATAAAGCAGCTCGTTCAGCCGCGACCAGGACCCGCACCGTCATCTTTCAACCATCACCATCCATTAGTGACCAGGGCC
Organism: Gryllus bimaculatus; assembly: GCA_017312745.1. NCBI lineage: Eukaryota > Metazoa > Arthropoda > Insecta > Orthoptera > Gryllidae > Gryllus > Gryllus bimaculatus. Next base: position 119,639 of record BOPP01000175.1, on the reverse strand, counting down.
TTTTTAAAATTCTGTCTCGCCCACTTACTAGTCAAGTGTTGGAGCAATGGCGAACGTACCGACGGCAACAGTTTCACAACATGATAATGAGCAGCGCTACCCAGAGACCATCAACCCCACTTGCTTGTGAATATCATCTTAAATATTTGTATTTATAATTGCTAATAATTTTGTATTTTAATTTAGAAATTGAAACACGTTCATCGGAAGGTGATGAACTTGTCTCTGTAATCTTAATCTAGCTGATCTTTAAGCCAAAATTATTTTTCCTATTTTCTCTTTAAAAATTCTCTAAAGTCTGAAGCAAGAAGATATTAATTTATTGTATGAAAATTATTTTCTTTCCTTTGGGATTAAAATATTCTGATGCCACATCTGGAATGCACGCTTTTCACTTTTTTTTAAATTGACAGTTAAGTTTAAAGATAGAAATATAGTGGAAAAGTACAAAATTCAAAACTTTTTTGGACTGAAACAAGTAATGCTAAAACTCGGTTATTATTTTCTTTCGTAATGTAAAATAATTTTATATCCTGGGTACATACAAAGTACATACAAAAATATCCAGGTACATACAAAATCACAAAGTAATCGCAGAACTAATTCGACTATTTAATATTCTTTGCAATTTATTAGCAACTATGTATGTCTGTTGCTTGTTATTAAACGCTTGGAAATACTCGAATTTATTTCACGCGCAACACTCGGTTTGTGATGTACCAGGCAGTTCAAGGCTATGTCGTAAATGTACAAAATATTTGCATGGCTCCAGCAAGTAATTAGAAAATTCCCGATGAATGTGTTTTGACGTAGAACGTAAGTGATAAGTTTTCGTAAAACCATTGTAAAACCATAAAACATAGGAGGTTGAAAAGTAATTCTGGTGAGGGGGCAGACTGGCGTGATATGAAATTGCATGAATTCTTATAATTTGATATTTACGCGTGTACCCACCTTTCAAACAGTTGCCCAGTTGCAGATTCACAGTAAAGTCAAAATTGAATAACGTTTAGTAGAGCATCAGGAAAACAACGTGGTGGTTGTAACTGCAGCGACGAGAGCTACTTTTGTAATCACTATTTGAGGTAATTTCACTTTTCACACACATTTGTAACGAGGCACAAGTGTACATACAATTTTCATCCATGGTTGGGAGGAGATTAATGAACTACTTCTCCAGAATAAAAAGACTATGGTTCTCAAACTAAAAAGGATTATACATTTCTCGTACTTTTGAGTCGTCGCTTTTTACTTTTTCCTTAATTACCGCCACATATACTGATTTAATTGTTGTTTGGTACGCATACAATTTTGCATAGACGCACGAACCGATAACCTTAGTTTCTGCAAACGTTCTCAGTTTGTTGATCTTCCATTGTAGTCGGGGATCAAAAGACCTAATTTTTCGTGTGAACACACATTTTGACACTCGCCCCCAAAAACCACACGATAACGCGAAATGTTCCGCGTGTTTAGCAACGCCGTCGGCCCATTTTGTCGGTTCATTGCGCGCTACCGTCCTTTTTTACATCTCGCTCTAACACGCAGGGTCGTATGCAACCCACTCGGCCTGCACGAACACCCTCGAGTTCTGACCGCCTGCGCCGCGCCCCCTCCCCCGCCCCGCGCCGCACCGAACCGCCCCACGTGACGAGGGCCCCGTCGTGCACGCGGACGATGCACGCGTGCGTTCAGCCGCCGCCGCTCCGTGCCGGGAGATGGGCGATTGCTGGGCGATGAACGGGCGACGCGCAGCCGTCGTCGGTTCTGACCGGTTCGCGCCCCCGCCCGCGCTCGATCCCTCACCGCCAAGTCGATAGAGCGCGCTCGTACTTGGGAAGGGGACTTATCGAGAGCAAATCGCTCGTGTTTGCGTGTATGTGTGTCTATCCGACCCTGTGTGTATTAGGTACTCGTATATGCCCATCCGTTTGTGTGTGTGTGTGTGTCCGTGTCCGAATGTGCATGTATGAGTCAGTGTGTATGAGTCTCCGTGCACGTCTATGTGTGTGTGTGTGTGTGAGTTCGAGTGTGTATGAGTCTCCGTGCTCGTGACCGTGTATGTGTGCGTGTGTGTATGTATGTCCGTCCGGCGACGTGGAGTGGCAGATAAAGAGCTGGCGTGTTCAATGCATGTCGCTGCTGCGAGCAGATGGCATCTCCTTCGGTCATTTGGCCGGTTTCGTTAGCGCTTCCCCCACCCCCAGTTGTTTAGAAAGTGGTCTAAGCCTCAAGAAGTTAGAACTAACTCTATCTAGAAGTGTATGGAACTGAGGCAGAAATGGAATCGGAAATAAGCCTATCTAAAGGCGAGTGGCGGGGAGATTCTGCATTATTACGTTATTAGTTGATGATGAAATAGAAAAAGCGAGAATAATAGATAGATTGCTAATTCAGATAATCCTTGGTTTTTGGAGAATAAAATCTTGTACAGATATGTTTGGTTGGAAATGCATTGACCTCTTTCGTACTGCTTTCCCCCCACAAAATAATCACTTTCCATTTTTGGCTCTGTGAAATAAATTGTCCTCTCTCTACGATATGTCTTCATCTCTCCTTATCTTTCTGCCATTTTATCATTTGCTCTCCCTTTCGTTTCGTCTGTCCCCTTAACTTTAATTTATTTTTCGTTCTTTAGCTCCATTAATTATTCCTTTTCTAATTCAAAAACCCTTCTTTGGTTTGTCATTTCTTTGTTATCTGCTTCTTGACTTTTCCTCTTTCCATTTTTTTTTACTTTTTCTGTAGTATAAATGAACTTACAAAAAAATGCAATCAAACAAAATACCTGAAACCGTGGCACCTTAAGTGACGACTTTCAGCAACACCGTGAGCTTTTGGAATTAACGTAAGCAACTTGATGGTATATTACAATTCATAACTATTATTTCGATAAACAGTAAAGAATGATTTGAGAGTAAATTCTGCGCGTACTTTTTATCATAGAGTACATGTGATTACTGCTTGCATTCATAAAATATGACGAAATATAACTCAGGAAATTTTGCATAAAACAATGTTTCATCGTTTTTAAATATTTCTAAAAATGAATTAAAATGTATTTGTCGTTATTAGTTTATTTACATTTTCGTATTTGATACATTTGAATTCTTAATACACAAAAATATACAAAAAACTTACTGATCCGAAATTATCCACCAAAAGAAAGGGGACATTGTTCGCTTATACTTATCAGGAAAGGCTTTTTGGAATTTGCTCTCGCCAGTGGTATCTATTGAGTCACACATTTGTGAGTTCAACAGCATTACTTATCCTTCATTTATTAGGATCCTTTTATCTCGGAAGTAATAAAACGGAATCGTAAATTGAAAATAGAGATACAAACGATGAGCTCATCTGTGTAATGTGCTATAGTCAAACACGAGAGAACAGTTATGAAATGCAATTATTAGACTCGTTTACTTATCAATTTCTTTCAGAAAAAAACTGCTAATTAAAACATGGCAAGTAGGTTTTGAAAAGTGGAAATATTACGAGCTAAAAAAAGCAAAGACATTGTTGTAGAATTTTCTTTATAATTTAAGAAATATTCACGATTAAATTTTGCAGATGAAATCAACCCTGTATAGTTTTTGAGGAACTGCGAGTGTCCGTGCGTCCGCCACTGCATCCGTCCGTCCATAACTACCACTTCCCGTGCACCAAACGAGACAAATGAGGAGTCATTCGACGCACCTCGGTCTCCTGGTGGGGAACTGATTGTTAGTTTTTGGATCCGGCGAGAAGATTCTAAGAAATTTCCAAAAACGTGCCTTTGCGTGTTTGAGCGCGTTGTAGCGCTGCGATGTTAGTGGGACGGACAATTAAACCATTGCCTCCTAAATAGGTCTATGTAGGTAGCGTTGATTAAACCACTGTACCCAGAGGTAATTTTCACTCCACGACGCCGTAGATTTCCTCCATAAGGATTGCAACACTGATTGTTGCCGTCTCTAAATGCAACAAGTGAATTGCGCGGCAGAATTGTCAGTAGTACTCCTGCTTTGAACATAAGAAGTCAAGTATCCGTATTACCGTATTTTTAAAAATAAATTTCCAAAAACGTACGTATAGTATTTTCTTGAAACTAATTAAATTTGGAGAACGCTTAATGAATACGAAGAAAACCAGAATTGTGAGTATTAGAGAATGGAAGCACATGCTTATTCGAATTTGCATATATACGTTCTATGAATGCAAATACCGGTTTTTAAATGAATGAGACTAACAACTTATTCTTATTAAACTTCAATAACACATTATTCACATACACATACAAAACAATCGCCTTTTAATGTTTATATAGATTCGCCTACAAAACGATTAATAGAGTAATTGCAAAAGTAGAAGTGGGCTTCTAAAGGGAAGTTTGTGGGCTTCTAAAGGAAACAACAATATAGAAGTGTTAAGCAAATCGGAGGAAAAATTAAATGTAGTTGTAGAGGACTCTGTGACAGAAATTTCGCAATTAATTAATAATCATCTTATATTAGGATTAGAGAATAATGCTGTAGAAGAGCTTATATGTATTAATTCATGTGTATTTTTGTGTACATTAGCAAAAAACATGTAAAAGTGTAGCTGTGCTAAATCCTAACTATTTCCATCATCCATGCTCGCAGGTATTTTAAAGACGATTACAATTTTTAAATTGCAATATCAATATTACCAGTTAATATCCCGTATGCAGGTAATATATAAGGTCATGGAGTGTTGGGAATTTTTTAACGGACGTATGACATTATTAGCCACTATGAACCATTGATAATTGAATTGCAAAACACTGTAAGAACTTGTTTGAACAAAGCTATGCATCAAATTCAGAAATTTTCAACAATTTCCCTTTAACGCGAAAGGGAGTTCTTACTATAGAGTGAAATAAAGAAATCCACTTTCATATTAATTCTCCTTTCTGCTTTGCGCAGTTGGTAAAAATGATTTATGATTTCAAGTTTTATTGCCGCTTTATTATACTCACGTTTGGAGATGTCGATTCATTTACTGTTATTGTCGGATTTAACCTCTTATTCAACCTTATAAATGGAAACTTATGGAAGCGAGATACTAATAGAGTATAGTTTGTTGATATTTATTCAAAATTAATTTGTAAAAATTAATATTTTTACAAATTACTATAATATTATTATAATAGTTTCTTGATTCACTTCATCGAGAGAGTGTCAATGATCGTACAAAGTCCACAATTAGTTCTGTAGCGAACATTTTCCTCTTACATTCAAATCAAATACACTCAGTTGGTCAGCGCTCTGCAGTATCCGACAAATAGCAAAAGTTTTCATCTTTAGGGACTAAAGTTCGGTATTTTTGATTGCATAGCATTGCCGAGAAAGCTGCTGTTTCCGCGTTCCGGTGCATTTTGTATCATAATTTATGCTATCTCTATTGAAGCCAAGGTCAAGGCCTTTTCCATGAGCATGTTCTCACTTACCCACGCTCGACTAGTTTTCACAGGAAGAAAAATATGGTAAAGGTCGTGAGAAGAAGTGTATAATTGAGAACATATTTCCATGTAATCACAATCAAATGATTATGAACGAATATTGTTTTAATCTAACTGATAATATTTTAAATATTCTCTACTTTTTACCAAGCTTAATTTGGTTTTTAACTCCCATAAACATTATTTACGAACGCAAAAGATAATTCGAACCATGATACACTAGTAACGAGACAACATTGCAGGAAATAATTATCGCTGGTGTTGAATGTGTGTATATTTGTTTATGCTGGAGGATATATCTGATTTTTTTACCTAAATATGGGAAAACCTTACAAGCCGACGAGCTCGTCGCCGCATCGTACGACCCAGCGATAGAACACCGCCACCTCCATACTCTTACCTGCAACACTCAGCACACTGACCGGTGCAATGTCAAATGTAGTTGGCCGGATGGTTTGGCTCAGAGACAACATTTCCGATGACTCTGCAGCTGCTCTGACCGCAAGATCCTGGGGTTCGATACCCACGGTGGCAGACTTTGTACACTGGCTACATTGTTAGGTCGAATTCAGCCGTCGTCTGTAGCGGCCGGCGCCTCCGATCGATAGTTTTCCGTGTTTTTTCCGATCAGTATTTGCTTCCTCTTACTTGTCCTAACCTCTCCCTTCATACACACATACACATACTCCCATACATTAATTGCCGGGAGAAATGTAAAGTATGTAATCTCGAATACAAATTGTTTGAAAGATCTGTGTCTACTCATTTATTGAGGAAAAACGCTACCTTTTGGCGAAAAAAAGATCAGTACACTTAAATGTACTTGGTAAACTTAGAATGATTTCTATAGCATAGTACCGACTTCGAAAGGGCATGTTTCGTATATCAAAACTTTGGTCGAATTTGACACCACATGGTCGCCGAACCCTATCAATTATTTTTTTTTTTTAATTTTACCAGATGCATGCTCGGTTTTTCCTCTTCTTTCTTTTCGACTTCTCTGAACGTACTAGTGTGGAATTTCATTACACCGAAAATTGTTGGAGAATTTGTTTTTGTCCACACGTTCTTTTAAAAGGCAGAACCGTGACATGATAGACATAGAACATTTTTCGTCATTCCATTGATTGCGAGATGTTTCCGGACATGCACCAACTATTTTGGTCACTAGTCATTGTGTCATACTATAGTGTAAGTGGCGGCGTTTCTCACTTGCTACATGGTGAGATATAGCGGCTACATGAAAGTCCGATTACAGGTGATTTCCTCCTCAAGGTATCTCGTCCCAGCGGGACACTCCCAAGCCGGGACAAACTCTGCCCTTCCGTCTGGTCTCCGGACATGTGTGGTAGTATGGTGTAAGTGCAGAGTATAGAAGAATACTCGGTCGTTGTTTGAGCTAAACTCAGCCGGTCCCGTCACTCGATAATCACCGCTCCCAACCGAATTTGAGACCGTGAAGTCTGTTTTTGCAAGTCGTATGATAACCCCGTTACCACCGGAGACAACTACATTGAAAAACTTACCGACCAGATTTTCTCTCTCTAGGCTGTCTTCGAAATACAGCAAATCTCCACGAGTTCATTTGTTATGATTTCAATAGTTAACGCCATTATTCACATGACGAGTTTCAAACATGGTTAAATGCTCTTCCACCGCTGTCAGCGTCGTGCACATAGTGTTTGCACGTCATTATTTACATTGTTATCGTCGTGGTCGTTTATGTTTTGTAAACTTTTGTTAATTTTTTAGTCACGATTTGTCTTGGTGTTTTTCTTTGGTGGTATCGTCGTTGTTATACATTTCTATAAGAACGTGTCCCTGAAGTGATCTCATTGTACTTCGTGTGTAACTAGTGAAACTACTTTTCAGCAATATTATGTTTTGAAAGTACGAAGAATAAATTGAGCTTATCCTATATTCACCAAATACAAAGAGAAACCTATACATTCACCAACTGGCAATAAATTAATTCATGCATGAGAATCGGAAATTAGACTTAACATATTTCAGCACAAGGAAATTCTTCGCCGTAAAGGTTGAGAACAATGCAGTATATCTATGTTGCAATCTCGTAACTTTTATACTCGTGTCTTTTTCTTTCTCGTAGCGCATTTTCTTGTAGAGGCCTCGTGGTTTGGTAGGTCTGGATCTGCAGAGTTTACTGATTCGTCCATTGGCCTTAGTGCGAAGATCGATACTTTTTAAAACAGTCAGTCACGAACAGAGCAAAGTCGCTTACTGGAGTACGTAGATGTCGCAATCGTATACTTTGTCCACAAATTAGGAACTCGTCCATCTAATCAAAGTTGAACGTTGCCAATTGGGTTCTTTCGTCAGACATAATTTTACTCTCAGTAAATGATGTCCAAGAAAACTTATCAGTTATCATCAGGGTTGAGGATATGATGGATGGATCCCAATGATACTGATTTTTTTTCCAGAATTTGAAATCTTATTTCATTAATCTTGCAGAGCAAGCATTGAAAGACATGATACAATATTTGGAGTTGTTCGATTTTCCATATCGGACATATGTAATATTTTTTCCATTTGTAACTTTTCTTTATCTCTTGCTATTGTACGTTGTACGATAATTTCACGTGTTTGGCTAGTATAACTTAATCTCTGATAACATTCTAGGAAACTGAGAGCAAATCTTAGGGTTTCACACAGTTTTTAATGCTTCACTATACTCTCCAAATTAAGAACAAATTTTATTTAGTCATCATCTCGGTTTTTGCTTGTTGTTTATATTCATGAAAGCTATGCAGCTTGTAGATGGAAAACAAACAACACTCTTGTTCTGAATTATGAAATATGAGTATATCTTCGACATCACAGAACCGCCCTGTGTCGTGTATGTCGTAAAAGCAATAGCCGGATTCCAAGGTTCAAATCCCGAATAGGACCTGATTTGTACATCAGCTTCTGGATTGGCAACCCCAGAAACGATTAGGTTTTTTAGACCAGTTTCTCTTCATACATTGAGCATATGCTGTTAAGGTTCCTTGCTATCCTTCTGAACTATTTACTGGACAATTTCACTGTGTCCCTGTTTCTGCCAACACTCTGGCTGGGAAGTGTTATTTTGTCTGCAATAGAAAAATCAGATCTGTGTTACATTTTGCGACACAAACTCAACAGCTAACATTTCGAGCTTTCAATTGGTGCTAACTACGTTTGTTCGCACATTAATTCTAAATTCAACTAAACATTCAAAAGTGTGGGGTAGGGGCTCAGAGCATAGGAAAATAAGCAAACGTTACACTTCTCGCTCATAGTTTTTACTATTTTTGGCGAAAAAAAATATTTTGATTATGATACGAAGCATTAGCAATACCATAATCACATGTATCATTTGAATTATCATATTATCATATTATTTTTTATTACTTTTTGTCAAAATACCGCCCGTTTTGTGCCTCAGCATTACAATACTTTCCTTATAGCCTACTATAAGTAGTATGCGAGGAAGTCGGAAATGTATATTTGTGTTTCAATATTTTCATGAAATTCATTGAATAAAAACTAGTATTTTTCACCAGAAATTAGTTGTGCTAAAACAGAACGTACTTTCTCGCCCTTGTTTTGATGCAAAATTGCGCGTAAACAACTCAAATGTTCGAAAAATTATACATGATCTTAATTCAAAATCAATCTTTAAGGATCACGTAAAGGGAATAATCATTACGGGATAAATATCTATCTTCAATATTTCAGTTGTACGAAGACTCCGAAAAAACTTTGAAATTTGCATTTTTCGAAAAATCAGGTTTTTTTAACGAACATGGACTTTTCAGAGAATGGTGTAGGTGTCATCACACTACCGAACAACAAAATTTAATAAAAAACGATGGAGATTTTTTTTTTGAAAATTTAGAAAATGTCCCAGTAGCTTCATGTAAAGTACCCTCAAAAATTTAAATATCAGTTTCAACTTCAAGAGACCGTGACATCAGCTAGATCGATTTAGAAATATCAATTTTGGAGAAAACCACCTGAACAAATTAGCCGCTTGCATTGTTCACAGACAGACGATCGGCTTTTTTGCCGTTATTCTATTTTGCGGTACCAAGGCCCCACTAAACTTGAATTCTGGCTACACCAGGTGTTAGAGGATTTTATCTTCTAAATTTAGCAACTGGATTTATCCACATTTTCGTTACCAGGGTCCTATAATCAGATATTTTATGCCGAAAATTTGCCGTTTTTCCACTCAGTATTACTCTCTACTCCGTAGCGAGACAGTAAAAACACTGTTGAGTGTGTGGAAAATGTAGTCCTGGAGCAGTAATACTTAGCTCTTCTGAAATGACACCCGTGAACGCTAGTGTTTCTTTCTTCATCCTCGCATGACGTCAGCTGTATTGTAAGCAGTTGTCGCTCTAAGGGTAAGAATGTAATTATACTTTTGTAGCATCAGATATGAGAAACTGAGGATTAACATGATCAGATATTTGTACTATACATTCAAGATCAACACTTTTTCATTATTTTAATTTTTTTCATTCTTCTTGTGTATCTAGCAGAACAAGTGAGACCGTCCACGTGACCAGAATCTACATAGTTTCCCCATAATTTATGCGTATATTCGAAATTAGAAATAAAGATCACAAGAAAAAATATAATTTTTTTGAGTTTTATTGCTGTTATCACTGTCATCGTATTTACACCGTCACTTGGCGTCTTGTCGTGTATAATTCCCAAACATATTATTACAGTATTTGAACGCTTTATGTTCCACAGAAGTAGAATTTCCGCGTTCCATACTTCTTTTTAAAAGTCCATTGATTAACTGAATTATATACCAATTGCATGTTTGCCTGAACGCTAGAGAAATCGGATTACTGCCGCAGGTATATGAATTGATATTTTTTTCTGTGAAATTAATGGGTTGTCACCAGTTCTCAGAAACGAATCGATGACTTCTTGAACGAGGAATTGCAGTGAAATTTCTTTTAATTATCAAATTGAAATAATATTCAGCCTAGTTGCTAATAGGCTAATTGCTAATAGATACACGATTTATTGAATAGACTCTGGGTAACCTAATACACTAAAATTACATTACCACGTTGTATCATTGGCCTTGTGTTTTTTTTCATCAGACAAAATGATTTTTTTACTGATTAACTGTTATTTAATTAACTTACTGGTAAAGAATTTCTTTTCTTTGATTCAAAGGCAATAATTTTCCATATTTCCATCATGCAAGAATATAAAAAACACAAATTGCCAGTTACACAGTCAAAAACGTTTCTGTCTGAAATTCGCACCCTCTTCCTTACGAGTAAATTGTCTCCATTCATTAATGGCTCCACGCAGTTAATTTTTTCACTTGCATCATTGGCTGTATATTTAATGATTTTTATTTATTTCACTATCTATCTATCTCTATCTCTATTTCTATCTCTCTCTTTCGCCATTCTCTTTCTCCTGTCTCTTTTTTTCCCTCCTCACTCTTTCTCTCTCCTTTCTCTTCGCCCCTCATCTCTCTTTGTCCCTCATGTCTCTTTGTCTCTCCTCTCTCTTTGTCTCTCCTCTCTCTTTGTCTCTCCTCTCTCTTTGTGTCTCTCCTCTCTCTTTGTGTCTCTCCTCTCTCTTTGTGTCTCTCCTCTCTCTTTGCGTCTCTCCTCTCTCTTTGCGTCTCTCCTCTCTCTTTGCGTCTCTCCTCTCTCTTTGTCCCCCTCTGTCTTTCTCTCTCTCTCTCTCTCTCTCTCTCTCTCTCTCTCTCTCTCTCTCTCGCTTGCTCACTCTTGCGCGTTTGCGATATGCGAAAAAGTGTGATAAGTGTTTTACCACGGGTAAATCCGTGTCCTAAAAGTAATGTAAACTACTGACATTAACCATTCGCGCTCCGAATCCTTCAGGTCGGTCGTTCACATGAGTTCTTCATTTCTGTTCCGCAAACGCGACATAATGCATCGGTGATGTAGGCATTCGAGGGTGCTCGCAAAGCAGTGCTCATTTGAAAACTTCGAATCACAAATGAAGAAGCATTTTGGTTAAAAAAGAATGCAAATAATTTGGTTTACAGCACCACACTTCTAACTAGTTAATACACAAGTAAACTGCCTTACAAATGATATTTCCAGCAATAACAGTAATAAATAAGATTAGAGACCGACGCTTTCTTGCTCGAGAGTAGTACTAATAATTGGCAGATCGCAGGTTCGATCCCCGCCAGGTGTCGGAAATTGGCCTGATGGGTTTAACGCCTGTGAGTTTATGGCACGAACCGGTATCGATTCTGTTGGCCAACAGCTCTGAACAGTGAGTTTCCTGACAGCTTCCAGGCGAATTCTGAAGAGGCATTCTAAAATATGGGCCACGGACAGCGCATAATCTTTCCTTCCCTATCGACGGGGCCGACAGATAGGCAGATCACCTATGCTCGTATGGTCTAACCCTAGTGATCTAGAATCTCCGTCAAGAGTTGGAGATCCGGAATGTAGGTACACGCTGCGAATCTCCAGAGGGACGTGTGTCTCGTGGTGGGGTGACCGGGAGAAAAGAACTCTCCAGAAAAATTAGATACGGAGAGTCGCCTGAGTGGCCAATCACGTGAGTAACTACTGTGACTCTTTGTCACCGCAGTACACAGTACGTCGCGTGATAACTCTAGTTTATTCTGCAACACGTCCTCCTATAAAAAGTCTCACGAGCAATGAAACGCTCGAACATCGATTTTTCCCACGTCAGTTACTGCTTTCTGACTTCATTTTCCTCTATTTCTAGCATTAAACTCTTCACACCAAAATTTGGTGGAAAATGTTCTTTAACAGGAAACACTGCTGCAATAACACGAACACATCACATACTTTCTCTTATTATTTGTTACAAACCCACTACTCAATGGTTCACGACTCTTAAATCTCCCGAGTAGGTAAAATTTTCATATGTAAGGTGCGTAGTTTCATGATCGTTATGTCATATTATAGAGAACAATTGGTTTCTATAAAATAATTGGTATGGCTCTATTTTCTTATAAAATTAATTAAAATTATTTATGAAGTTCATTAAACATTATCTTCCCAACAATAACTGTAATAACTTAATTAAGTATTCGTAAAAGATCAGAGCTATACCTCATTACTCAAGGGTACTATCAGATTTGGGAGGTTGCAGGCAGAAGCAAAACATATACATACATAGATCATCTCTAACATTCTTGAAATATTATAATACAAGTCAATCTGCATGAGTGTCTCCCACCCATAAAAACCTGTTGGTGCTGGGTTTCGAACTTCAGCGTACAGAATCTACATTCACTTGTCTTATCTGTTTCACCACTTGTGCTAGATACGTTTACCAATACTTGAAACATCAAAAGTTAGTTGAACTTCATCAATTTTCAAAATTACAATGGGGCCAAAGCCTGGGTGTTCCTTGCTCTATTCAAGCAAAAAATTAAAAGAAAATATTTCGAGCGATTTTTGAAACAATTGCGAAAATGTTCCAGGAGCTTCGTGTAAAGTACCCACAACTAAAAGATTTCTTTCAAATTGGAAGGACTGCCTAGTTCGATCAGGCTACAGCCACTTTGATGAAAATCTCGCTTCAAGGCTAGTGTTGTTCAGATTTTTGAGACAAAACCCTTTTTTGGTATCTATTACCCTCACCTCCAAAAATGACTGGACGGGGTCAATTCAACTGACTGGTGGATTTTGACTGTACTTCGTCTACAAGAAAGTAATAAACTATCTACCAGCTGAACGTGACCTCGCCGACACTTTAAACTGTTTTTAAAAATTTTTTACATTGAACATTACTACACACAAGTTCTAAATAAAAATAAACTTTCATTATAAAGTTATCTGGTTCTTTCATCTTCGGTCGTCATATGCAAAAACGTAGTAAAATTAAATAATAAACGTTCTTTAAATGTGTGGTCGGAACTTCTTGGCAGGTGTTCATTTGGGCTAGGGATCGTCTTAAGTGACTCGGAATCAAATTATCAGTTTCAGTGCTTCAGATTAGTTAGTCCTAAAGCTCGAGTCTCGAGGGTTGCAGGAGTTTCGACACTAAGTAGATAGCTACTCGTAGATCGAATTCAGCCGCTGTCAGGAGGAGAATTCTAGCGACCGGCTGTTCTGATCTCTAGTTTCCCGTGGTTTCTTGTATCAACACCAGGCGAATGCCGGAGCAGTATCCTAACAAAAGAAGCACGGACCGCGCGCAATCTTTTCTTCCTCTTCCTGGTCTTATCTTTCTATCTTCCATACGTACGCCCTTATATTCACTACACAACACAACCACATATTTCGGGATACCATTTGGAAGCTCAATGGTTCCTCCAGCACAGGCGGTGCCCCGCTACTGGGAGGTGTCTGGTGAAAACTCGGCCTTCTGCCGTGTAGGTGGGCGATTTATCTCGGCATCTAACGGGGGAAGATCGCTGCCATCTCCCGCTATAAAACATGCACTTCACTTAGGGTACGAATGACTTTAACAGTTGATGTGCCCGAAAACACCAATCAATCATTCAATTAATTAATCAGATTATGGCCACTACCCACCCCATAATACGGTGTTAGGGAACCTGACCCTAACGCTCTCAAAAGAGTTGCTTCTTTCAATGTATTATCAGGCGGTTTATTACAGAAAATTTGAACATTTTCAAAATTCTATGTTACAACGTACCTTTCCATCGATTATAGAATATATTTTTAGTTGAAATTATCCTTAAAGGGGGTTATCCCATTAGCACTACCATATGCTACACATAACAAAATTGATCTACAAAACGATAATTATTATCCTAAGAGGTTGCAATACTCACGATAGTTTTTTTTTCCTTCCGAGTGATCCAGGCTCTGCTCCGAATGCTATAAACAGCAGCGTCCGGGCGATAAAATCTCTAGCGACCTAGTATGTCATTCATCGACTGGATGCCGAGGGTTGCCTTACTGACGTCACATTTAGTTGGCATCACTGCTGCAGGTGACAGCTACCAAGGCGTCGGCGCGAAGGATGTGGTGGCGCGGCCTCCTCTAGATTGCATCGCTAAAAATCATTAGTTACCCACCACGAGGCTGAGACGTTTCGAATAACACTTAATTTGTCTCAAGGGATGGAAGGGAAGTGTTTTAATCGTGAATGATGGCCGGACGGACAGATGAATGCACGCACGCCCTTTCGGGCATGGTCGGACGCACGGACAGGCGGACGTAGGAACCCACGCAGGGACGCATGTTCGCGGGGACACGTTTTACTCGATTAAGTACTAGTGTACATACAGATACCAGCAGTAAAATTCCCTTACTTGGTATCAGCTGCCCATAAAACCGGTTTTTTCGGTCAAACAATCAGCGCTTCACCATTACAATGCTTTCTCTGAACGAGAAAGTAAAAAGAAGCCTTTGTCGATGACACGTAGGTACTGCCCATCTTATCTCTTCTATTCAATAACTTCATACTGTCTGGAAGAATATATAACATTCCAGCTTTTAAAGTTCTCTGTTTTGGAAAAACACTTTCATACTAAGTTACACCTCGATTAATAAATATTCAAACTGAAACGTAAGAAATTAGCTGTGTTGTTTAACATTTTCAAACAAATTGTCAAATTAAGTAGTATTTATTTTGCGTTAGTTGGAGAAAGAGAACTTTCTTGTGTAATAAAAAAAATGTTCTTGGTTGTACATTCAGTTGCTGCATTCATAGTTCGTGAATTTACATTCCTTTAAATATCACTATAAAGCAATAGCGTATTTAAAATTAAAATTAAAAAATAATCATCCGAACAGAAAAACTTCCAATAAAAATGAATTTTTAAATGCAAAAGAAACCGTACTTAAAATGTCAGTTAAGTATTTGCTTTCCATAGAATAGTACCATGTGCTAACTAAAGTACAATTGCCTATCAATTTCAATTTGTTTCAGGTTAATTATTATTGCCAAAGATAAATTCTTACAATGACAACCTAGAAAATTTAAAATTGTAAATAAATAAGAGATATCTTTTTTTACTGTATGGGCTATCCTTTACAGTTTAATTTAAATATCTTTAATAACTGAAAATAAATGTGAACTGGGCATTAAACTCTCAGTGCTCTTTCTGGTACAATCTGAGCTATGAAAATAGTTCACCAAATCATGGAAACATCTGGCTAAATCGAAGTGTCTTATCCAGGCAACAATATTAAATTCTTTAAAAACTGGCAATCTACAGCAAATATCTCAGTGTGACGTTTGAAAGGAAAAGTCGTTTTTCGGGAAAATCCATCATATAAGACGAGATTAACTTTATTCCTAAATAAGTCTACACCCATTATTATAAAATCCGGCATTCACCCGCTTCTTGCCAAAACAATTTGTAAAGAATCGAACATCCTCATAACGTATTTGAGTAACCTGTGCACGCCCGTCTGCGTGCTCTTGCGTCCGTGCGTTTGTCCGCCGCTCTCGGTTAGACCATTATCCGTCCTCCTATCGAGACAAATCGACGCATCTCGCATCTCGATATCCCGGTGGCGAACAAGTGATTTTCTTTCGGACCCAAGCAGAGAAATCTAAAACAAATTCTTCAATAACGCGTTTTTATGCGCTTTTTGCGCTGTAGCTCTAAGCGGTAGTAGCCCGAACCACATGCCCCAGTGCCACGGCACTGAGGCGATGAATAACGTGGATCACTAGAGCTTGTTCGCCCGGACTAGGAAGGGAAATCTTCACGGTCTGTACTGCCACCCTGTAGGATGATTATCGTTTAATAGAATAAGTTCGTTATATGTAGCATATACTGTAATGCTAACGGGATAACTCACTTTTGTAGGATAATTTCAGCTGCAAAATTATACTCGAATATAAATCGATAAGAATTTTAAAAGAATATTGTAAAATGGAATCTTGCAAATGTACAAGGTTTCTTTAATAAGCCGCACGATAATACACTTAAAGAATGTGCTCTTTAGAACAACTCTTCTGGGAGTGTTCGGATTAGGTTCGCCAACATAGTGTTCTGGGGTGAGCAGGGACCTTACTTCAAAAGAACATTCGACGAGAAGACTTGCGACCACACAGGTTTTGTATTTTGAAATATTTAATTTTAATTCTCAATAGATTATTTTTTTTGTACTATTCTCGAGGTTGGAAGAACCAGTCAATTATCAGTTGCGGTTTGTTTAGAATGTGAATAATAGAATTTTTCGACGTACGAAAATATTATTTAAAAAAGTGTCAGCACCGCTTCTTTCAGCTAGTTATCAGTATTCTTCTGATTGTTATACTGGGTCTGCTTCGTCGACGTGTTTTGCTAGCGATTAAATCTTTCTTGCCAAACACCTGTTCTTTATCTCCCGTCAGATGTTTATCAAATAAAGGTGTGCGAGGTAATACTCGTATATTGTCCATTTGTCAGGGTCCATTCGTCTATTGTAATGACTTCTGTCTCTCGAAACATCTCACTACCTTGCTCGGCATGTTCTAGGATTAATAGTTTAACAGGAACGTCCGAAATTATTGCCAGTTATCCAAACATGACATTTCAATTTATGATATACGATGAATATTAAATATTTACCAATTGAAACTAAATTTGTGGAAATAATGGTTATCATATTAATTTACCTTTCCATTTGATGAGCCTTTATAAACGTTAACGTTATCTAATTGTTTCTATAGATGAATAATAACATATCAATATATTCTCTAAATTCCTTCTATACCAGACCTTTGAGGTGTGTTGTTTAAATGAAAAGCACTTTCGCAATAAATAATCGAAGCTAAAAAAAAATCAGATTCGGTGCTCTCAATTTCTTTCATTACTGCATTTTACTTTCATGTATACATGTATGACTATTCTCACGAAAATAATTGGTACAAAAGAATTTCAAGGTTTCTAAATCTCGTCAATAATGCGTTTGGAAATGAATTCTCTCCATTATATATTAGTTGAATTTATACATGCGTACAATATGGAAAAATATTATTGTATATTTAATCTAATTCATTATATATTAGAATAGTATGCAGTCTGTGTTATATTATGTATAATACTTAATATTGTTGCAATTAAATGTTATTGTTTATTACATTTCTGACATTTGATGAACCAAACGTGTTTTGAGTGGTGAGTGGCCAAGTACATGCCCACGGCATGTATTTGAAGATGTGTAGTACTACACGGGGGCGTGACATGTTTTAAATAAAGAATTTTAGCAAGCCTGAGGAAATAAACACTAAAACGTTAGGATGTGATGATGATATTTCGCGAAATGCAAAGAACGTATATATTAATTTAATATCCATGTTGATGTCTGAGCCACAAAAGTTCAGTTAAAAGCAAGAAGAAAACAAATTAATTAAGAAAATCACTCCAAAATTAATGCACGTGAATGTATAAAGAAATCATTTTTTTCTACGTCGTTGATTCTACGAAATATGCAAAGAACATTCTTCTCACTCAAATTATTTTTTTAAACCTGTTTCCACAAGTGTTGCTCTCGTAGCACGTTTTTAAGACTGCTACTGCATTAGATGTTCGTCGGACGCAAACTGCTGTGATAGGATTCCTGTGATGTGACGACACAGTGACACCCATTCACAAGAGGTTAAAAAATGTTTATGGAGATGAAGCTGCTCATCGCAGTACAGTTGGTCGATGGGCTTTCAGATTATCTGGTGAATTAGGGCAAGCGAATACTCAGATCTCCCCCGCAGTGACAGACAGCGCACTTCAATCTCCTCACAATGTGCAGCGCATTCACACTCTCAATTTGATTCACAAACGTGTAGCCGTGAAAGAATTTTCAATGAATGTGAGTATGGGAGAAGCGAGTGTGTACAGAATATTGAAAGAAGAGCAGCTTGTGCCAAGTGGGTTCCTGGAGATGATGCCTCTCTTGTGAAGGCTAATAAACAGTGGTTTGGATGTGATAGTCCTGACTTCTTCCGTGCGGTTATACATGCCGTTATTCCAAGGTGCGGTTAAGCAGTAGAAAGAGGTAGACATAACGTGGAGAAGTGTCTTTTTGTTCCTCAAAGATGGCTCAACAAATTGTAAAAGTAGAAAAGGTATGGAAAATAGATTGAATGTTTCAAAAAATGTTGTGCTTTACTTTTGGAGTGACCCTTGAACAGAAAACATGTATTCTTCCTATAGTGACAAATGTTGAATTCACAATCAACATTTATTATAAATGAATGCAGGACTTCTTTACGATTAATTAATAATAATACATTTATAATGTTAATAACACATTAATTACTACAACAATAATTACAGATGTACAATAATTACTGAAAATTACAGATGTTTTCTTATACATATATCACTGACATCTAACAACCCTTGCAGAAAAAAACAATAATTATCTGCATTTTCAGTAGTTAATTGAAATTTATATGAAATCATTCAATAAAATAAAATTATTCAACACCGATTTAACACTTTTTTTAAAAGTGAAAAAAGGTATTACATTTTGTATATAACCCGGAGATTTTCAACAGTAACCCGGAGCCCTGAGACTGTCTATGAAACCCGGAGTCTCCGGGTCAAACCCGGAGAGGTGGCAACCCTGGATCCAGATAAGTTATGTATCGAAGTTATGTATATCGAACTTCTCAACGATGACAATAACCAGCTAAAACATATCAGTAAAAAAATATCTTATTTTCGTAAGAATTTACTTTGCCTGTCTGAAAATTATCTCCTTACAAAGGCTTATTTTGGTTGCCTTGAATGTGGGATTTTAGTCTAACAATGAGATGTGTAGTCATGAGAACCGAGGCAGGGTCAGGCCTCGGCAAAGCGGGGCAGGTGGTGTGGGGGGAGGCTCCTCACGTGCTCATTAGCTGCGAGCGGAGGCTTGCGCATGCGCTTATGCAACTTCCCGGAGCCGCCGCAGAGGCCGCGCCGGAAAGGAAACCGCGCGAGGCGACTGCGCCGGAGATAATCCTCTCGCTGCAGAAGCAGAGCCGCGCCAACGCGCTGCGACTCCATTGCCGCTCCCGACACCGCAGCTCTCGGCCAACGCTACCAAATCAGATTTTCCATCAATGTAGTCGCAGCCCTCGCCGCCGCCGCCCTTGCCGCCGCCGCCCTCGCCGCCACCGCCCTCGCCGCCGCCGCCGCCTTCGCCGCGCCGCCCTTTCGCCGCCGCTCGGCCTCGCGCCCTCGCCACCCTCGCCGCCCTCGCCGTCCTCGTCGCTCTCGCCGCCGGTATGACCGGTACTTCATTTATTTATGTCAGAAATAGTTAAAACTGTGTGTGGGTAACAGGTACAACGGGGAGAAGTTAATTCAAGTTACCTTTGACTGAAATCACCTGCGCCCGTGCATCACTGCCGCCATTACCACCATGCCCACCATACCAAAATCACCACCGCTGTCGCCCTTATAGGCGCTACCGCCATCACCACCCCCTACCATCTCCTTTTTTTCCAACCACTCATCTCTCATATGCTCTCGGCCCCAGAGATTTCTCTGCCCACTTTGTCCGCGTTAGCCTTGGAATCTGCATTTTCTCAGCGCCATATTCCACACAACTTGCTTTTCCTCTCGGGGAAGTTACTTCATTGTGAATGAATAATTGTGACGGAGATGCTGCAAATGAAAATATGTTTATCACAAACAAATGACTCGATAATTAATATTGATTTTTTAAATCTTAAATGTATGTAATAAAGAATATGTTTTTATCAAAAATTTAATTGAAGTGATCTTTGGTCTTAGTGAAAGTTATATAACACACGAATTATGAATTAATTATTATTACGCGAATCAGAACTTGCTCAAAGGAGAATAGAACCTGTCCTAAGTTTATGTATATAATGTATTGTAGCAACATTGCAAATTGAAGTCTAATCGAAACGACGCCGAAGTAGAGGTCATTGATCCATATAAAATGAGAAGTTAGGTTAAACTGTGGTACTGTTGTAAAGGAGAATTAAATACATCCACAGCTCTGGTAGGTAATTTCCATGAATGTCCCGAATTGTTTCAAGGAGAATTCGTCTTCTCAAGCTACATTCCTGACGAGTTGTCGGCGGGAAATACTGCGGAATTAATGGTCTTCTTTGGGCCAGTCTAAATGGTTAAGTATAATCTGAAAAACACGATCTATCTTAGTATTTCTCATCCAAGCGAGTATCTCTACAGGCTCCGGGTCGCGCATAATTCTTTCTTCCCTATCGTCTCTCCACTCCCATCCCGAAGAGCGGACGTTTATCAGCAACCGCTGTCTCTATCCTCTCCCTGTGTCAACATTTGGCCTGATAACTTGCCTCTTTCGTTCTTACCTATCGATTTTTAGTTGCTGGTCTGTTCTTGGAGGGCTCGTATGTGATCCATGATTTATTGCACTATTATTACGACTCTTTGATAACCTCTAATTCTTAGGTTTGAACATGTTCACATCGTATGAAGATAATGATGATAATGAATCATGATCATCTTATTCTTCTTCAGGTTTTCTGGTTAAGCATTTCCCCAATGTTATTGTTCTTGTTTGCTTCTTCTTCCACTTGCTTCTTCCACGTGCCTCCTCCTTAGCCTTCCTTCTTTCCTTTCTTCTCAATTCCTTTCACTGTTCCCTCAGTTACGGTTGTCAATAATGCATTTCCTCTCATTACATGTCTTAGGTAGTTGGCCCTTTCCTTTGAGTAACATTTTCATAACATCTCCGCTGCTATTCCTTTCAGTGCGTCTTCAATACTCACTTGGTCAAACCATTTTACTTTCTTAGTCCTGAGCCATCACATGTTGAGAGCCACGATCCTGTTTTTCTTCCTTTCCCCATCGTCCACGCTCCACTTCCATGCAACAGTACGCTGCACACATAGCTCTTCGCCAGTCTCTTCCTCAGAACCAAATCTAGGCTCTTGATACAGGTCATCTTTTTCCCATTGAAAGCTTTTTTTGACAGTCACATGGAAGAAATTGTTGGAAATTTTCAAATAAAGAAGGTTAATAGAAAAGCATACACTGTATTATCGATTTTTCTGTACATAATCTACCAGAATACAAGTCTCATTTTTTGGTTCTATCGATCCTGAAAATACCTAATTTAGCTAAACCTAAAGGTCGTGTATTAGAAAATTCATTCTTTAAGTGTTTAGGTTGTGTTCTACGTGGACAGGAGACATATTTGTTGACTGGCGGGATGTTTAAAAGTTCACTTACACTTTACACATTATTTTTTCTCAAAAATATCTTAAATATCTCGGGCGCTAGAAAAGTCGTTCTTTATTTACTATTCATTCTATGGATAAATCAACTTACCTTGAAAGTTACATCGATGACTTGGGTGCTTCCATTGTTCATTTCAGTCTCTCATTTCCTTACTTCAAAGACATACAGTAAGACGAGTTTTCCCTTCCTCATTAACTTTTTCGTCTCACTTCCCACGCCTACCAACGCTCAACCGTTTTCCGATTTCGCACGAGGTGCTTCCAATGAGGGGATTGAGACTATGAAGGGAATATTGTATTTCATGATATGTAATTACTAGAGTGAGAGAATTCTACGTATTGAAGTCGGAGGTTCTACTATAAATTTCGCGTTGACTTGCGCCATTCTCGTTAAATATTTATTTTACTTCTTGAGCTACGTGTTTTTAATTGTTTAATATTTGTTTTAATTGTTTAATACCCACTTTTTGTAAAGTTGTAGTCGTTTCAGTCATACTAATCTATGAACATTACATATAGCGTCTTGCTTGGGTGCCTCTCTACAGTCATAATTAAAAAAGACTGTTTTAATGAGAATGCAACTTTGTCTCGATTAGTTCATCCCCTATTCTTACGTTCTTTCATCCACTGTTTAGATAAAAACTAAATTAATGACATTGTTTTAAGTTTCAGAATGGTATTTTTTACCGTATGAGTCAAATAATATTATGATTCCAGCGAGATATTAGTTGTTTCTCGCCGTATGTCAATTGTCATTCTATGTACGTCACCCCTCGCAGAAAAAAATGGGGATAGAATTACGATTACTTTTAAATTTTAGCTTAATTAGTTTTTCAGATGAATGATTTAATTGTACAATATGCAATGCTAGTTTGTTTTCTAAATTTGATAATTATCGGTTTGACAATTTCTTATTACAATCTCGTGTTGTAACATGAATTTCGAAACTTATCGTAAAATAAATAGTGCTTACTCATAGTTATTATTCATACTAAGAAACGAAAGTTGATATTTAAAGTGACAATAACATGTGTTTTTACATTATGTACCTATTATCTACTAGTCTATTAGCTTACTACTGACGTAGGCAGTTTCAGTGATTTTTACGTTCTGCCACTTCGGGTCTCTTAGGGAGTTTTCTTTATCCGTATGATAAAAGTATTCACCGTATTTATTCGTTCAATCGTCAGTACCATATTTCTGAAAATTCGTATTTTATGTGGAAGAGCAACATTCGGAAGATTTTATTTTTCCGGGTGTAAATCAGCGATAATTGCTAAGCCAAAAGTGTAATACGGCCTTTTGAGAATTTCGTTACCTCCGACAGCCTAGTGACATCAAGAGGAATCCAAACTGCAGCATAAGCGAAGGGATGACATAGGAAAAGGTAATCATATTATTTCAATTGCCAACACCCCTTTTCAAGGCTTTTGAAAGTAAAAAAAAATACAAAATTAGACTAGAAACATGGAATGAATAGGTTCCCTTCTAGGTAGAAAATACGTTTCATGACAGAGAGACCAACATTAAATTTAAACAATAATTGTCTTGGCGTCTACATTGGCGTAGCTCAAATGAAATTTTTATTCTAATCGTTTACCCCAAAATAAAACACACATTATATGGACACAGAATTCAGGAAAAAAACTGATATCTAAGAAAAGATAATAAGACCGCGGAACTGAAAAACCTGAAACGCGGAACATGTCCTGCGTAAGCTGGGCTGTTCATATCTTCTAGATGTGAAGCACACTTGTCATCAGTTTCACTCCACCACCCCATTTTTTAACTACTACTTCACCAGAAAAGTTTAGAACTGTTCATCCCAAACGGGTGTGATCAGATTATAAAAATATACGGAAAATATTTGTGAATGTGACTTCAAAGAAGAGTTAAAACCATACGAAATACTCTATTTAAAGCTCTTCAAACTATTTTTATGTGGGCCTAATAATACACCCAGTTGTTTTGTTTACATTAGGAATCTAAAAATAAATCGTGAAATGTTGAAAACATCAATTTGTGTCATAGCGTGTATAAAAACAATGATTCAATTCAAAATTGACAAATAATAATTTTCAATAACTTTGTTACATCTGCCTGTAACCCGTTTAGTGATACAATAAATATACAGTAATATCTGGTTACATGGCTGGTCAAATGGTCGAGACCGTTAGGGCAGTAGTGAAGTAGCGGTCTCTGACCAGAAGACCCGCCCGGGGCATGGGTGTATTTGTGTATGTCTACATATGTGTGCCGTCCTTTCATGCCTCACTGTCATCATCATCTCATCATCCATACCCCCTGGGCCAACAACCTTGGGGGATACATATGGGGATTCAGCTGAAATGCTGCCCCCCCTCAGAAAGAGACTTGCACCTTCTGAAGCAGGATGCACGCGAGTTGCCCTACACAACTCCATGTTACATACATTTCATTAATGCAATTAACTTTTATACAAATATAGTTCATCCTATTTTATGTGTTCTCGCTGGAGTGGATTAAGACTTCAAAATTCACCAGACACCTAAATTTTCTAACCACACCGCAGCTGAAAACTTCCAGCGTGAAAGCCCGCTTGCCATCCGCAGTTGGGGCTTGGGAGCGAACTCCAGCGAGGGCGACTGGCTGCCCCGAGTGGCCGAAGCGTTTGCTGTCTTTGGACGCGCCGGAGGCTGGAGCAGCTTATCATTCCTCGCTTCCC
>BOPP01000175.1:0-95321 GCA_017312745.1 Gryllus bimaculatus | reverse complement strand
TTATAGCCCGGCCTTCCGGTTGAGCACGTGCCAAGGCGGGAGGGCGCGTCCGCCGGCGACCCACCTGCCCAGCCCAGCCCGGCCCAGCCCGGCCCCGCGCGGCGCGGAGAGAAATCTCCGTGCTTCGCAGCCGCGCGCGGCGCCGATCTCGAAGGGCAGATTTCCAGCAATAGACTCCGCGCTTGTTGTAACCTTTGGCGCGTTGAAAACTTGGGAGCAAACTAGCTGGGGATTACTGGGACGGTAAGCACGCCGATGTTTTAGGGGGGAGGGTAGCTTTAGACCTTTTCCACAGTCCTATTCGAGCTTTGGACCGGCTGCGTTGGCTCAGGGCGTCAACTGATGTCACTGCAGTATCTCTGACCGGGAGGTCCTTGACTGGTAGGATTTTGGACATTACGTAAACAGTTAGGTCGAATTCAGCCGCTGTTTGGAAGAAAAAATGGTTTCTCCGATAAATACCGGGCGAATGCCGGAACAGTACCGTAACAAACGGGCCACGGACCGCGCGCGATTTTCCCTTCCTTCTTTTCCTACCATCAGCCCCTCGCTTACATACTCACACCTACATGAACAGTACTACCACACATGTCATTAAACTAATCGGGAGCTCAGATCTTGTCCCGGCTGGGGCGGTGCCCTGCTGGTGGGAGATACCTGAAAAGGGAAAACCTCGCATGTCGATCTCGCCATTCAGCGGGGAATAACACCACCATTCCCCGTGAAACAGCATGCACTTCACTTACAGGACTAATGACCGTAGTTGTTGGCGCTCCCTGAAACACAAAACAATCAATCAATGGAGCTTTTTGTCTGACAGCCGCATACACACAGTTCTCTCGGAAACGTTTTAGTACTGATGGAAGTCCTCGGGCACGTCCGGCTCAACACTGTGCTAATTGTGAGTGTTAAAATTAACTCTGGTGAAAGTATTGGATTATCTAATTATTATTTCTTGATATTTATGAAGGGCTTGGGACAGTAAGAGACGTAGGTACATCGAACAAAATCGAACGCTTGCAGTAACTGCTGAGGCTTATCTTGTTACTCTCCCAATCCCTTCATTAGAGGCTGAGTAAGGCCACTCAGACCCATAAATGATTGTTAGAACCCGGCATTTCAACTGACCTACAATAGACATGAATAAAAAGGCTTTCAATCGGGCTAAAATAGCCAAAATGGCATTAAACAAGAAAAAACTCACTGTTTAAAAGGAATTATTGTAAAATAGCAATAATTGAAATGATTCAATCTTCTGTTCGTACCAATGTTTACATCAGCATTTACATGGAAGAAAACGATCTTTTCTTTGAAATCTTGAGTAGACATGATCACAAGATTGTTTTTGCACACTCTGCTCATCGCGAAGGTTATTTTTCTGTTTCACTACTGAAACTTAACACGCTAAATTTCAATATGATCACTACGAATTTGTTTCACTCGTGACGGAGTATTCGAAATGAAATGCTATTGTGGACTCCCTTTTGAATATTTTAATGGCATCAGTGAAAACGAGATTGGTTTCATTCTTCGCACTTGTGTAACCGCCAGCTAGCACTGAGAAGGCTACATCGTGTATCTGCAGAGAGCTCTGTTTTCCCTCTGGATCGGAGACCGTATTCAAAGGTAGGAAGGGATTTCTCGTGAGCGAACAAAGCCAGTCGGCATCAAAGAAATTCAAAACCTTGACTGGTATCACCTTCCTTTCTCATTTACATTTTTAACACTTCCATACCCTGAAGCCTCCGTATGCAGAGAAAGACAAAACGCGACAGTGTCTTCATGTGGTCGAAATTTGGAAGTACGTTTCTAGCTTGATCGAAATCGAAGCCAAGAGAAAAGAGGAAAATAATGACGAAAAAGGAATAAAAAGACCAAAATTAGACAAATACTAAAATTATTCATCAGAAGCTAAGATCGACAAAAAATGGTAAAATGAAAATCTATAAAAACAATTCCAGAACAATTAAATTATTCTCTTTGTTAACAGTCTTAAAATAGAATGAAAAGGCATCTCGTCAAACTTCCGTCAATGTTAGTGAAAATGTCTGTCAGGTAAATGATGATGTGTGTGGCGGAATGAAAGGCAAGGAGAACTTCGGGGAGGACTTCGAGAAAACACGCTGTGTCGTTTTGTTCGCCGTAAATTGGCCGGGATTCGCACGAGGACCCCGGGGGTGGAAGGCGTTTGCGCTAGGCATTGCGGTACGAGCGCTCCCTTTGTGCATGGAAGATGCGCCGTATGAGGTTACATCAGACCCAACGAAAAAACTCTGGATATAATGGACAAGGCAGGATCGCGCCCGGCCCGTGATCCTTCGTTTAAGATTACACTCTGCATCCGCCTTACATTTACTTATTGATCCCCTGATCCTTTGAGCAAATGCTGAAAGAGCCGCTTGTTTTTGCTTTGTGTATAAATGTATCTTCCACTCTCTGTGAAGGTTTTCTTGCTTTCTGTAGGGAATGCAGATCATTATTCAAATAGCCGTTCTCCATTTTCTCGCTCCAGTAAGTCGATTACTTAACGTAGAACACTAGGGATAAGGGCCAAAATCTGTAGCTAATAATTGGCCTTTGCAAATGTTTTTAGTACGTAGAGACAAAATTTTATACCAATTCTCGCCAAAACGATCGTTGCTACCTTTATTCATAATTCAACTTAATGTGAATGTAGGTAAGACAGAGATCCCAGATCTCAAGAAACCGCACCTTGATTGCACTTCACCACATAGTACGTCACACAGATTTTAACTGTTTTTTTTCACGTTAAATAAATAAATAAATAACAGTAAAATACGGAACATATCGATCAGAACAGTCGGCTTCTATAATTCTCATTCGGCAATTTTTCGGAACGGGTTTCGAAAATTCGACATCGCCTGTACGGGAACCTAGAACCTCCCGGTCAACAAAACTTCAGTTATGGAAATAAGGGTGCGCAAGAATGAAGGGTAAAGCTTCATTCCTGTTACCCCTTTTATATTAAAAGTTTTATTTACATCTGCCGTTTTTCAGTATAGGTAAATGACACATTGTACAAAGGGAATGAATAAATAATACGCTTTGATTTTATGTTCAACCATTTACAATGTTGTCAGATTACTTGAAAAGCCTCTTCCTTGAATATCATTTATCAATTCCTCTAATTGTCAGGTTCAAAAAGCGGGGAAAATCAGAGACTCAACGTATTTACAGGAATAAAATGTTTCGGTCCTTAAGGCAGCGAGATCCCTTTCAACATATTCAGGAAGGGTCACAGACATCTCCTCTCCTCTGGTCGCACACTCACGGTTGCGGACTACACTAAATGTGGCTGGATTGGTTGATTATTTCGTGTTTCCGGGCGTATCAACTGATATGGTCAATAGTCTCGTTTTATCACGTGTAGTGGCTAGTTTCCTCTCTCGCTGGACGGTAAAATCTGGAGCGAACTTCATATTGGCTTACGGGGGTTTCCCTTTCCAGGTATCTCTCGCCAGTGAGCCACCGCCGCAGCTCTAAGCTCCCAATCAATATCGTGTGCGTAAGTGTAGAACATGTGTGTGTGTGTATGTGTGTGCAAGAGGATAGGACAAGGAAGAGGAAAGAATGATCGTGCGCGATTCATGTTTGTGTCGACGTGTTTGTGAGGGCACACAATTTCCTAAAAACTCTGAAAACTACCGATCAGAGTAGCCGGTGACTAGAATTTTCCTCTAGACTGCAGCAGAATTCCATATAGCTATGTAGTTAGTGTGGAAAATCCTGCAATGACATCAACTGATTCAAGACTCGAATTTTCAAACAATCATGACATGGGAGATTGACGACGTTTGACAGAATCGTATTGTCAGTCTTCTGTGAGATATATGCCTCCTTCTCTGCCTAATTCGTCCGTCACCTGTGAAAGCGAAAGGGAGTTTAATTGCACTGAAGAGATGAGAGAGCCTCAAGCAAGGATTCCAGATCGGATCATTAAAATATCAGAGGAGAAATGCCGACTCGGTGCTGTGCTCGTAAGCTGGTACTTCTTGAAAGCTGTTGGCTTTGCCTCTGATTTACGCTGCCCGTCTGTCGATGGGAAAGCTGTAATTAATCTCTCGGACTGTTAACTCAAGTGGAACTACAGAAACTGCCTACTATCCCACGCGTAATTTCTGAACTTGTTTCCTTTCTTTCGTGTTGAGTTTCTTTGCAAAATTCTTCCTCTGCAAGACGGTCCGAATAAAATGAGATTTGGAAAGTCGAAATAAAGCAATTCTGTTGCGTATGTTCTTTGAAAATATGGTTTAAATAACAATAAAACTTAAAATGTCTAATTATTCAGCACTACTGTTCAGTTCCCAAACCGAGTTTCGAGTTAAGAAATTTATGAAGCGTTTGTTCTTAATGAATTGATGTATGAACTGTTTTGTCGCAGTTCATGTTAAATCGTGCCTAAAAGGGATTAGGAAGTACTCTTACTCCCGCAAGCCAATGTAGGTCGGCGCTGGATCTCGCTGTGCAGGGGGGAACATCACCGCCACCTCACGCGTCACCAAACTTGCACTGCACTTACGCGACTAGTGATATTAGCCGTTGTCAGCCCGGAATCGCTACTCAATCAATCAAGCAACTCGTATTCTGTGTAATTAAGGCATTCTCAGTATTAAACGAAACTTGAATACAAATTTCTAAGAGAGCGTTTGATTCAAGTTCATGACAGCCATTAGACACATTTATAGATTAAGAAATTTTACGTTGCTGTAGTTTGTTTTAAGACTATTTTGTTCTACACAAGTGATTGGATTGAAGGGGGCCGTGAATATTCAGCATCAGTATTGCCAACGTAGTTTAAAGATAACCGCTTATTTAAAGATTGGCGGTGACATGAAATAAACCATGGGGGGTCAACAGAATATAAGTGGAATATTATCTGATGATTAATAGAAACATACAATACTGAATGAAAAGCTTGTTGCTCACAGATCGCCACTTTGATCTTCCATTCTTATTCTTTAAAGTGGATAATATCTATCTCTCACTGAACTTTTCAATGACATGCCAGATGGCCTCCCCTTCTGTAATTTTTCGATAAGATGGAATATTCATTTAATATGGAATTTACATACAACAATTCAATGTGAAAATTAAATTGTGATAAACATGTAATGTAGGCCTATATATTTTTCTGTAAAATGTAATTATTAAGTTTTTATCTGCACTTTGAAAAAAAGACATTCAAATTTGGAGGAAATTAAATGAACCGTAAATTTCGATTTGTAATGTGGGCAGTTAAAAGGAACTAGCTTTAGTCTGACCTAGCAGCGCCCACCTAAAAATTATAACTTCGCAGTATTGGCAATTAACAAAAATGCATCTAAAATTAAAGTCTGAACGCGACTTAAAGCGCGATAATCTCTGAAACTACTGAACCAAAACCGATGAAACTTTTGTGATAGCTTCCCTTAAAGCTTTGGAGTTCCATAGGCTATGATTTAAAAGCATACACATTAATATATTCACAAAATTATTACATTTCTGGACATTTTGCATCTAGTTTTGCATCACAGATTCAAGAGTGCAACAATAGTTTACCTGCGCGCCATCAGAATAACGTCTAAGATATCTACTACTGATTTCATCAATGCACAAAATTGCGTGTTTAGAGGACTCTTTACTTCTTCCGTCAATTGTTTAATACGAACTAATTCTGATTTTTTCTTCACTTTATTTATAAAAATAACATGGATATTGATGTTAATTGCGTGTAGGCGTGAGTGCATTAAGTGAACAAGAGACGAAACGGTTGGAAGATATCATTTTCTGATGGATGCGGTTAATATTGTCATCAAAAGGTATGAATGCACACATGCTTAGTTGTAGTAAATTACGCATGTTATGTATTTGCAAGTTCGGCGAGCACCAATACGAGCGAAAACATTATGATTTTCGTGTTGTGCTGAAACAGACGGATGGGTGCATTTTTGTAGCGAAGTGTGAAAAATGAAAGTGTACCTTTGGATGTTGAAGGAATGACTAAATTGATGAGACTAAAATTGCAGTAAAACGGCCGTATAGTTAAAGTAAATGGGTATTTGGAGGAATTGAATGTGTGACAAGCCTGGTTTTAAAGGTTGATCCGTATTTTAGATAATAGAAAAAGCTTTCTCAAGCCGAGATCCACTGTGATCTCGGATATTCAGAGACATTATAATTCTCTACGTGGTTAATGACCCCTTTTTCACCATCCACTATTTATCAAGGTTCCTAAAACACATACTCAAATTCAATTTAAATTAATTAAATTATTTTCAAATATCGATTGAAGCGATAAGATCAATTTCGAACTTTTCTTTATAAATACGCCAGAAGAAAAACAAAAATGAAAAAGAGAAAGTTTTATAATGTGGCAAATGATTGAAAGTATTGGTATAATGTATAAAAATACACAAAAAGAATATACGTGAGTACAAGAATTTTGTTTTTCGTATAGATTTGCTTATTATTTTCAGTGAAAATGTGAAAGAAGTTTGGCGTCGGTAACCCCATAGGAATAAAACTTAAATATTTTTTTAGTGCGTACGTGTTTTAGTGAGTACGAAGACCGGGTATTTCCAGATTGGAGCAAGGCAGAGAGAGGCTGGGTAGGGCGGAGGGGATATACAATAGAATAGATAGAAGTAGGCTCCGCCATAGGGCGGGAATTTATGAAAATTCCTCTTTCTGTTTAATAAAAAATGGTTGCGATAAATACCCTGGCCACGCGGGTTTCTTCAGATATATGACTTTCTAATCACACAGATTCTTTTATTGAATAGTAATAATTATAATTATAATTATAATTAAAATAACTGTTAAATAATAGTTTTGCAACTAGACCATCTGACAAATACCAGTCATGGAAACACAAAATACTCCATGGGGGACATCGCCATGATCTGGAACAGTCTCATGTCGATTTGGAAGCGTCGATAGCCTGGCTTTCCCGTAGCGATCTGTTTGCCGAAACCGAGAGATTCATGATAGCAAATTATTTGTATAGAAGGTGTCATCTGTCCAGCGAAATAATTCAGCATATCACATCCGGCTGCAAAACCATAGCCCAAACTGATTGAAAGTATTGAATACAGACATGATCAGGTAGCCAAAATTTTTCACCAAAGGATTGCAATAAACAGAAAGCTGCTGGAAAACAAGCAACCATACAAGTACACACGAACACCTGTGATGGAAAATCCTGTTTGCAAGCTATATTAGGACAGAACCATAATTACAGACAAGACGATAGCACACAACAGTCCAGACATTACGCTAGTTGATAAAATCAACAAAATCACTTTCTTCGATAGATATCGCTATCCCAAACACACACACACACACACACACACACACACACACACACACACACACACACAACCTTCAGTCTTCCCACACAGAAAAAGTTTCCAAGTACACTGATTTAGCAAAGGAAATAAAATAACAGTGGAAAATGGAGAACGTTTATATGATACCCAACATTGTGTCCGCCACTGGTGTCATCCCAGTAACTTTGCATAACGGTCTACATCAGTTAAAAATTGCGAAAACATTGTACATCGAATTACAGAAAGTTGTCATCCTCAACACATGCCCAATACTCAGAAAGTACCTCAACAACAGTATAATCATGCCTAATACATATAATCCTACCTCGACACCGAAAAGTACGTTACTTGGCAAAAGCCCATACAGTTATTTCAATCCTGAGATTTTAACCAGAGACAGAATCACATAAGAACAATAATAATAATAATAATAATAATAATAATAATAATAATAAATAAGTATTATTATTATAAAAATTTAAGAAACATTATTTTACAACAAACTTATACATTAGTCATTTATTTATATTTAATTATTGTGGTTATTTTTTAAAAATCATTGTGATGTTGATTTGTTGTGATGTTGGTTTATAAAGAATATTTCAAAATAGAAATTCCCAAATATTGTTGTTGTTACTGATTAAATTTATGTTTATATTTGCCGCGCTACATTTTGCACAAACTGCACATCCACAAGTTGCGCATTAAGCGACTGATACAGAATACACGATTCTATCTCAGTCGCTTATGCACGGGGACTAATCTCTGAATTTTACACTGTCTTTATGTTCGCCGTGACTATGCGGGATAAATTATTCATGGTGCAGGAGTTCAGATATCCTAAAATATCCATATAATCAACAATCTTATATTCATTCTTCGAATTGTTCGAATAATAAATATCGCTCGAATATAGATAATGAATTCGCTGTACAAAAAGCACGTAAAAAGGATTATCTTGATAAAGGTTCTCAGACTGTAATCATCGTTGAATAAATGCTACTATTTTATTATAAATCGTGTTCTTTTTATTTAAAGTATGCAAAAGATGGAAACGAGTAATTGTGCTAGGACGGCATTACAAGTATTTATGCGCCTATGGGCGGCAAAACTGTTAATCCGCCTCCATCATGTAGGTTAGTTCAAATAATGCTAAGTTGTATTTTCTAGATGTGTCTATCTTTAGACTACAGCTAGCAACATCCACGATTTTGGAAAATAAAAAATCTTTAACTTCAGGAATACGGCAAATATTTAGCCTAAAATAAGCCTTTAATTTTGAATACGGTTTGTGTTTGGTTTTCGGGAGCAACCAGCTTTAGACGGCCGAGGGGTCGGGACGTGCCGGGTCGGGACGGGCCGGAACGGGTCGGGATAGGGCTGGCGTCGGGCTTCGGGCGTTGTGTGGGCCTCTCCGCTCGATAACTGGGTCGCGCCGCGCAGCAGGCCTTGAGTTAGCGGTCTGGTTCCGGCGGCTGTGGAACTCCTGCCGCCACCTCCGCCGCCGCCAACACCACGTGACGCATGCGGGATTTAGCCGCCCCCGCCCCTGCGCCGCGCAGACCAGACCACACCACGCCAGCGAGATTTTGCATATCCGATTACGTTCTTTAGCGTTCGTGACTCAAGGAATGGAAGTGTCGTTTCGGTGTGTGTAGCTAGTGTTAATACAGTCATTTAGAAGAGAATTTTTCAAATACGTGTTTTTGCAATTTAATCAGCATTATATAGAATTGTCAATTTTGAGGTTGTTAATTTATTTGATAAAAGTGCTATTTAAAACAATGTTGACTTTATAAAATGATTTGTGTTGTTGATTTTTCCAATATATTTTGTGTATAGTCAATACCATAGAGAGGAAATAAAAACAGATAAGGAAGTTGCAAAGCCTTTGTTTTCCGAGCGTGGTTAATTCACGATGCACAACCAACAATTTCTGCCTCGCGTAATCGAGGTGAGTTCATACGAATGGCATCTGAAGGCCACACGTAAACCTCGTAGGTTGGTGACTTTCGATCAACCCAAAGTGAATCACGAATGTTTGGCTTTGTCTGATAATTTTTCTTTATCTTATCAG
The DNA here is from genome assembly GCA_017312745.1 of Gryllus bimaculatus. Classification (NCBI taxonomy): domain Eukaryota; kingdom Metazoa; phylum Arthropoda; class Insecta; order Orthoptera; family Gryllidae; genus Gryllus; species Gryllus bimaculatus. The sequence continues at coordinate 85,916 of BOPP01000175.1, read as the reverse complement.
CTAAGTGATTATCACATTTTGTAAAACTCTTTGTTTTATGCGCGTCGGGAGAGGTGGTGTTGAGCTCATTCTCAGTTCACAATCTGGCGCTGCTCTACTACGCATGCTCAGTGTATTACGTCACGACACTTGTGACAATATGGACGCCTGTCATGGGTTGTTGTGAATCAGCAGACTAAATTGAAAGTGCAGTGAGAGCAGTAGGAAGATGTACATGAGAACGTTTTCAGTGTGTATTTGTAGTTCATAACTCAATTCTTAAAATGACAGAGGAGCACAGTGTACTCTTTAGTGATGATGACGACGATTCTGAAAATGGGTATCAGACTCCTGAAATGCAAGGAGTTCTTAGCAAGTGGACTAACTACATTCACGGTTGGCAGAGTCGGTTTATAGTGTTGAAGGATGGAACACTCTCGTACTATAAATCGGAACAGGATACTGGATTTGGATGCAGAGGCGCAATTAGCCTATTTAAAGCTACTATTAAGGTTAGAAGGCTTTTTCCCCATGGTGCTCTTACAGACATCATCAGTTGTAAGTTTAATCATATCCTCAGAAATATTATGTTTGTAATTAAACTTCTCCATTTAGCCACACGAGTTTGACGAGTGTCGTTTTGATGTCTCCGTGAATGATTGTGTGTGGTACCTGCGTGCTGATACACCAGAAGATAAACAACAGTGGGTTGATGTGCTTGAAACCTACAAGGTATTTGTGTATTTATTCTAGACAAAGAGTTAACTGCACATCACAGTTAGTAATTATTTGTATTTTTCAATTTTCATACATCTGTTTTTGTAACAATAGGCAGAATCAGGCTACGGGAGTGAAAATAATCTGAAACGCCATGGAAGTGCTATATCTCTTACATCGAATACACTTTCAACAGCATCAACATCCAGTTTTAAGAAAGGACGAGGTGTGTGTTTGTCATTGTCACCTTTAAATATTCATTAAGCTTGTAAGCCTTTAAAATTAAAGCTTGTAATTTGTTTAATATTGTATTTCAGGTCTTAAAGAAAAACTTGCTGAAATGGAAACTTTCAGGGACATTTTGTGTCAACAAATTGAGACCCTCCAGAAATATTTTGATGCTTGTGCAGAGATATCATCCTCCTTGAAATCATCTAAAGGTAATAATTTGTTGAATTTTATTACATTTTCTTGTTAGTTATGTTAATATTATCTAACCGTTGAACATTTTATAGGATCTGATGATGCAAGTAGTGAAATCCTCAAAGATCTTCATGAAAATTCAGTTGAAGAATTTCATAATAACTTCACAAAAGGTAATTAAAATGTGAAGGTTTACTTCAACATGTTGTTTACTTTCAGTATTACAAATTCTAGCTAATTATAAATGCATTGAATTTGTCAGAAAAAAAAATTGTGATAATCTAATGTTTAAGAACATATGGTGTTGTGGCTTTTTGGCTGGACTTATTTTCAAACGGGTGATTATTGAGAAAAAGTTCATGATACTTATTTTCTACTTTACCTCCCTAAACAGTAGTACAAGGGAGAAAAGTATTGGAAACACAACAGAACAATCTTAATTTGTTTTCCCCCGACGATTAATTTTGTCGATTTGTAACATATCAGTTACACGCTGAAGGTACTTTTTTCTGATCTTTGTCCCATATTTTGTACAGATCTATCTGCATCTTTGGAATCTTCAATTTCAAAGGATTTAATCCTTCGACATGGTGATCATGCTATAGATTTCAAAGGAGAAGCGTTGACATTCAAAGCAACTACTGCTGGAATAATTGCAACATTGCAACATTGTCTAGAAGTAGTAGGTCAACGAGAAGATATGTGGAGACGTCGAATGGAAAAGGAAATGGAGAGGAGAAGAAAAGTTGAGGAATTGTACAGACAAGCTAAGCAGGAAGCTGCTAGTACACGAGTAGTTGTACACAGCAGCCCTGACTTTGAGGTTTGTATTCGTTTACGTGTTACATTGGACAGTTCTTCTGGATTCTTTTTTTTGAGAAATTTCATTCATTATTGATAGGAAAAATCATTTTGAAAATTGTGTTAATAGAGGTTTATGTATGTTCATTTGTAAGAGAATAAATGTGTGTTTGTTGGATTGGTGCTTATTTTCAACCAAAAGATATTTTAGTACGAGGTATCATAAAATATCTAGAGACCTCCAAGGTTTCATTCTTTTATTATTCATTTATTATAAATATTATAAAAAATCAATAAATTCACATTGCAATATGAATAAAATTATACAACATTACCCAACTGGTTACAAGAGTACAACATGTAACTTCCAGAAACTAAATTAAATGAATTACCTATTTTGGAATGAATTTTGATGCTGAATTTGTGTTAGATTGTTTGGTAATTCATTATTTTTATCTAGCAAAAGCCTACATTGTGTGTGACAACCTGTCAAAGGTTACATGAAAAGAATATTTTTCTGTATTCTAATCTTCAAGTCTGGTGTAAAGGTATCTGGCACTTCAATCAAAAAATGACCTACAAATACAATTCTTTATATTTAGCAAAGCAGTTTGTTGTTTGATTTAAACTACCAATGCTTTCCATGTCCTGTTTCTTTGTGTTGCTTTAATTTTAACTTGATTTTCCGTTTTTTGTTTTTGATTTTTATGTAATTCCAAGTTTTGTAATTTTTTCATCTTGGACAGTTTTTAAATGTTACAAATATATATAATTTTATATTTATTAAATATATTATTCTTATTAAATTTTTTATTAACAGACCTCCTTATTCTTTTTATCTTGTTTAAGTTAAAATCATAAACAAATACTTAAAATGTCCATTTATTTCTTAAAAAGTCCATTTATTTCTTAAAAATTTGTACAGAAGTTTGTATCTCTGGGGATCTAAATGTTCCCTGCATGAACTATTGTGCTTGCCTCTCACATATATTTTTTGTTATGTTCATGTTTCTTTAGGAAGGGCCACACAGTACTTTGAATGAAGAGGAATTCTATGATGCTGTAGAGACTGGACTGGACAAGATAGAAGAGGATGTAGAATTCCGTGAACGAATGAAGAGTAAACAAAGTGTTAAAGCTCCTCTGTCAAAGGCTACTCAACATAAATTGTGGCCAGAGGCGAGTATAAAATATTCATATTTGATGATTAATAAAATAAAAGTGGCATTAACTTTCATAAATCAAAGATTACTGTTCTTAGAGTAACTGAACTGAAATAAAAATCTCATCTGTGTTCTCATCAAATCAACTTGAATATTCAATTCACCCATTTTGTCATTGAAATGTTCATACAGAACTGTACTGAAATTATTTAATATTAAAACAGACTGAAAATTACAATTGTGTTGTGCTTGTATATAGATGTATTGAAAGGGTTTTGTTTTGAGCTGAGTGCTCTCCTATGCAAATCAATTGACATGAATGTTCTATATGGACATGCTTTTGTTTAGTGTCTTTAGTAAATATTTCTATTCCATCAGTTGTGATGAGACGTAAGTATAATGGTAAAATGCCACCAAATATGATGTCCCTCGTTATGCAAATGCTGTTGCGAAGTGTAATTAACATAGGATAGGCGTTCTCATTGAGGTAGTTGAGTAACTGGAAGGTGCTAGTATGAAAGGAAAGTAAATACAACTGCAGAGTAATTATAATTTAACTGCTCATATTGCATTGTGTGCACCACATCAAACAACAGAAGGCAGGCATGGAAGCTAGGGGAGGGAGGGAGATGTTGAAGTGCACCACTGATGACATCAGCCATTTACCATGCCTTCGAACTCTAGTGCTGGCATGGTGGTGAAGCTCATGGTTTTTAATGACATGGCATGTTACCAAGGCAATGCCTTGAAGATAGCCGGGTGGGTGGTATTGGTGTACTAATGTATTGGTGCATTCTGTTTGCATATCATCAGAGAAATTTGCCAAAATCATTGTGGGAGGTTCCTATAGTAAGGAAGCATCTAGATGTGTCAACATGTTTTCCAGAGAGTTGTGAAAGTATGAAGATTTTTATTCACTGGGACCTGAGGGCTCGTGGCAGTAAATATTTCATCATGTAACATATTTTGCCATTATACTTAGTCTATCACTCAAGATATTTTTGAGCATGCAAACTGTTAAATTGCTGTGTTCTTGCTTCTCTAGAATTATATTTGAGTTGTCAAAAAAAATGGAGTGTCTGAAATTTAATATTTGAAAACAAAATGAAGATTATTAGAATCTCTGATAGTATTATACTACACTCGGTACTATTATTTGTTTAAATTTTGAGAGTACTAGTCTTTCAACTGTCCAAAAGTGAACTATGCCATTATGAACTTCAATGTGTAAAATCAAACTGGTTGTATCATGATGCTAAGCCTACTAACCATGGTGAACTATGAGAGACATGAAATGAAAATTTGAAGGTATTGAATGAAACAAGAGGATTAATTAAGGATGCTGCAATAAGCAGATGTGCATCGGCAGTGGTCATATGAAAGTGTACACAACATACTGAAAGATGTATTCTATAAAAGTTTCAAGTCTCACAAACTTCTTTTCTTCAACAAAGAAACAGTGAGAAACAAACATCTCTAAACTGATGCACAACAAATCCTATTCCTAATGAATTCTAAGGTCCATTATTTTGAAAGAAAATTATTTGCATGGATTGCCAGCAATGTGTTAAACAAAGAGAACTCTTAGTAAACAACTGCATATTGGATTTGGAGGCACTCTACCAGAGGTTGATCATTAGTAGATTTTTAAAACTTAAGAAACCTAACAAAACTAAAAGGCATTATAGAAAAGGAGAGAATTGAAAAATCGGGGAATTTGTAGAAAAGTAGTTAAGTCAGGGAAAATTGCAAGACTAATATAACTAAATATTATTCCTTTAAAAAATTAGTTCTGCCAAAAGTAACTCATGTTTTATTTGTTGAGAAATTTTCAAAAAATTTTCCACCATAAGAAAGCAGGATCTGAATTGTGGGAAGGTCTTAGAGGTTTTGTTAGTGATGGTGCCTTTGCTAGGAATACAGAGACTGGGCCTAAAAATTCATTCTTCTTCCCCCGTTCCCCTTCAGCACAACAGCAATAATAAAAAAATAATAATATTAATTATGAAATATAAAATCACTTTAACCTTTTTTTAAAAGTTGCAGTGAAGTATTTCATTATTGCTTAATGGTTGCATTCAATTTTGAACCTGTAGTGAATTCTCTAGTTATCACTGCATAAAATGAAAAATGTGTGATAAATATAACTTTTTTTTTTAATGCAAGCAGAATTTGAAAGAAATCTTCTGCTTCAAGGCTTTTGGGAGGTGACTACAGTTTCTTTAGATGCAAATATTTGATTTTGGTGCTCCTCACATTCTCATACTGCACATGTCAACTGAATAGGCATACTCAGTGTGTAACTGCTTGTAACACAGCTGACATAAGAAGAAAGAAGCTGGAAGAAGCTTCTTGCCATTAATTTTTTGCTATTCGAACTCTAGTTAATTATTTCAGTGTTCTTGAAGACTATTTTTGTTAAAATATTTAATTTATTGCAATGTTACGCAAGAGTATTTTATTTGTTGGTCTTGAGTGTGCATGCTTCTTTTCGAAAATAATTTTGTATGCTGTTGCTCAACAGCATGTTTGCTGCTATAGGTCACTAGTATATTAAGTTACATGGCATTTCAAGTGATTTAGCTTTACAATTCAGAGTGGAATAGCAATTTATTAAAGTAGATTACTTTAACTTGTTAAGTAATGGTATTAATGTTGTACACCAGCATAAAGACTGATCAGAGATGAAGACACCATATTTGTTAAAATTTGCATGGATTTTTTCATTCATTGTATATTAGTCGGCTTCTTCATTACAATGTTTTGATTTTAATCTTAGAATTTTTAAGTTATGAAGCAAAATTAAGGTTATTAAAACCAAATTTTTGTTATATGATTTGGAGGTGGAATTAAATTTTAATTAAATACGTGGTTCCATTTTTGACAGATATTTCTATTAATATTGAATGTTAGGTTGTAAAATAATTGTAGTGAAAGAAGAAGAAGAAAATATATTATTTTGTAGAACTATTTTTCAATTTGGCCTTGAAATTCAATTATGTCCAGAGCCTGAAATCTAGCACTGACATTGACTTTTTCTGTTCACTCTACTTGCAAAGTGTAAGAGTGAGAAAGAAAATGGAAAACTTTTATAATAGTTATCTGAGTTTATAGTTTAAAGTTTTGCCACTAGATGTGTGAGGTACACTTATACTTCCAGGGTTTTTAATTCACATGCGTTAGTATTTGTGTACTGTCAAACATTGACAGGTTTTGTTACTTGTAACTTCTATTTTATATTTTTTTTAAAGATATTAGAAACTTGATATTAAACTTCACGCAAACAAACGTTTGTTTTTAAAATAATTTTTATGTTTCTATCATACTAACTTTTTGCGATTATCTTTGCCCATATTAATTTCTTTGAAAAAGAAAATGTCTTATCATTGGAAAGGTGTATGCTCCCCTGTTTCTTGCATTTTTACTTTTCCGTATACATATGTATTTACAGAGTAATATATGTTGTATGTGGAAAGTTATGTAATGCTGCGAAATTCGATTTCAACAGAAATACACGTTTTGGGGTCCCATGATACCGAAAAAGTGTTTTTATTTTTTTTAAAAACATTCATCTCTGTCCGTCTGTCTGATGTATGTAAAAAACACTAGTGCCTAAACCATGCAAAGGATTTTTTCCAAATTGTAGAAGCTCCTGTCCATTTTTCAAATTTATCAAAATGATAGTGCCAATTGCACTCTTTAATATGACATAAAGTTCATTTTGAGGTATTTTTTTGTTTTTAAAAGAAATGCCCAAATATAATTTCTTTGAAAGTCGTCCCACACCAGTAATATGTGCATTTTCAGCAGTTTGTAAACTCTCTTGTATTTGTGAGTTAATGTGCATTTCTCAAATGACTTGAAATGAAGTTTTCTGAAAACTCATAATTTTTCTGTTGAAGAGCTTTAAATTTCGAATTTACTGTAGCTCCATTTCCTTAGAAAACTACTCGAAATTTTTCAAAGAAAATTGCCATCAAGGACCAGGTTTTACTGTTCTTAATATTATCAAAAATAATATTTCCGTTCTCAAATTGAAAAAAGAAGAAAATTTTTAAAAAAATGTACTTTGGGCGGCGATGGATGGCAGCAGGGAAGGCAAGTTCAAATAGCTCACTGAGACGAAGGGAAATAGAAAACTAAAATGGGAAAGTCTGTGCCACTCTGTAGCACCACTTGTTGGTAATAGATTTTTTAATGTTATTGCTTAACTAACATCCTTTTTACAGATTTACAGAAGTGTGTAATTGACTGAATATGGTAATGTACAAATTTGTTCTTTTCATCAAAACAATTGCCCTAGTCTAGTTTAGGGATAATTATTGATTTTTATTTCTTAAATATGAGGCTTTCTTAATCCACTAAAAATTTCATTAAAGTGTTACTGTGCATGTATTTATGAAAAGTATAATTTGTGAATTATGAAACGGTATCCTATTCAGTATGCTACAATATTATCTAACAGGACATAGAGGTAGTTGGTAAAGATTCTGAAAAATTAGCTATAATAATATTAGTCCATTTGAAATTCTCACATCTCTCACCTTTATGGAGCATCAAAATTAAGTTTGTTTTCCTTGGTGTCAAGATGCACGTGTGATGCATTCTGGAAATGAGAGTGATATAGTAGTTGTTTTTAAACAAAATGAATCTCACTGTTAATGTAGAATCCCCAACTTTTATTTTTGTTAAGAATGATTTAGCCTTGCAACTTTCCTTTCTTTACTGTTATGTAGGTTTGAATATGAATTTACATTTGTATATCACTAGTGGTCTGCAGTAACAAAATTGCTGAAGAAAGAATTATGAAATTGTTTCCAGAAAGTAGCGTGCAGACCGCTCAAGAACAAATAAAATAATCGAGTTTTATCCTGCAATTAATTAATATTTTAATGAAACACAGAGGCCAATATAGTGGTATAGTATAGAATGTGGTACAGCAAGAATATCAAAAGGGTTAGTGTTCTATAACATGTGAAAAGCATGTAGTAGGTAATTGGCATGCATCCTCTGCCTAGGAGCCTTGCGGTGTCATCACGATGTCAGCTGTCATAAGCAGTAATGCACTGAATATAGAATTCAGTCGCTACATGCAGTATGAGAAAAGGCAGAATATTGTTATAAAATATTTACATTGTTCAATCAAAATATACGGTTTCATACTTACTGTATTTCCTGGGTATCTAACAGAACCATTAACACCTCTCATGTGGCTAGATGCTGCTGTTTTTTTCAATTTGTGTGCATTGGGAATTAATGTCACAACCGTGTAAAGACCCTTTGACTCTTGATTATTGTGTTGTCCGTGTCTTGAAACTGGTGCTGTGCCAGTAAGGGTGCTTTTAGATCCAATGCAATCTTATGCTCATGGCCAGAGTGGTATTTTGAAGCTTGTGAGGTTTGATACACCAAAATAGAATTTTGAGCAGCTTGGAGGAATATGATGGTAAGCACCTTCCTGAAAAAAATTTCTTTGCTAGTTTTAGCTTGCCTTCTTTTCTTGCTCTGCCTTTTTGGGACAACTTTGGTAGCCAAAGCACTATATTTCTATTCCTTTAAGAATGGAGTGCAGTTTATTCATGCTTTAAATAATATGATTAAGTATGGCATGACTTAACTGCTATCTTATAAAAGTTGATTGACTCTTCCATTAATAAGAGACAATAAAAAAATCAAATAATTATATTTTTACAGATTGATCGTATTACAATGGAACAGTTGCACTATGCAAGATTGGGTGTTGGAGAAGGTGGTTGGCAGTTGTTTGCTGAAGAAGGAGAAATGAAAATGTACCGCCGTGAAGAGGAGTCCGAAGGTCTTGTCATTGATCCTCTGAAGGCATGCCATGTGGTGAAAGGTGTTACGGGTCATGAAATGTGCCATTATTTCTTCTCACCTGATGTTAGAATGGAGTGGGAAAGTAAGTATAAAGTAATAATTCTATGAAATTAAGGTCTGAATAAAAATAGATGGGTAACTATTGCGTGGATAGCAGAATGGCATTGCAATGTACAGTTGACTCCGATTATAGTGAAGTTCTGAGGACTAACTTGTTTGGTTCACTATATCTGATGATGTCAAAAATAAATAGAACTCTTCTATAACAATTGATTTTATTAATATTAAGGGACAGCAAAGTCTATTCAGAGCACGAACAATTATTTCAATAATTTGTTCTTAAAAATATCAATTATTTTCAATTGTTTGCTAGGTACATTTTTTATTAGTAATTTCTCTAGATTCTTCTCCAGAGTTCATGCTCTCTCCATACTTGATTCTGCATGGTCTTCAGTGTCTTAAGTATCGTAATGCACTCTTTGCACACTTCTATGCCTCTTGCACTGTTGGAACTCCTTTCTACACTCTGGAGGCTCTTTTCTCACCTAATAACATATGAGATGCTTTGGGCAGCAGGAAGAAGCCAGCGACTGATGAAACTGATCGTTTTCCGTGTAGCACTACAGATATCGCTAGGCTGTGTCAGTCTTGTGCTTCCTGTTGCCTCTATGGAACTCAACGTTCTTTATTCCATTGTGTATCAAGTAACACCAAACTTATGGTGCATATGCGCACACACCAAAAGCACACGCGTGCGCGCGCACCAAAAGCACACGCGCACGCGCACACGCACACCAAAAGCGCACACACACACCAAAAGCGCACACACACACCAAAAGCGCACACACACACACCAAAAGCGCACACTCACACCAAGAGCGCGCACACACTCACACACACTCACACCAAAAGCGCACACACACACTCACCAAAAGCACACGCGCGCGTGCACACACACACCAATGATACTTTAAAAAAATCTGGATTTTCCCTCTCTGATAGAAGTAAATCATGAAATGTTATGGAGAAAAAAGGAATACCGCTTCACCTAATTAGATCTTTTTAAAATATGTATGCAGGTTAACAATTGATGCAAATTTGGGGTATCCTATAAGAAACTACAAATCAAGGTATTAGACAAGGGCACTGTAGGTCACCAATACTTTTAAAAAGTTGTAATATGTGGTATATGAAAGTTGTATCATTTAAAATATCCACAGGTTAAACCAAATCAATGGCATTCCAAGTTCTCCAAGATATAAACTCATTTAGGAATATAGAATAATACCTTCCGATTCCTAGGATGTGACGTATCTTATTACGGTAAGGTGGATGTGGGCAAGAAGAATGAAAAATTCAATCTGATGCTTTATTAAACAAGCTCAGAGGTAAAGTTGGGGAGGATTCTTCCTGAAGAGCTATGATAACCCTTGAAATCTATAACTTAATAAGATCAAAGAATGTGGAAAGAAGCGGGAAGAACATGTAATAATAAAGAATGATGATTTCATTCTAAAGCAAGTACTACATTGGCCATTGACAGGAAAAAGAACTTTTGTTGCCCCCCCCCCAAAAAAAAAAGATAGATTGATTAATGAGTTAATTCGAACAAATCTGTCTTATAGCTTGAGAGAGAAGAAGAAGAAGATTATCTTGCAAACCACAAAATTATAGAATGCAACTCTTTGACTATTTATATTCTTAGTCATGATTTTGGAACCCTGAGACTAAGCTCATTGGTTACATTTGCAGTGACAGAGAGAGAGAGTGAGTGAGTTAAATTTGAACTTTGTTGTATTAATGACAGGTTCATTTTAAATTGTTTTCAATCTCCCCAGAGTTCAGCAAAACATTGTTTTATAGATTTACATTATTTGAAAATCAAGTAATTTTTTCAAAAGTACAAATTCCTCAATTGCTTACTTACTGAAGTTGTAAGTTTCATCTCCAGTTGGTTTTCTTTTGGCTGCATTGCAAGTGTGCAGTTAGTTGCTCATTCCTCAACCAAGAAATGTTTCAGTATGGCTTTATTGAAAATGAACTGGTTTTGGCACCTTCGGGTTATGCAGTTAATAAGTGCTGTTTTGAAATGTAGTTCTATGATAACTTCTAATTGCATTAGTTGTAAGAAAATAGGAAGAGGAAGTCACTACTGGGTGCTATCTATAGAGAGCAGGGTTGTCCAATGTCTAACTGGGGGCAAATAGTGTTGTTTATTGTGGCCCAAAAAAGGTTAATAAACCAAAGTTAAAGTCCTTTGCGCCCATGTTGAGTGAGAACTTTGTTGCTCCCCTCCTGGGGTCAACACCCCCCTTTAATATAAAAATAGGTTAAGTTTAGATTTGAAGTTGTTTTTTTTTTTCTAGTAAATTCATAAATTCAAAATCGTTGCAGTGTGTTTCACTGCAGTGTGGATTGTACGACCTGATATTTGGCATGGTTCCACAATACGGTCAACGATACGGGGAAGTCAGGTATGAAACCCCAGAGAAATGAAAATATGGCCCGCAACCAAAATGAAGATTTTATGTGTGGCCCTTGAAGCCTTGCGAGTTGGACACCTCTAATATAAAGGGAGGCGTTGCATTGAAAGATAGAAAAGTCGTGCAGAAACCAATCATAATATTAGAAAGATGTATTTATTTAATTTGAATTCCTCTGCAGCAATGATTTTAGCTGAGAATTTTGTGCTAATTTATTTAAATATAGAACGTTTAATTCTTAAGAATTTTCTTCAAATAGTTCCAGTTGGTTACAAGAAATCATTCTTCTCATGATATGGTGCAAACAGTTCATCAGGCGATATCCATAAAAGTTTTTCTCTCTCTTTTTGTGCAGCTACTTTGGAACAAATGACTATATTGGAGACTGTAGCTGATGACACACTGGTGTTTTTGCAAGTGCATAAACGAATATGGCCTGCATCCCAACGTGATGCATTGTTCTGGTCACACATGAGGAAGGTACCAGATGATAAGGACAGAGATGGTCATGACATATGGATTGTTTGTAATCATTCTACAGACCATGCTGAGTTTCGTGTAAGTCGTTTATCCAGGTTTTTGTCACATTGTAACAAAACCACACAAAAAGGTTTTTCAATATTTAGCTTGCATTCTGCTCAGGAACAACGAATAAAATGCTTACATAACGCAGCAATAAGTGAAATATTCTACCAAAACCAGTCTTCATGAATATTGCCTTTACATAGCATAATACATGTTCAGTACAACCTTTCCATACTAAGAGTACAAAAAAGGTCGATGCTCCATAATGTAAAATATGAATAGCAACTGTCTCATGACGTCAGCTGGATCATAAGAAATGACACAATAGGGATGAGAATTCAGTCATACATGTAGAATGAGAGTAAGTGGAATAATACTATAAAACATTTGCATTTTTTGAGTTAAAATCAAAACTGTATCGTTGATTTTGAATTTTTTCAGAGTTCATAGATACCCAACCAAACCATAGACACCTCTCACTGGGGTGCGGTATTGATAGCAAAACATCAATTTTTGAAATATCAATGTTCAAAATTAAAACATTGGTGTTAATAATACATCATCTCAAAAATGTCAGTTTTTTTCAACATTGATGTTTTTTTTTAAACTTGTTTTGTAACCTCTATCAGCAACATTTATTCAGGAGAGATTTACGTTGGCAGTTACCATCATTATTAATTTGTAGTTATTATTACTATAGAATACATATATATATATATATATATATTAATATTAATATTAATTAAAGGGTAACGAGACAGCCTCCAGCCGTGTGAGAGGTGTCTGTCATGAGATACCCAGAAGCTTGAAAAAAATTCAAAAACAATGAAAGTTTCAACTTTTACATAAAATGCAAATGTTTGATTGTGCTATTCTGCCCATTTTAATAGTGTACTGATTGAATGCTCATACTCAGTGGTTCATTGTTTACAACATACCTGCCATCATTAGACAGAAAGGCTCCGAAAAAGAGAGCTCCAGCAATAAAATTTTTGCTATTCACCTGTTGCTTTATGAAACATCAACTTATCTTGTATTCTTGATAGGTAAAGAATGTTTTTCTGTGTATCCTGTACTATGTTATTACTGAATTCATTTAAAATTTAATTATTGATAATTAATGTAATGTTACATAAGAATATTTTATTTGTTTTTCATTTGTGGCCATGCTACATTTTGGAAATTCATTTTGTGTGGTTTGCTGAGCTGCATTTTTTTGCTGCTGCATGTCACTAGTAGTGAAACAAATTTACAGGCTTTCCTTTATAGCTCCACTTAAAGTTTAAAAGTTATAAATAGTATTTTCATTAATATTTTTCTTTGGTTCTTTATTTTTTGTCAATGCTACTCCCTTCTTATCAATCTACATATTTCTTTCATCTTAAAAAGTATTTACATCATATTCTGAAAGCCTTTACTTCTGATTTTTAATAAATTGAAGACTTAAATCTTGTAAAGATTGTGAGAATAAAAATAGATCATTTTCATTCCGCAATTATGACTTATTCAATTTTATTTGAAAGAGAAGTTTCGAAATGTTTTCGTTGTTGAATTTGAGAACATTGAGAAACAATGAAGAAACTTTGTAGGGTGTTTATAGTCAATAAATTCATTCTGTTTTTTTTTTTTTTTTTTTTTTTTTTTATTACATGTGAAAGGTATATATTATGATAGACTTAAAAAAATAACATATTAAATGTGAATAATGTAAATGTAGATTTGTAATAATGTTGCATCCATAATTTAATTTTGGAGTATATGAAGACTTGATTTTTTGTGGGATGGCTGCAATGGCTGTTCGTAAATAGTCAATCTTTAATTTCAGGCAAATATTGGGAAGTGTGTTCGAGTGTACCTCACTATATGTCTAGTCTGCCAGACTTTTATAGATCCACCTAAAGAAGGATCTCAAATTACTCGTGATAATATCACTTGTAAAATAACCTATTGTTCAGTAGGTGAGTAGTTTAACTTCTTATATTGTGGTCTGCCTGGTTTTATTCTTTAAAATTAAATTGGATTTAAAATTGATTTTTCTATGATTGTATAAAAATAAGGGATTTTACTTTCCATTATGTGTATGAGGGAAGTTAAATCTTTTCTTAAGACTTCCAAAATATGTGATGTCAATGTGCATAAAAAATACTTCTTTGCACAAAGGTGGTGCTTTGTTTTGTTAACCATGAAGAGCTTTTAATAAATAAAGATTCTACAAAACAATTTATATACAATTAGTTAAAAACAATTGTGAATATTTTGTGATTAATTTGATTGTTTTTGTTCAATTTTCATTGTTAATAATGGATTGCACAATTCTAAAAATTATTAATTTTCTCAATTAAAATTATTAATATTCTCAGAATTAGAATTCTGTACTTGTATTATTTCTCATTTTAAATATAATATGAGGGGAAGACGAAAACAAATTCTAACTGCCAAACAATAATCACCATAATGAATAGTACATGCATTATTATGATGTGGTAATTAGAGGAAATTAATTTTTCCAGAGGTACATTTGTTTATATATTAATAAAATTTGTAGACAAAAATCTTTTTTTTAATGAGTCCACATTTTTTTGATAACAAGTGTATAATTTAGATTTGTGAATCATCCTTCTTTAAGTTAGTGATCATTAAATTTGTATTTCACAAATGGGTTGTGCTGAATTTCTTTATTTCCATTTGCTAATATTTATGAGTCATTCTTTAATTGTCCATATTTGACAGCACATGACTGTTCATATTATTTGGTTTGAAAATATGCCTCTGTTCAAGATACTCTTGGTTTTGCAAGTTCTGAAATTGGTCTCATTTAATATCTTAATTTTAGTCTTGAACTGTAACATCTTATCAGGGGTATTTAAATACTTTCATACTTATCAAATTTGTCATTTGAGATGTTTTAATTTGGTAGTAAACACAAAATACTTACTACTTAGTCATCAGTTGAAAAAAAAAAGAATTCTGTTGCAGTAAATTATTTTACAAGAATTTTTTTTTCACCTAAACCATTCACATTTGAATTCTTCATAAAAATCTGTTTATTTTAATATATAATTTCTGAACTCCATCGCATGGAAATAGTAATTTTCTGTTACTTTTACATTATGAATTTGTTAAAAATTCAAAATTCAACAAATTACGAGTAAACTTTATTGGAAGATTTACTTTGAAACTGTTTACTCTTAGTTGTTCAGCTGGGTTTGACTGTTTCATTTAGTGAATCATGCTCTTCAAAATATTCCAGTTTTGAAAGGCTATTTTTAGTTCCACTTCTGTCCTGTTTATTATTTCCTTGATTTTATCTTGTCACTTACCTGGTCTTCTTCAATTCACCTTTAAAGAAAGAAAAATATTTGTTCTCAGCAATTGTGCTTCCTTTGTATGATATTGCATTAAAAAAAACAGCCCCTAACTTGGCATTTTCCTTTCTAAAAAGATATTTAGCTCAATTTCTGTCAAAATTATTTATTTTAGCTGTCACTGGGATTCTTTATGGCTTTTGTCTTTAACATGCCATTCATCAGCTATTAATTTCACTTGCCTCTGGGCATTCTGAAAGTTCACAGTTCTCAATTTAATGTTTCTTTGTGAATGATTTTGTAGACTGATCTGTATTTTTTTGTCAAGCTGATATCTTTGCGTTTCCATACTCTTGCTTTTCTGTGTCCCTCATTACTCTGCAATCTGAGTAAATTGCAGTCAATTTCAGGAGTACTTTGAATACATAATTGTATCTAATGTGGTAGTATGTTGGATGACTAAATCCTCAGTTGCTTTTAATGTCCTTTTAATATTACTTACAATGTAGTACAGAGAATATATTGTAATGTTGCAGGGAAAAAATACCACTTTTTGACTGAAAATCTCATTTTGGGAGTTCTATGGATTATGCTCGCTATGTGTTGTAAATTACTTCCTCCAATACATATTGTAGTCAGAATCTATATCTTGTGGTTTGTTAATACCATAAAAGTGGTTTTCGGTATTGCATCTCTTCATGAAGTACACTAACATTTAAACCATTCTCAGGATCTTTACCAAAATCAATAGTCTGTGAACAATCTCATTGATGTTGTGGCTCCTTCAATTAGAAGTGGATATATTAATTTTTAGGGGTACTTTATAAGAAACCCTCAAAGACATTTTTTAAATTTTATCAAAAATAGTTCAAAATGTTGTAAAAATTGTATCTAAATTTTTCTTGATGTCTCTAGATAATGAGTATACAATGCCCCTTGGTTTCTTAGACTATCATTAAAAAGCACCTTATAGCAACTTTATTTTTGTTGATTTAGGTGTGGGGAAACTATTTTGGTAGTCCAAGTTCTTCCCCAATTTCACGTTTCTTCAATTTTCTTGTGTTGTTTTGTATTTTGACACGCAGATATCTCATATATCGTCTACGTTAATTTCTAATTACTCTCTAATTAATTACGTGCAAGGGACCTTATATACTTCAAACGTTTGTTATAATTTTTGCTCTAATAGACCAATATACATTTATCATGCATGTTATACTGATATTACGGTACAGAGATATTACGGTCCAGATAAAGTTTGTGGACTTCTCCTACAACTGCTTTATTGAAGATAATTATTTTTTTTTAATACATTAGAGAATAGAGCAATTGAAATATGATACTGGTGCTACTTCAATATTTTATTTTGCAGTCAACCCTGGTGGTTGGGCCCCTGCCTCTGTGCTTCGAGCTGTCTACAAGAGAGAGTATCCCAAGTTCCTGAAACGCTTCACGGCCTACGTTATAGACCAGTGCAAGGACAAACCCATTCTGTTTTGAGAAAGCTTATAATTGTAACCAGTGTGCTCCAGTTTCTGACCAACGGAAGTGGATAGTTTTTCTACGACAGTTAAATGTGGAAAATATTTATGTTAAAACATAAAGCTATGAACCTAGTTTTTACAATTTTTTGAAATCAATCTCTTTAAGTTTTGTGTATGTACAGTAATATTGATATATCTCTATATTCATATATGCAGTATATATGCAACATCGCCAGACATTCTAATGAATTCACCATTGCATTCATCAGAATATGTATGTATATCATTCCAAATTATTGTAGTTAGTTTCAAGAAAACTCCAGTGAATTATCAGTCTGTTCTTATATTCCACTGTAGGGTAAGACTGCAAAACTTGAGGGTCAGCTATGAATTTTTTCAGTGATGATCATCAATTTGAGAAAGTATATAATATGAATGAAAAAAAATTAGTACATACATTTAAAACTGTGAACTCAAAATTCATTTTCTCTGATGTTAGATAGAATTACAATTCTCAAAATAGTTTCATAGTAAATTTTCTTGCCAAGTGCTTCAATTGTGCTCAGTTACTGTAAATTAGTAAATGTTGCTTTGCAGTTGACCAAGCTTCTAAATATATTTGCTCTACATTTTTGTTATACTAAATCTGTCTTAAGTGTTCCAATATGTATAGTTACAATAATTGTTTGCTGAAAATGGTGAGCTGATGATTGCTCATATGTACTACTTAGTACTTGCAAAATGTGTATCCTCCATTACCTAATGTGTGTTATTGTGATAATATGTTTGTCAATTTATGTCTTCCAGGTATTTTATTCTGTTGTCATTAATCTTGGTACCTTTGAAATTTGTGAAAATTGGTACAATTCTTTAGTATTTGAGAAACTTCGTTGTCAGTGAGATCAGTGGGTATGTTATTAATTGAAATCAAAATACCAAAGAGGAGGAGACTGACATTAAGGATGCTCCTCCCTCTGAATGTTTGTTTGAATAAACTTTAACAAAGCTGCATAAAAAAACATTAAAAAAAAGTTATTGGATATGCCCTTTTAATTGAGAAGTTAGTTCTGTTTTCTTTGTGCTAGACATGTTGAACTCCACTTAATATTCATTTACTTTTGTAGATGATACCTAGTATTATACAATGTATCTTCCATATTTATACCTTCCATTTGTCTCTAAAATTATCAGAATTGCTTCCGATTGATATTCAGTTTGATGTCGTATATTACCTGACAGTCGGAAGTGTAATTTAGCTGGTTTATAATCTATCTGCATCAAGGAGTAATGTTGCAAAATTGATAAGTACTGTAGGAAGATATTTACATGAAGCTAAGCAAATTTAGTGAAACTGAGTACATTTGTGCACAGTGAATAAATTCTACCATATTTTGGAATGATATATTGGTTTTTGAATCAATGTAAAATATTTTCTTAAGGGTGTTTACAGACTGTTTGTATAATTTAGGTTATTTGAAAAGTAATGAGTTGTGAAAGAAATATTCACGAATGTATGTGGGTGGCAGTGTGCCTTGCCTTGGATAAAAATGTGCAAAGCAATGTAACAATGCTTCGTTGTTCAAAGAATATGTTTTGGTGTGCCTTGAATATGAGTATAGTTTCACAGGTTATTTATTCAGCACACTGCAGAAGTTCCATGCTTTGACTTTAATTTGCAATTTATTACGAATCTCCTCATTTTAGTTTGTGGTGAGGATCAATTTTCAGACCCAGGGCTTGTCTGTGTATTAGAATAGATTTTTATGGATAATTTGTCAGCAGATTGTTTTGTTTCCTAAATGATATAATCTCATGTATATTTTGTCGTATTGTTCAGGTACAAGATAAATTTAGAATATAGAGAATATGAAAAAGAGTACATTATTTGTACCAAAGAATTTTTTTATGCAGTTTCCTCTGTCCAGAACACAAATGTACTTTTTTACCTATGTATGTTTTTCTAGAAATGTTGTTTTGAGGACTTAAGAATTATAATTAAGTATAGTTGATGGTGATTGTTTCCTTTGTGTAATTTTTTATTGTACAGTGAATCTCATTGTTGCATACATCTTCTTTGTCATTATGTGTACTCTTGTCTGTGTTGTGTGATACAAAATTGTCGCTACTGGCTTCTTTGCATGGTCCAGTTAAACTTCTTTATTACAATCATTGTGAAGTCAAAGAGTTTATTGAAAAGTTGCAAGAGTTTCTGTAAGTAATAAACATTTATCCATTATGCAAATATTTGTAATTTCTCATAGAACATGACAGTTTCCTATTTTGGATATGATGTCTTTCTGAAAGGCAATTGTATATATAACATCTAAATGTAAACCTGTGGATGGAATTCATTTACATTTAACATTGTTGGCTGTGCTTGGGACTGGGACCTATTTATGTGTCGAGTTGTTTTAGCAACATTGCATATTTTTGCCAGTGTTGTATATTTGCTTATTGTGAGAACATTAAAATATATGCCATTAGAAAAGTGTATTCACTCAAATTTACCTTTGGTGTAAAGTAATATCATTAATTTATAAAGTAATGTAATTAATTTATGCAATAGTAATGCAGTATGACATCTTTACGTCATAATTTGCAGAATAAAAAGAAAGACAGAATGAATGATATTCGAAGGAAATTATATAGTGCATGCCTTCTAATAAGTTTAAAGGATTGCTATATGCCAAGATAGAAAATACAATAAGATGACTTCATTGTTATCTTCGTATTCCTGGAAGGCATGCGGTGATACGAAAGCGAGGTTTTGTGAACGCGCTCTGGTGGCGGTGGAGGCGGCGTTCATGACGTCATGATCACGTGGTACAAGCGAACGGCGAGAATCATACTCCGGCGAGAGGAGAGCATTAGCCATTTTGCAAGGTGCGGTGGTGTGCAGCGTGTGGAGTGTTTTGTGTTGAGGCTTGCTGATACTATCCGAGTTTGAAGCAGAATGGCGACCAGCACGAGAACGTCGAAAAAGACTGCAGCGTCGACGTCTTCGAACGTTGGCACTCCACAATATACATCAACACCCGCGCAGGGAAGTTCATCAGGACGTCCATCAAGTCCGTTGAGCCCTACCCGGTACAGCCGGCTTCAGGAAAAGGCAGATCTTCAAAATTTGAATGATCGTTTGGCTGCTTACATTGATAAAGTAAGGCATTTGGAACAAGAAAACAGTACTTTGAGACGAGAAGTCCAATGTTCAGAAGAGAAAGTTACAAGGGAAGTGACAAATCTCAAGTCTATGTTTGAGAATGAATTGGCAGATGCAAGAAAAGTTCTTGATGAAACGGCCAGAGAAAAAGCGAAATTGGAAATAGATTGCAAGCGGTTAATGGACGATAATGAAGTTCTAAGGACCAAGTAAGTAAATCCGATATATTTTTGAATTTTGTTGTATTTTCTGTTTTGAATGCCCTCGCGTTCATATTGATCGTAATGTATTTACCACTGCATGTTAAGTTTGCTTGCTGTCATACTATTTGTGTAATCATGGTATGACGCCAAATGTTGTATCTTGTCATTACACATTTGAGAATACTTTATGTATTAACGAAATCGGAGGGTTTTCACTTTACATTTTCATTATATTGCGCAGGGATAGGTTAGTTTTTTAGATTGACATATCTGTGAATGTACGTGCCTGTTGCTTGAAAAATATACAATGTAAACTAAATAGTTGTATTTACTTTATGTTGAGTAGTAAAAGTGCATATTATAAAACTTGCCTTACACTTATATGAACGTTAAGATGCAAAGTGTGTATTGCGTCACGCCGGCGTCGTTCCAAAGAGGTGACGTCACTTCGAGGTCAGCACCTTGTAAACATGAAGTTTGTGCTTTTACCGGAGATGGTGTAATGTCATTCATATTTCTATTTTGGACTTGTTATAGCTGTTGATCCACATTGTTTACTTTTGCAATACGTGGTTGAACGATAATCGGATTATTTGACAGTTTAGAAGAAAAGTGAAAATGTTTTTGAGATTTGTTTATGTTACTGACGTCATGCGTATTTTAGAATTCAGAAAGTGGGTCATGAACTTAAAATAATCTCGCGCGGGATTGCTTTTACAAAGTTTACTTCTTAGTTTCTCGCATTCGCTCTTTGTAGCATAGTCATTTTGTATTATTTACCCGAGAGTCTACATTAATTACATTAATTCTCTGACGTTTGTGTGTCATATGAATAATGAATCGATGTGCAGGTCCAAATTTTCCTGTTTGTGTTCTGATAGTTATTCTCGTGGATCAAAGCAGCATCAACAAAAGGGCCGATTTGGTGGGCGTGTATCTGAAACTCGTTTTTGAAGGTCATTCACCCTTTAAGTGTTACCAACATTTCGTGTTTTAATGCTGAAGGGCGACCTGTGGTTCACCTTTTATTTCTGATACGATTTTCGTAATGTTATTCACTCCGGGCTTATATTGTGTGCGTCTGTATAAATACAGTATTATATTTTCTGCGAAGCGTACCAAATAATTTGAGAACATGGTATTTTTATGGCACGCTATCTCCGACGAAAACGTCCACAATAATTAGTATTTTGCAGCCGGTCCATATGGGGATTTCTGGCGCTTATAGGTTTAATGTTCTGTAGTGGTTGCTGGAAATGAACTTAGGTGTGTGGTGGGGACTGCAGCTCGATTGAGATTGCCACGCGTCTTTGGTAGAAAACGTCGGGGATAATTTTTAATTCTTATTTTCATAAATTGAGGAGTGCTGTGTAATATTCAATAGTTTGTTTTTGTGCCGAATGTTGGAATAACTATAACTAAGTGGTATTCAGCTGTATGTGGCTCATGTGCGTAATGTGGGCTGTTAGTGTATTGAAGTTGGCATGCTTGTACTGGCAGGAATGAAGTAGTAACACGTACTAAAAAATTGACCTACGTGCAACTATTTTCCGTGCACATTGTGCACTTTTGTTATAGTGGTTTTTTTAGACTACTAATAATCATGTATTGAATTTTTACTTACCAATACCTTACCAGTGCAACTATGTTGGCAAGAGATTTTTTAGTTTTCAAGAATGTTCAGCATTGTATAGAAATGCAGGATTTTGCTGGCTCGAGAAACATGGGTAATTTTTAAACGGAAAGTAATTAATTTTCCGTCGGGTTCATCTGAAATTGTTATACTACGCATTTTATAATCTTAATTCGCTTGTTTGAATCAAAGCTGAAATGGATTGTCGAGGAAGGGCAAATCTGCGTTGGTTTTCGGCGCGAGATGAACATCACGAGGTAGCTTGCATTTTCTCTTGACTTTCCCTGGGCGTCGATCGTGCACGGAATGGATATCGCGTGCGCAGTAACGCCTAATCTCCAAACCACACCCCCGTCGTTCATCATCGAACGTTATCTGGGGTGGACAGCAGTGGGAGACAAAATGAAGATCCACTTTCCGAGAATGTAGTTGTGATTGTTTACAGCGCATTTTATGGTTAAACTTATTCAGTTTATAACCTTGTTTTTATTACTTATTAATAGAAGTAAACTAGGCGAATACATTATATTTATTCCTTAACATCTGTTGGAACAAACATTTTAATTAATGTAATCGTGGGTTAAACTCTCGCTCTCTGTTTTGTGACAGTTCAGGCACACTGTTCTTGCGTGCGTTGTCAAACCCGAAAATTGGGAAACATTACGCATTTGCAGGTGGTAGCATTTTGTATTAGCGGAATTTCGCATATTTACGACCGCATTACTCGCCGGAATTATTCTTGGTGTTATAAAACTAAGTTGGAACGATAACGTTATTCAAATTACTAGAGCGTACTTGTTAACTTGTTTAAAATTATTTCTTGGAGGATAGACAAGTAATTAAATTAATAAGAACACTAGTTTAAAATTTGTATTAACGATGAATAGTAGTTTACAAACTAAACATTTTGCAAGAGAAGGAATATGGTTTGCTCCGAAAGAATCAAACGACTTCCGTTTGATATTTCGCTTTTATAATAGTTGAGATCACTGAAACCGTGGATTCAATCACTGAAGCTGACTGAAGTGATAAATTTGAAGAAAATAGTGACTTCATGTGAAGTTCCGTAGATATTAATATTGTGGTGCAAATTCCGCTACATCAACCAGATCGATGCAGAAAAAATTCATTTTGATGAACGTATATTGTTCGATTTTGGCTGAAGTGTTTATGGATATGACCGAACGAACGTTAAAAGAAAACCCCCTTTCCCCTAAAAAGAAGGAAAAGAACACCAAATATAAGTATGAATTTCTGCCAAAACCCTCGATATCAATGTTTTCAGCATTACGTGTGATTTACCTCCATGAGAACGTAAACATTCGTGGAGATCGTTGTTTGTGATGGTCCAGGGCGATGGCTCAGTCTCCTGCTGTTGTTGCCGCCCCCTCCCCTCTAGCAGGAGGGTTGGAAAGCAGGGGTGGGCGAGCGAGAGAGCCGGGTGGGTCAGCCGAAGGGCTGTCGGGTCGGGGCTAAAATAAGGCGGGCGTACCTCACCTGGCGCGCGGAGGCGGCGGCAGCAGCCACGCGTGTGGTGGCGCGGCGTCGCCGGCCGGCTGCCCGACCGCGCGTTCGCCACGTGTGGCCGGCGGCAGCTGCCTCCTGTAGCGTCGCACAGTGGGCGGTAGAATGGGATGCAGAGCGCGCTTGGTGTTCCGCAGGGATGCCATTTTCGGCGGAAGAAATGCTGCTGTGCGTCTAGCGGAACTAGTTTGCTTGTGGATTTTCGGTAGAGAGGGGGTGTGTTTTTTCTTTTATTCTTGATAAAGTGCCAATACTAAGTACTTTTTCTTGTTACTGTAAAAGATGTTGCATTTCAGATATGCTGCTCTAGAATATTTATTTAAAACATTTTTTTATCAGCTTAGGGTTTGGGTAGAATTGGGAGATTTTTTTAATACACGGATCTGTCAAACATTGTTTCACATGTAACTGGCGGTGTCTGTATTCGTTACACTATGTTGTGCTTACGCGTTCTTGTACGGTGACCAATGTTGTGCCCTGCTAAGCTTGAAAGGGGTATCTCAAGAAAACTAAAACCTTGCCCAGAAATCATAGTAAATATCAGCCACCTAAAACTTCAATTTTATTTTATTTATTTACTAATATGTTGGTACTCCCAAGTTTAGACATTCTTTGGAATAATAATTACTCTAACTAGAAAACATTGCTATGTAGGGAAAGGTTTAACAATAAACCTGCTTTGCGCCCTTTTACGTGTACGAGGGCATAGTTAGCTTTTTATCGTATTCAATTTCTCATATTTTATGGAAATTGGACGTTGACTTTAACAAGATGTCTCTACTAGAACATAGTTTTAAGGTTTAAATATTTCAAAACTGATTCACAAAGAGTTTTGAAGTATAGACTGTTGCAGTAACACTTGCAGAATGTTGTTGCAGATCAGATATTTGTCCGCTAATCAATCCATTTTTTTTTTTGTAAGTTGGCTTTATAATTACCACTAGTACCTGTTTTTATAATTAAACCTTGATAAAAAAACTTTTGTGAAGAAGATAAATGCTTATTTGTATTTTTTTCTTTTTATTCATTGCAAACCCACTGTGCGCCGGCGCGTCGAGCAGGCGAGCAGGAGGCATCAGAGGCAGATGGGTTTGTGCGGAGGGGAAAGAGGAGCGGGCGACGACGACATGCGCAGAATTCTCCAAATCAGTACCTTGCGCAACGGGCACGTGCATATGGATTTAAATGCTTAAACGCGCGGATTTGCTTCCGTTTAATGTTTTTCTTTCGTTTTCCACGCACTTAGCTCAGCTTTACAAATCTATTATTAGATTGGTTTAAAAATGGATTTTTGTCCTCTGTCGTCGTGCAGTTTTGGTGAAAATATCTTGCGTTGGCGAATGGAGATGTTTGGTAGCACAGCACGTGGCGAGCTATTTGACTTTCAAAAGTTAAAGAATTAAATAAAATACAATAGGGAAAAGGCTAGCTATTTCGTTTGTGGATACATTTACATTTTTCGTGCCTAATTATACGGTATAATATGTAATGTGTCTGTACTCGATAATAACACCTTAATTAAACATTTGAGGTCGGAATTATTGAGGCAATTTTTTTTCTGGAAATATTTGGATAGTTTATGAATAAGAAGAAGCTCTACGTACAATGATAGTATTTTTAAGCCTTTATTGGGCCTAACTTGTATGCTTTATTTAGGAATTGTATTATACCTAGCAACAAATTTGTAGTTTATGATTTTGGGAGGTTGGTAACATACATTAACGCTCACTACTTTACTACGCATCACGCTATCAGTTTTAACTAGTTTTTTATTCGTTTTGGGAAATGTTCGGTCAAAATTTGCGGTGAGGCGACTCCACACATTCTGCATTCGCGCAGTTGCGAGCTGCTGCTCGCCCAATCCCGATGTGTTCGGCGAAAGTTGGCTCCCTTTGATGTGTCCTAAAGACGGACACGCGGTGGATATGGCGAATACCGAGTGTTTGGCGCTCGGGGAATAGCGAGCAACTCGTTCACACTACTTAGGATTGGGTGAGCGGTTGCTCGGGATTCGCCGAATGCCGCATGTGTGGAGCCGCCTTTAGGGACGGATCCTATAAATGTATTTTCTCACTATTACGGAATATGAAATTGCATGTTCATTTATGCGAAAGGGTTCGACTTTTATGAATGTAATTAATGAAAATTTTACGAGAAGTACTAGCTGAATGGAACAAGACAAACATTGTTAAAATATGCCTACAGTCAGTTTTGTTAAAACTGGCCGTTACACTCATATTTACCGGAATCATAACCTTTTATGTATTCTAAGAATGCTCGCGTGTATTGAGACCATCATGGAGTGAAAGTGTGTTGATTTATGATCGAGTTTTGCAACTTCGGTTCATTGCAACATGCCCGAAGATGGTGTCATACTTCCAAGCATAGTGTTTAAGTATCTGTTTAACATCACACGTGAAGTGATTTGCTAAGAGAAAGTCAGAATATGCTCGTAATTTTTCTTCGGGAAATATTGATAAGGTTTGTTTACTTAGAAACCTTGACATGCATGTGCAAGAAAAAAATCAAATTCTAAATTCTAGGGTATCGATAGATGTGCAGGAAGTAAGTGGATAAAGACAATTTTTGGGAAGTCGATGCTATATGTTTAGTGAACAGGGTTGCCAGATGTAATATGGATTGTGGAATGGGAAACATAAAAATATGGTACGATGGGAATGTTCAAAACTATGGTACATTTCGTAGATGTATATGCTTTTATATGAATTTACGCTATAAAACTACTGGAACCTACAACTAAAACTACACACTTCAAATAAATTCAGAACGTTTCTGTTTATCTCGCACGCTCGAGAGATGTGAGATACATGAATCACAAGTAAGAGGGAGCGAGAACTGTCCCAATTTTATTTTTTAGAATAAATTAGTAATATTTCACTTTTTTCCTTATTAAAAATAGATGGTACAATTATAGTACATGGTAGTATTATGGTATATTTATCCTTTTGGATGTAAATTATGGTTCGATCTGGCAAACCTGCAGTGAATTTCAAAACGAAATATCAGCAAAGATATCATTAGGTTTTTTGTCAATATACTGTCATTTAAAATGTGAAACTTTATTGGTTAGCATGGTGCTAAAAGTAAAATGTTTCGTTCTATTCCAAAGTATTAGGAACTACGCCAATGTTGTCACCGTGGTGTAACGTTTTTGCAACATTTGAGGGAAGCATCTTTTACGTAATACAATATTTCAGGAAGCCGAAGGTACTAGAAAGATACCACGAAGTTTTTATTATTATAGGACGTTGGGTCATTATTTTAAACCAATTAATCATTATAACGTTCCACCCTGTTTTTCATTGTTGCAATAGTGCGAGAGATTTTGACTGTATTGTCGGTGCGTTGGCAGAAAGGGCCTGTGTGGCATTCGCACATTCCTCGGTGACAGTTGCCGTCGTTAAGCCGTTCGGAAGCGTATGACATTCCGGCGGGAGAACGTATGGAACGTGGTTCGCTTCGAACATGAGCACCGGACGCAAGCTCAACGTGTAAACAACGCCGCAGGGTTGCCATCCTAGGGCGCGAGGGGAACATTACTGACAGATGGGAGACAATACTTGCAAGATGTAGGAAAATGGGGATACTGAAAACGAACGTGATTCTATTGCCGCAAATGTGCTTATCAGCTTAATTGAACTTTGTAAGATAGTGCAAAATATTATTACCGGCCGGTAACGCTACCTGGATTTTTGTATAGGGAGAGCTCTAGGTGTAGTGCATAGGTGACTTATTTAAAGAATTATGTGTAATGAATAAAACTATTTTTTAAATATTTTTGTAATTGTAATGTATTCATTATTGAATGAATTGGAGATGTACACACTTCTGATAGTTTCATCGGATTGCGGGGGTGAGGGTTGAAGCCTTATTAGAATGACCCCTCCGTTATGCCCTTGTCGAATTAAGTACGATTACTAAGATAATTATTAAAGTTGACTGTATTAGTGAAAACTGGGCGATGGAATTGAAATGAGCGGGATTTGGGTTGCAGATTAGCCGCGTCAACGCGACTTGGCAGACGGCACGGCAGAGTTGGGAGGGGGAGTGGTAGGGTTCACGTTAGTCGTATCGGGCGATTGTATTTAGTCTGAACCAAAAGTGTGGAATTACTCGTCGGGAAGGAAAAGATTGACTCCCTCAAAATCGCATTTGGACGCAGGACGTTCTGACGCGCTGGCGGCACGGTTTATTCGAGGCGCCATGGCAACAGTTTGCGTTGGCCGTGCTCCATTTGGGTCAGCGTAAACCCCGATCTGCTGCGGGATGCATTGGCAACACTGACGCCGGCCGGCGTCGCTGGCGGAGGGGCGACGTCGACGACGCACCGGCCGGCTGCAAGAGAGCGTGCCGCGGAGACGAACGCGCGCGGCGGCGGCGTTCCCGCCATTTGCCGCTCCCACCCCACGTGACCGCGGGCGCGCTCAGAAAGCGCGCGGCTCGCCGCCTCGCATCCCCTCCCCCCGCGCGCGCGTGTGTTCGCGGTGCCTCCGCCCAAGTCGCGGCGCGTCACCGGCGGTGACGTCATCGTCTGGACTCGCGCGCTGCCTGCCTGCCAAAAAGAATTACCTTGCAGCGGGCGTGTGGACCCTGCCCTTGCGGTCCGCGCTGGCGGGCGACGCGGCGGCGCCCCCACCGGTGCAAAGCGTTCTTTGCCGGCGAGGTGTACCGCAAAACCGGCCGCCGACGTCATGGAGGAGACGAAAGCGCTATTTTTAGAGATGGCGCAATCGCGCACCGGCCGCGCGGCGTGGGCGGGCGGGTCGCGGGCGTCATGTTGCCTTATAAGGGGGAAACGCGGTTGACGTCACTGTTGGTTGCTGTGGGGTTGGCGGTGAGTCGGCGGCCGCCTGTGGGTCGGTTACGCAGCCTGCATCCGGGGAGGGGAAGGGTTGTGCCCCGCCCCCTCACTCGTTTCCCGTCTCCCTTCCTCTCGCCTAGATTCTAGTCGTGGAGATTAGATTGTGCGATTCCGAGCTTTCTATGCTAACGAGCCGCGCGCGTGAAACTCGAAACGCGGGCGCGCTTCGCTGGTGGCGACGCAACGCCTGGGAAGGTGCATGCGGCTCGGCTGTGTGACGCGATGTTAGAGTTGGTTGCTTGTGCGTTGGATGAGTCTGGCCGAAATAGGTCAGACCCCTCCTATCCGTATGAGAAGACTATTGATGAGAACAGGTTTTTTAAAGCTGGTTATCGATGGAAACTTATTTCAGTGTAAAAAAGTTCATCTGTGGATAAAGCTTATAACTGCCCCTACATTTTGTGTTAACAAAATGGTATAGACCTCTTCTTTCTTTGTAATCATGTCTCACATGGCTTCGTGATACTACAAGTAGGTGCTTGTACAAACAAACTTGTGATTTCTTCAATCAAAGAATATGAATGGCGATTAAGAGGTCATTGGTCAGTCTAACGACCTTGGAATTTCAATCACCTAAGTCGATGTGTGCGTTTTACGTCCTGGATTTATTCGTTGTGGGTTTTTTCTTCCTTGTAAGTGTTTTAATTTACAAGTGAACTCCTATTTCTGGGTTGCAGTTCCTGGGCGAGCAATGGCAGTCTGCTGCGTACCTTGATATCGCGCACACTTGCGCTTTATCAGCGTTCGCTCAGTTTCAGGATGTTCTTGCGACGAGCATGCACTTATTTGGTGACGCATTCAGAAGTTGTGCTTGATCTTGTAGTCTTGCCAGAACACATTTCGATCATCATTTCATGGTTTTATTCAGCTTCGGTTGTCGCACGTGCGTGCTTAAATCTATGGGAAGAGCGTGAGAAAAGTTGTGCTTTCGTAAGAGAAAACTAATATTATAGAATAATTTTCAAAAAGTAAACGATAACAAATTTGAAAACGGTAGGTATTATTGCAGTAAATGTAAATTATGTGAACTATGGATGAAAATGTTTCAAATTTGTATTTGCACATTAAATGGATAATCCATGGTTGTGGGAATAGTGTTAAAACCTTATGCAACACAGGACTCTCAGCGTAGAAAAGCACCGTCTACAGTGCATTCGCTAAATGTTGATTGACAGCTGTGCTTCTGATGTAACCATCGGGTGCTGCCTACGGCTACCGGTTGCTGTCCTGAATTGCTGAACGCTGTATTACCACGCGTTCGGTATCGATGACATTAGTTTTTCCGAAGACGGTTAAAAAAAAACTAAACAAAACAAAAAAAACAACGCATTATCGAAATGACAGTCTGATGCTTTTGTACGTACGAAAACTATAACGCGAGGGCGGATTTGTACTTTTTTGTTTTTACTTTGGAACAAGTTTGTTTGGTGTAGAAATTCATTTTATGTTATGACGAAACGAAATGACCATTTTTGTCATTTTTGTGCTTTTTTCGCTTGTTTAATCGATTTTAATATAGTTTTAATGGTACTTGCTTCAGACAAATTTACGAGGTGCAACTAATGTTCACCACAGACTTCCTGAGAAGCCTATTCGATTTCTTCGCTCATGTATTGTAATGTCAACCGTTGTGAGAACTATGTATACTAAGGTTTCTGTGACGTGTATCGGCGCCATTGTCAGTTCCGCCGACTTCGCGATAAATAAAGGCAGAGATAATCTTTTAAAGAACAGTCAAAGTTTGGTTCTCTTGAACCAAAGAAAGTAGCCTCGGTTACATCAGTAACATATGTAACAGCTTGCGTTGTTCATAAAGTGGTTTTGACCAATTTTTTTACATCACTTTTCTTTGTTTTTAGGGTGTTTTAACATTGTTTTATTGATCACTTTTGGCAATGTTTTAGGTTATGAAAATCCGCCCGTACTCATGACTCTAAATGCGAGAATCGTGACGCTTAGCCCTGCCTCGAGCGCTTAGTCGAATCTCAGCAATCATTCAACGGAGTAAAGAAGTGCTCACAATATTAAGGCTAAAGCAACTTAAAAGTCATTACATCATTCTGTCACATTTCTCAATAAATTTAATACCCTGACTTTTAGAGGACTGGGTCACTTATTGAACGTTATCACCCAACCTGCGGGGTTACCTGGTTAAGCAAGTACAATTGCATCTCAAATTCTATTCAATTTCCGATAAACGAATGCCTGTAATATATGGATTAAGATGGGGGCTTTACAAAGTTTCCCGTTCCAAACGTCGCTCGTTTTTTTGCCTACGGCATTGCAAGCCTACGGCATTGCAAGTAATCCCTTTTCATAACAATCTATTATCGTGTTGAACCCTCCTTCCGTTCGAGTTGCAACGAAGCTCAGTCCCCCGAAACGAGACCGGCGATGTGTGTCCTAAGCTTGAAGCCCTTCACACGCGTCGTCTGTCTCCGTTCTCCCACCCACGCCCTTGTGCCCCCCAGGCGGAGAGTTCCCACCCGGGAGTCCGCCAAACGAGGGCTGAGGAATGGCGCTGCGTTGCCCGCTCGCCGTCCGTCACACCGACTGACTCTCCCACCGCGTGGCTGGGCACCGCCGCGCGCACACAATCGTGCGCTGCATTTCCATGAGGCCCCCGGGGCGGTGGGGCGGCGCCGTGCACGGGAGCAGGAATCCTGAGTTTGAGTTGTTCTGCAGAACTTTGTTTTCGGCCCAGAAGCTGCAAGCTCTGAGGATGATCGCTACGCGATCGAAATGATCATTAGTTGAATTAAAATATTGATACCTGACAATATCTCTATTTATTTATCAGTACAGTTATTGATGTTAATTATTTGTTACTCTGTGCCTTGGAGCAGGAAAATGGTAAGAGAGTGCGTTAGTAAAGAACAAGGCAGTAGCGTAACGAAATCAGTGCGAGCCCGCCCGTAAAACATTAGCCTTTATAAAAGTGTGAAGCTAATACAAATAGTGTTGCTACCTTAAATAATAAAAATATTCCCTAAAAACGGGCCTGCCCGCATTGCTGGCCCGAACATTACGCCACTGGAACAAGGTTTGTGGATGTCCTGAGGGAAATCACTAGTTACTAAATTTAATCTCCGTTTGTGAGCTGCCAGTGCTCCCGAATATAATTATTAAAGCGTAATGAAACGCATCGAATATCAACTCTAATTTATCTGTGACGAGCCTGTTACACTAAGTAGTAATACTAGTATTTCTTGTTACTTTTAATTTCAGTTTCTAGCAAAAAAGGGTAGCATTTAGGTGGGTACTATACATGATCCGTTACATAAAATTTTGAAAATTTCCTCAAAATGGCTCCAAACACACGCTTTGTCTGCTGATGTACAAACCACAGTGCTACTTGCAGTAAAATAGCTAATTTAGAATAGAGAACCACAAAAAAGTAACATTTAATGGGAATTAAACATGAAAATTACTTTTTACTGATAATTAGAATAGTTCCCTGTGAAAACAGGAGACTATATCTAAATGGGATATGTATCAAGTTGATAAATAAATAATTATTGTATAAATTAGATATTGAGCAGTTTTTAATATGTAGGAGTTGTTACGAAGAAATGAACACCTGAATCCATTTTCGATATTAGCTGCAGCATTAAATATTACGAGTCACACATCCGACGACCCTGATATTCGAACACGTGCAGTAAATGGTTTTATTATCTTCCGGTAAAAACGTTGAGAATGTGAAGCGCGGCGTTTCCCGTTGGAACGCGTTGGAGTTGGCGAAGGGCCGACGTGGACGACCGCCCTGCGAGGTTTTTGGCAGCGGCGGCGAAGGCGGCGCGTCGTCCGCCGGCCGGCCTGTGCACGTGCGCGACCGACGCGTCGCCGCTGCCGCTGTCGTCGTTGCCGCCGACGTCGCCGCCGCCGACGTCGTCGTCGTCGTCGTGGTGCAGCGGTGAGGGAGCGAGCGAAGGGGCTAGCGCCGGTAAGCCGCGTTGTTCGGTCGTTTTCGGCCGCCGTCGGCCCCCGAGGAATGCCGGCCGACCTGTTCTGAGGGAACTTTTCCGGCGACGTTCACACGCGCCGCACCTGATTTCGGTCGAAAATCTCTTTTCGACGCTGCCCGAGGAGCGGGACATGAAGGGATGGAAACACCTAACAAACATTTTTTTCATGCATGTCTCTTCGATTTAGGGGTTGTAATAAGTAAGGGGTACTCATTGCATATTGCGACTCGCATAGCACAGTGTTACAATTAATCGATACGTACTAGGAATTTGCAACTCATTATTTTTCAGTCAGCTGTCATCCATAAAAATGCATGATTGTTTCCAAGAAACCAGCGTGTTCTCTTCTTCTCTTGTGAGCGTTGTAAAACTGTTAGAAAATTATGCGTTTGGGTCTATTGTCTTTAGACAGAAAGATTATATTGAAAATTTGTTAATGTATCGGCAACTCTGAGAAATAAAATAATATTTAAGAAAAAAAAAAAAAATCCGCCGCGTAATGAAATGTAACGGAACGCTGAGTGGTGTGATCATTGAAAGTGTTGTTCACTTTGTTGTGGAGGAAGTTAACATCTCAGCGATTAATTATTTTTGAAAGTTTAACGTGTGTTTTTCTGAAACAATTACGTCACTGAGGTGCAATTCAACGATTTGTTCTGTTTCTGTGTTCAAAAATGACGGAACTATTATGTCAGTGAGTTGATTTCATAATTATTTTAGTTTTCTTAAAAAAAAAAAAAAAACAAATCATGATGCTCTTTTGCTCCTCTTCTTGCTCTCTTCAGAAATACTACACCATTCCTGAAGGTGCGGTTTTTCCATCTTTGTGGATGGGCGTGAGATTGAAGAAGATACTCAGAAGTTGGGCGGATATTTGATACCGGGCGGAAGTACAGTATGTTCTATGTGCTTACGCCAGTGAAATTCTCTACTCACGTTTGTCTCGTCGATAGGATTTTCATTATTCCATTTTCAACATTTTAGAGGATGCAGTGTACTTTGCTGTAGTAGCTTTGTTTTTCTGTATGTCGGAGGAACGACAATGCTCTTAAGTAAAATATTTTGTATTACCATTGTTGTATGATTAGAATTTTTAGATAAGATCATGGGAACTTGATACTCCAGTTGGAGATCAAACCATTGTTATCCGAATAAATTTTATTCGTTTTTGGCAACATTGGCGCGGTCTAGTCAAAAAATGGTTTATCTTCCTATTCGAATGCTCGAGAACTTATGTTCAATATTGATGTAGCCAAAATGTTGTCGTTATCTCCTTCGGAAGGGAAAGTTACAAATTATCTCAGCACCTTTGCACAGCCTGTGAAACCTGCTAGAGATTACGGGAATTCCAGATCCTACCCCTCAACAATTCTGCTATCCGATTCTGCGGTAGAATTAATGTTTTTCGTGGTCGCCCTTTTCCACTTCCGTTTCCTTATATTAACCGCAGCGAATGGTGGTTGCCCGTTTATCCGGTTTCTCTTGACGTCTCGATGCTGAGGAAACTTATTTTTCCGCTGCCCGTCATTTTATTCGGTCATTAAAGAGTGTGGGTCCTTTCAATGTAATACATGCAACATTTTAATAAATACCGTACATTTCGATGGTGTATTTTTTAGCAGTTTTTGATTTTCAGTTGTTCGCGAAACATCTTTGCTGATTTTTATTAGTTTGTCGAGCGTGCAGAGAATTAGAGGAGATATCATCAGTAGTTTTTTTTTTAAGATATCTGCGTGTTACTGATAGTATGCTATTCATAGTGTTATGCTCGATTTTTCTCAATTTGTAGACTTTGAAATCTCTCTTCAACGGTAGTGGAGATTATTTTCCTCTCAATCCAGTGTGGATAACGGGAGCATGTTGCAATTTTTGTATTTTCTCACCAAATTTCTCTAGTTCACTTAAACTTGGTCTCAAAATAGATCAGACGTTATGAAAACAGTTTAAATTAATTTAACAGCAACCACTGGCCTTTGCAAATCTTGATTAGTATGCATTACGAAACGCTTCGGGGCACATGTGTGAATCAGAATAAATGCAATAGCATTTCAGAAATGGCTGGAATTGATTGTTGTAGTTGCATGGTTATCAGGAAATTTTTAGAAGCCATGCACACATTTGAAGCAGAATTGTTCTTTGCACTTTGTAATGACTGGACACATTTTTATCTGAGAGTGATGTGAAGAGGGGGAGAAACCAGGCGAATTGTTCACAACCGCACGTTAAAAAAAATGAGACTCGTTTGCGCGCCAAAGTTGTGACCGGCGCTGCGTTGCCAACTGTAACATCAGCTGTGAGTCAGAAATTCAGGAGAGAGATGAATATATTATCCGTGCACGTTTTCTTGAGTCCTCGTTTCGCTAGATGCGAGAGGAATATTATATCAAATCTGTAGCTCGTTTTGCGATGTAAAATATGTTACACGAGAGGGAAGAGTTATAATACTGAGATTGTTTGAACAATGGTCGTCGCTAATATTTTATTCTCAATTCAACTAAGCTTAGTAAAGGAGCGGCGATATGTATTCCAGGGCTCAAGAAAACGTGCGGGTATAATAGTTACTGGAGTTTGTGCCAGTAGACACGTATTTTGTGGTTTCTTATTTTTGTTTCGGGACTAGTTTGTAGACCAAAATAGTAACATTACTGCATGTGGGGTTAAGTAAACTGTCACAGTAATGACTATTCTATGTTTCAGTTCACGTACATTGTTAAATGGTGGTATTTAATAAGAGGTTGTTTCTTTGACTATTCCTGAATTTCTTCCTGTAGAAGATTCAAACAAAGAGCGGAAGGAGACTAATCAGTAAATTCCGAAAAGTAGGTCACCCCAGGCAGGGCTCTTGGGTAATGGAATGAGGAATATTTACGGTTGATTATACTGCGGCGTTTTCAAAACGCGATTTCGCTTTTACAAGGAAACGTCACGCTAATGCGATGCACGAATTTTCTCGCCTTTTTTTCTTTGCGGTTTGCCTTTATGCGTATTTTGAAGATGTCATGTATGGTCGGAAGCTTAAATTGAGGAGCGATTCGAGTGACGCGAGGTGTTGAGAAAGTTCACAATTTTATAAATTCTAACCTTTCCCCAATTACCGAGAAAATGAATTTTTCGTTTCATAGGTCACAGAACATTTTAGACTAATCATTAGTTCGCTGGTGTGGCTGAAAGAGAGAACGTTATTGGAAGTGTTTGAAACCTGTGTGTGATCACAGTTCGTATGGAAATAGTAATTCCGGGAGTATGTCATTGTTGAACCGTGTGTAGTGAAGTCTGTGACGGCTTTCACGTATATTTAAATGTGAAAAATAATTGTGTTACTAGGTTTCTTTTGTGTTAAATTACTATTATGCCCCTAACTAGATTCCCCAATTAGCGTGGCGCTTTATTAATAGTTACAATACACAGAACTAAGCTTAATAGAAATTCTAATCGCTTCTTTTCCCATCACGTTTATTTCAACTAGCTTTACGTTATCACAACCGGTGATATGCAAATTTTGTTCCTATTTTCCTTTTATTGTTTGTCGGGTTTCCTTATCCATTTGTAGGCAGTTGTGAAACAGAATATTTTTGGATCCGAAGTAAATGTGAGTTATCCGGATCATCTCTTTATAATTTTGCTGTAAACCGTCTTTTTTAAAACTAGTTCTGTTACAAATACTACTTATCCCTATTAATGCAGCCACCATTTCTGTAACTGATTCCTTTCATTTTTTTGTAGAGATTGATATATTTCTGCGGTGAGGTGAACTTTTTTAAAAAAATTCGCCCTATTTAAGATATGTTTATTTGTGAAAAGAAGAATATGTTTATTTGTGAAAAGAAGAATATAAGAAGTGAAATAGTAATGTGTTCAACATAACTGTTAATGGAAGTGATAAAAGTATATTTATAATCGAAGGAAGCTATTTTGATTATGGTTCCTTCGAAAATTAACTCTCCACATTATTGTATGAAGATGAAGATCGATAAGCCCACGTGAGTCACGGATATAATTACCCTCTGATTAGATGCAGTCTCAGCATAAAAAAATCGTTCTCAGCGCTGAGTAGTGGCGCACTCGAGGCGTTCCCCGACGGGGCCTGGCCATTCGTGTAGCGTACGTGCCTTACACTTGACGTTGAGCCGCACCCGAATCTCGAGGTGCTGTTTTGGAAAGCGCGGCGCGCGGCCTTGGCGACACACCCGAAGATCCGAACCCTGGAGTGCGGCGCGGCGCGGCGCGTTCCGTTGGAGGAAGAGCTTGCCACCGGCACGTGCCGGTTGGGGACGCTCGAGAGCGGGGGAGGGGGCGGGGGGGGCGGGGCGAGTGGGTGCGGAGCGTCGCGGTGGACAGTGGCCGTGTGCGGCGAGGCTGCCGGGCGCAATATGCCGAGGTCGCGTTGATCGTTAGGAGTGGGTGTGTTTGTTAAATAGTGGGTAAAGTTTGGTTTGGGTGGGTGGGTTCGAAGGAGTTGCGTGGGGCGTACCTACTCCCCCCCCCTCCTCTGTGGCCCTGGAAATGTTGAAATGCCTTGCTCCTCTGTTTTCTTTGACAATTCGACATGTCTCCTACATTGCATAAAAGGATATTTGGCAAATGATTCAAAATAATGACTTGGCGCTGAAAATTAATTATTTATGGAAATTATAAGTTCTCAATTTGTTAAATGTACTGTTTATTTACAGGATTACTGAATTACATTATGCTAGGATTATGCTATGGCTAGGATGTTTCTGAATTTCTCTTTCGGTATCTATGTATTCAGTTTCGCTATGAAAAAAATGTTTAAAAATAGAAACTAATTGCCCCATTTTTGGAAGTGTTGGAGGCAACAATATCAGCGTTTTGTTACTTTCCTGTAAGAATTCACGTCGTTTTCGTTCTTTCATTCATCCATTGATTCATTCATGGTGTTCGCAATGAGAAAAGTGAAAGTAGCAGGTAACTGCCTTATACCCATTCACTGAATCGTGGTTTCCGGGGTTTAAGTTCCAGTTGCTTCTGATCAAATTAAATGGAGCATTCTCATTAATTATTTGTTTACCACATCTTGATTTGCTAATAAGCCTCGTTATAAAATGAATTTGTATTATCTGCTTGCAGTGAACTCTCATTTTTCTTTTGACAAGAGTAAGGGTTTCAATAATTTCACCTGAGCTAGTTACAAATTAAATTTGTACTCGTTTGTCGATGGAAATATTAATAGTTTCTATCACATGGGAGTAAACTTTTTTCTGTTGCGAAAACCGCTCATTATTTTCTTACTAGTCCTCGCAGAGTTGCGTCACATTTAGAACCGACAAATTCGGATGGGAGAACGTATGGGTCGGAGACTAGTGCCCCCTTGGCCTGGGCTATTGTAATAACGATTTACCTGGATCCTTATTATTGTTTTGACAATAGCATTTTTTGAAGTTTCCTTTTCAGGCTTCGTGTTGTAAAGCCCTGAGTTACCTTTTGCTTCCCGCTTTTCATAATATTGTGCTTCTAAACGGGAGATGGGAGCTGTGAATACGTGAGCAGATAGAATTCCGTGGGGTCTGCGAGGTTTGGAATCGGCGCCACTCCTTTCTTTACCCGCTTGGCGGCTCCCCGTCCTTGGCACCTCGGGGCTGCCCGGGGCGCGCGGCGGCGGCGTCGGCGGTTTCTCGGCTCGTGACCCGGAGTGGCGCGCCTCGGCGGCTGCGGCGTAGCCCCGTGACCCACTTCGCGGCGTGGTCAATCGATGGCGGAGCGCTCCTCTCTCTCTCTGTCTGCCTGTCCGCGGCGCACCTGCGCTCGCGAACCGCCCCTGCGGCCCGCGCGGGCCGCCCCGCGGCGCCGCACGCCCCCGGCGACGCCCGCGCGCGAACTTGCGGCGCGCGGAAGCGCGCCCCGTACGACGCCGCCCACGCCCGCGCTGCACATACACGCGCCAGGCGCAAATGTGGGCGGCGCCAAGGCCGGCGCGAGCGCAGGCTTTCCCTTGAAGGGAACGAGGTTGGCTCGCCGCATCGTCAGCGCCCCACTCTCTCGCGTTGAGAGACCGGCTGAGAGGGAAACATCTGTTGCCATTGGAGCGACACTTACAGGAAGGTTCTAGGGTTCCTCACAAGAGGCTTGTTTCTCGTCACGAGTTTCGATCGAATTCAGTAGGGGAATGCTGATATCCGTCTCATCAATTCCAGGAGAATGCCGGACAAGTTCTCTAACACACGGGCCACTGGTCGCCTTTTCTTTCCCTGTCTTTCTTGCCCCAATTTCTCCTGTTACACTGCCATGTACTTCCCTACACACGCGTGTCGAGAGCGTGTGCTGGCTGGGGCGGTGGCGCGCCGAGGGAAACAACGCCGCCCACGTCGGCGCTGCCCATACGCGCAACCCGCGCGAGCGACAGAGGCGCGATTGTGGGCCGGGCCAAGGCCGCGGGGGCGGCGCGAGTTCTGGCGTTCCCTTGAAGGGAACGAGGCTGCCTCGCCCAGCGCCTTCAGCCTCCCACTCCTGAGTCTAAAGCAAAACGCGCGCAGGTCGTGCAACTGGACCTAATACAGTTGAAGGATAAGCAATGCCTACGTGAAGAAATATTATGTATAGTAATGGGTTTGATCTCGTGGCATCCCTATGCTAAAACTTTTTCGGAGCCGCCGAGTTGGGCGAGTGGAAGAAGACATGTTGCCAACCTCCGGCGTAGCCTCTACGCCGATACCTTCCTTATTCACTTCACTACCGTGTCTGATGACCTTAGCAGTATACTATTTGTATAATATTTACAATATTAACAACTGATATATTGAATGAATTTCATTAGTGTAGAATATTAGTAAAAGCTGGAAATCTTTCATTTGCTTGGGGGGGGGGGTGAAGCCCGTTTCCTCCCCCTCCTTGCCCCCGTGTGTGCCACTGAATAGAAATAGAATGACAGACGAGACGGTCAAAATACAACACCATGCGCTTTTAACCTGTCGCTGAAATCGGTGAAATGTTCTGTCAAGCAGGGATGAATCGATTGAAGGGATGAAGCAGGGATGAATCGAATGAAGTTTGGTTTTTTGGTGATGGATGCGCGGCGCGTTACGGTCCTCCGAGAGGTCTCTCGAAGTTGGAAATTAGTTTACAATAGAATCATGAATTAATCATTCACCACTGTATTCAGAAATCATAGGCGAAAGTCAGAATAACAGCGAAGGCAGGACTTTATGCCAAACTCAGACTGATCTCTTCCAGTTTGCCGGAGAGTTCACAGTTTATTAGATTTTGCAATGTTCTGATTGTAATCGTATATTTTCTTATCTGAACAATACGTTTATGATTGTAAGGCATTTGTCATCCTGTGTGTGCATGTTGAATTGCATTTGTCCCGCCCGTGACATCATTTGTCGACTCATTACGTATCTTCTTAAATTAGAGATTGCATTAGATCATTTATTGCACAGTGCAATGCTATAAGCTTAACACAATAGACTTTTGATTGTTATGAGCTTATGGCCTTTTTCCCCTCGTGTTTGCTAAAGTTGGTTTGTGTCTGCAAAAAATATTGACTCGTTCCCAATTTCCGGTTCTAATATAAAAGTTAAAAATCTCTGGCACCTCGTAGTAGTTCTACCATTGAAGCAGTGGTAGAATTAGTGATCCATTACTACGAGGGCGTGACAGCACGTTTTAAGAAGCAGCTTGGTTGCAAATGGCCCTGTTCGCCTTCATACGTGCGCATGTTGAGTTGAAATTGTCACGTCCATGACACGATATCGTTTTGTTTTTAGGCTGAGCGTGTGTGATAGAAGGGAACACAATCGTTTCCACTTGTCTGAATAGATAGGTGCTGGGAATGAATTTTCATGCTGTACTTACAAGCTAGAGGCAAAGAGTTAATGCTCATATTATTTGATGAAATTTGGCAGTTTTAGTTATTTACATAACTTAAGTTTGGTATATTATTAGGTGAAATTACAACTTATCACATAATTTCAACGTACTATTATTCTCTGGAGACTGCAGTCGTATATTTGTAATGGTGCGGTGACATCATTTACTGGTTGTGGGAATTTTGCTTCCACTCGAGGCAGCTGGAATGGATTAGTTCATCTCTTCCTCATAGCTTGGTACGTGCATCTAGCTTTCGTTCCACCGAAACCTCGAACTTAAAACGATATTGAGTTAATCGCATTTCTAGAAGTGAGTAATTTACGTTCTTGTAAATGTATAGAATGTAGTATACAAAACCATGTAGAGTTTTTTAAAAAAAAATAGCGGATTTTAATGGTAGTAATTCGCCTCCGTGTACGTGATGTTGAAGTCGTAGACCCGATTTACAAGCTTCCTTTTGGCAAACCATTTCAGAGTTTTAGCGGATGTGAGCTTCTCATTCGGCTACTAGTTGTGCAGAGCCGGGTTAAATCGGGCCTTGCGGGGTATGCATTCCCCTTGAAGGTAGCTGCTTCTGAACAATCAGATTGTGAGTGGTTTAATTTTTAATAAATTAATTTACACTCTAGGGATTGTCACGCACGTTCGTAAGGGAAGTGTTCGGCGCGTACTCTTAGCACGAAAGGTGATGTCGGCGCGTGGCAAGGATGTCGGAGAGCGACCGTCTGTCTGCTCGCGGGAATGAGGTCGGTCGTGGCGGGCGGACGAGAGAAAAGATCGGAGGGACTTTGTATTGGCCTGGCGCGCTACGTCAGAGGACACGCGTCATTGGTGCCAAAAAGTTTTGGAAAGGCTCGGCGATGTTGCACTGTCACGGTTCTAAGGTTATTTGGTACGATGTGTGGCAATCTATGCTCGATTCATGTACGAGACTTGACCCCTTAAAAAACTAAAAGTGCAGGCAAACTTTACCTTATGAAAGGGTATTGCCTATTTTAAAAGCTTTCTCAAATGTCTATGGTGTTGCCACCGGAAGATGTATAGTTGGAAGGACTTTGGAAGAATTTAGAAAACAATCACTCCTGCCGAAATTATATATAGAAGCATATAGTTTCAAAATGCAA
The DNA here is from genome assembly GCA_017312745.1 of Gryllus bimaculatus. Taxonomy (NCBI): domain Eukaryota; kingdom Metazoa; phylum Arthropoda; class Insecta; order Orthoptera; family Gryllidae; genus Gryllus; species Gryllus bimaculatus. The sequence continues at coordinate 44,877 of BOPP01000175.1, read as the reverse complement.
AGTACATGGTTTTTGGAAAGCAAGGAGGCAAATATTTGAAATGCAAAAATAGACATTTTTTAAATTTTGTTCAGTATCCTATGGTTTCCGTGGACCCATTGACATTTCTACAGTTAATTGGGCTGGGCACAAAGAGACATTTGAAATCGTAACAGAATAACTATCTCTTCGACCAATGCTTCAACAATAAGATTTCTTTAAACGAATAGGGATATGATCCTGGAATATTAAATGAAAACTAGGACCCCAGTGGTTGCGGTACTTGGAGACAAGTGTCAGACAGGAGGAATGAGTTGGCAGCTCTCTACGGAAGGCACAACAACTAAAATGTTAGTTTGTCACTTAGTACTTATATGCCGGGAGAATGTTCACTGAAAATCCGACCATGGTATGTTTTAAAACGCCTCATGGTCATCACAAACCCCATATGTAGTTTTTCGATTTTAAATGATCCCAGTACGAAACCGAAGTCATGCAAACAGCAAAGCGGAGAAGCAGTGTTGACGTGGTGAATCGCCCAGCTCCTCCGCCTGGAAATCTGCTTGTGAGCGAGGGAATTTTCCCTCGGCCCGTGCCCATTCCTGCGGGTGGAAATTGGGTTGATGCCCCGCGGAGAAACCTTGGGCTCCTGAGGCCGCTGGCGGCCTTGCGTGGAGCGGAGCGGCTCCGCGGAGGGAAGGCGGTTGGGCGAGGCGAGGGCCGCGCATCCTCGTTGCGTGGCGCGCGCTTTTCTCCCGCGCACGGGAAGAGCGCGCTGCCACAGGGCCGCACCAACGCGGCTCCTTCAGCGTTCGCGGCTCCGCCGCTCTCAAATGCGATGTCCCCCCGTGATTGTGTAGGTGTATTATGCAATGAAAACTTGAGAATAATATACATTTTAATAATGTAAGACGGTATGGGCCCAGAAACTTATCCAGATTTTGTTTCGCGACGTACAGTAGCAAAGTTGTTTAAAATAATTTACTTTAAATTCTGTTTAACCCTTTTTGCGTGAGCTTTCAAATCATGATTGTCGGTGAAATTATATCCGTTTTCAAATTTGCATGTATCCAATTTAGAAGTGACAATTGTGAGATTTTTACACACAAATATGGATCATTTTACGTGCGGGCGAGTACCGCATGGGTATGTGCATTTTCGGAGTTTCATATGACAAACTTCATAATATACAAATCTTATTTAACTTTTAAAAAATATTTGATTATAGTACATTCTGTGAAAGTTGTATAGAAGAGTAGTGGGGCTGTATTTTAAGTTTTTCAGAAAGTATCATTTTGATTTAAATCGCAATCATTTGAACGTTTTGAAGCACATGGCAACCTTAGAAATTCAGTAATGCGGACTCTACCTGCCAGAACACATTCCCTGGCGTGAATACAAGAGTATACAAAAGTTCAACAAAGAAATTTTAATTTAGATCATTAGTAACTTTAGACGTGCCCAAACTGTTCTCAAAAAATCTAAAGTGTGTAATTTATGCTTTTAAATTATAATAATTATTATAATGGTAATAATTATAATGCACAAGTAAATAAATGCAAAATAAATATCCAGAAGTAATGAAAAACTCCGCGAATTGCGTATTAAACGAAGTAATTAGAAGTCTGACAGAAAAGAGTGAGGAATTCATTAAATTGTGCACAAAAGTTTTCTATGAGCTTCTCTTGCTCTGTTGAAACCACATCATAGTACGGTATTCGCAATGCGGGTCGTATAAGAAGTCTCTTAGGTTTGAACCGTGCATATATTGTGCGGAGTTCGCTTCCTTGGGAGGCGAGTGTTGATGGCCTCTTCCTCTCGGACGTGACGTCCTGTCGCGTCTTCAGAAGACTGGTATCGTCTACCATCCGGTCAATGACGTCAACCAGTATCTTTCATTCAGTAAAATCTTAATAGCAGAACAGTTTATCGAAACATGACTGGTCGTTATTGCCTTCAGGGGTAAGCAAATGTGTGAGCGTACTTGTAGTTTTCCGCAGCATGTGACAGCGACTGTTTAATGTATTCTTGATACACGTTTCTAATGTTTGTTTATTTTTTAGCGTAATTGCCATTTCGTCAATTCAATGTATGTAGTAGTACTGTATTTTACAAAGGAACTCGTTTAACATGGCGATGCAGTTTATTTAAAGGCAAAATACAGCCGTCTGAAATGTTTCTAAAACTTTTGAAATGGGAACCACGAGATTGTGACGTGTTTTGAGAAACAATCTTCGTCGTAGTACTTGCTGTTTACATGAACCTATGTTTGCGTAGGCTTCCTCGGCCGGAGTTGGTGTTGTCTAGGCTATCCTGGACGAACCGTCACTGACATGGTGGCTAACCATACATTGCGCTAACCATACGAGGCTCGTCCCGGATAACCATACATGAACCTATATTTGAGTTCAGAACCCAGATTACGATGTCGGTTACGTTGTTTACTCGCCTGAAGACATTTTCGGGAACATAATCATGTGTAGTAGTGTGAGCCCACCCTGATGTGTCAAAATTGCTTGCTCGTGTCAGTGAGTTAAGCTGTGATGTGATTCAACTTATCTAAAATGTGGTTTTAGGACTCGAGTGGTTCGAGTTGGAATAACAATTCATACGGAACTCAGGCGCACTGTTGCTCGCGCGACGTCAGGAAGTCTAGCGTGAAGCCGAAAGCTTTGATGAGGATTTCTGCCCATCTAGGTTTCTCTGGACAAGGCGCATTGCGAATGCCACATTTCCCGAAAATTGCAACGAGTGGTGGAACAGCATTAATTGCCCGAAAATTGCATTCGTTACCTTTGGTGTTAGCACTCGTTTCGTGCTGCGTGTGAGTTCGTGTAGCGGATAAAGCATTTATATGTACAAGTCGAGAGGCGGTCATGCTCGCGAACACGACATAATTATTTTCAAAACACGCGATCCCTGTGTGGTGGCCGTGACGCACCTGACAGATCTTTTGTTCTTTGCCCAGTAATGAACAGATTTCGCATAATTGTAAAAGAGAATTTGTAACTTTCACTGATCATCCAAATTGTCAATATTTCTGAAGGGACAAGTATCTTCGTCAGACTGGAGTGAATTACGGATGTTACCGAACTTGCATTGGAATTAAGAGGGAAAAGGTGTACCGATGTGTGGAAAAGGTGACTATTTGCAACTTCGTGTCGGCTGGCAGGAGAATAGATTTTTGTCGGGAAATGGTAACTTTTGTTATATCTCAAGCTAGTAGTTAATGGAAACCTCGAAACCAAAGACTAATCCGGCGAGTTCTTTAAACTTCAGCAATTGAATGAAACCAGAAAAATCCCTGGCAGGTATTTGATATGTGTGCTGGAGAAATAAATAGATATATATTATTCGTGGACACTTGTTGATGCGGATTCGCGTGCTAGCGCGTCTTTACGGACCCAGCGTTGTTTTCGTCTGAGCCTCCCACGTATGCTTGCAGCGCCGCTTGGATGGTTTCCCTTTCTCCCAGACGACCTTCCCCCCCCCCCTACCCTCCCTCTGCACCCCATCTCGCTCCGTCAACAGCAACGCGTCCTCTGATCTCTATTCACTGTTTCTGGATATTTTAGTGAATGCAATTGCGTGCGTAAACGTGTCCCTCCTTGGGCGTCGTAAGCCGTTGAACCGTTTAATATTCCAACTAATATTAATTTTTGTTTTGCATCTATGCATTTTGACTGTGTTATTTAGTGGAGAAACGGGAAAATTAAACCGTGTAGAAGTAAATAAAGCATTATTAAATTGCCATTAAGTATATTTATCTGTTTCAAAGTAAAAATAAGTGAGGTAAATAATATATTTACGATGTAGAAAAATTTAATTTAATTTGATTTAGTAAAATTTGATTTTAGTCACAAAATTTGGTTCAGGCTTTCCTTACTCCAGAGTTATTAAATTAATGGGACGAAGGAAAAAATGCGTGAGAGAAGTCAGCACTACAATACATACTAAATTGAATAATTACTAATAACTTAAAGTTTAATTTCATCGAAAACAGGTACCATTGTGTAAAATATAACCACGTTTTCAACTTCTCGCCAGAATTTTACCCCTAACCTAAAACTCAGTATAATACAGCGACTTTCTGCCATGACACTTTGGAGCTGCCGCTCGTTTTTAGTACAGTTGCCCGTCCTGTAGCAGACAGACCAGACGCTCCGCGCCGGAGGGCCAGTATAGCGTTTTAAAGGCGGCCAGCCAGCCTGCCAGCCAGTTGTTTCTCTGCAACGTTGCGCAACCCTGCACGCCCGCTGCGGCCGACACCCCCTCCCTCGCCATTACCACCAGGGTGCGCCGGCCGAAGGAAGGAGCGGGGAAGGGGGGGTTGAACTCGCGTGCAATGGGGGCGGCCGCCCTGCCCGTTCCGGGTTGCCCTGGCGACGCGGTCGCCGCTTTATCTGTAGTTTCCAGCGGGTGACGTCATTCCTCGAGAATAGACGGCGACGTTTCTGTGTCACGGATTTTTTACCTGCGCGTGCTCGCTCGCCCGAATGCCAGAAATTTTCCGCCGCTCTAGTGCCGCCGACCTGTCGGCTGCGACCTGAGAGCTTCCAACCGCTTGTCTGGAAAGTTCACGCGTAATTGTGCCGTGGGGCGTTCGCGATGGATGCATTGTAGGTGACATTTCGCTTTCAACTGGTTGTACTCTAATCATTTACGAAGGCGTTGAATGTTGCTGATTGAAAATGGTTCAGTGGTGTTCGTGTGGGTTTCTTAAAGACCCTTCCAGTAGCTTGCCCTGCGGGGTCTAGGAAAGGCCTCAAATTTGCTGGTCTGGCTTGCGTTAAAAATATTGTAAAGAATATGAATATATATATATATATATATATATATATATATATATATATATATATATATATATATATAAAGGAGGCTCCACACATTCGGCATTCGCAGAGTAGCGAGCTACTGCTTGCCCCATCCCGAAACTTTGATGTGGCACTCAAATCGCAAGAAACCCTTCCACACTACTTGGGATTCGGTGAGCGGTTGCTTGGGATTCGCCAATTGCCGCGTGTATGGAGCCGCCTAATGTATAATTGTGTGCCCAGAATTTTATCGCACTTAATGCCTCATGATGATGACGTTCCTTTGTTATTATGTAAATAATAATTTTTAGGCTTTCTGCCTATAATTATTACAACTATTGAGGTAATTGATGTCTTTTCCCTCATGCGGTGCTTTAGTTTCCCCTCCTCTGATGCTCCGTTCCCCTTCGCTCGCCGTGTAAACAACCACGGGGTGCTCCCGGCGGATATGCCACGCCCTACCACGGGGCGCTCGCCCTTGTTTTAATAGGCGGGGCGCAGAGGGGATGGGGACTGCACCAGGCAGCAGCACTACTCGACTCCTACGGCAGAAAGAAACTTACTATAAAATCTGACGATTCCTGGTTCTGCATCTGTGTCCGGAAAAAAATATAAGAAAACAAAACTGGAGCATGTGGCTTGCAGAGAACCGAGAGTTGCTTCGGAACCACCAGCTTCAAGTGTAGTAGCTGGTGCTTGGGATGTTACATTCGTTCAGTGAATGCGATTTATGGAATGTGTCGTGGCGAATGCTGAAGATAAGAAAGAACTCAGTCTGCGAAGGGAAACCGCTTAATTGTCGGAGTGATTCAGCCAGCCACGCATAAGATGCGTCATCTCGAATACAAAAAAACGAGCCATGTTTCAGCAACGGAACTGGATGAAACGCATTCCAAGGATTTCACCGATAGACCTCTGCTTCCAGAATTCATGTATTCGATCCGAAGTGCATAAACAGCTTTCAATTTCCTGCGAGTTTATTCACCTTTTGCAACTTCTTTTGTTTTTGCGCTGAGGTGGCAACAACCTTGACTGGCATGGTGCCCGTTCCAGCCTTTAAATGACCGAAGTCTGTTGTTCCTCGAGAAAAGGATTAAAAAGATGCCAAAACCGGTTTCGCGGTCACCCCAAGGGTCGATTATGGGACCGGTCAAAAAAAGAAAAGGAAGAGCTGGTTTCACCGCTCCGAATAGCGGAACGCATCATCGCCGAATTGGTTTTGTCGTATCGGCGCTCTCCTCCCCGGACGTGGCGCCTTCGTAATCGCTGGAAGATGGAGAGGAGGACGTTGGAGCGGCCGGTCGGTCGTTGAGGCAACGTTTCGTTCGAATTCATCCGCGGCAGCTCGCCGGTTGGTCGCGTCGCGTCGCGTGGGTGGAGAGGGGCGGAGCGCGCTGCTGCTGACGCGCAGTGGGCCGAAAAGCGTGACTTTCGCAACAAACGGAGGAAGAGTATATGGAGCTAGTGCACCCCATGACGGAAACTATATCGATCTTCTGCGCACGCGCTGATGCAATAAAGCTGTGCGTAACGTGAACTACGCCCTTATACGTTTATTTTGCATTTTAGGGTCAGATTAATCCGATTCGGTTATCGTATCGGACTGTTGTGTCCAAGTTTGCGGGTTCAAACCTAATCAAAGCTGTGGGTTTTTAAGGGGGGGAAATCGCTCGTACGCTTGTCTTCGGAAGGGAAGTAAAGCCGGCTGTTTCATATGGTAGATTTACTGCATGTATAAGATCCTCAAGCCTAAAAGCAACCTTTGAGCTAAATTTAAATCGCCTGTTTCGTCGCGCAGGAGTTTGTCAGACGGAAGAGCTGGCCTGATTGCACAACTCTCGCCACGTGAAATAAGAAATTAACTAAATTTTCCTGGCTAGCGGTGTTCCCATGCATGGGTCCTTTTTTTAAAATTTATTTCCACGCCAGGGGGTAAGGGTCTTTCCACTAGCGAGCATAACATATTCGTGTCACCGTACCTTGCGAATTTGGCCTGCCTGAGCTTTCTTTCGTCACACAACTTTACACTTTAAGACGATTTGTATTAGAAAGATTCACTTTTGTCCCGGCCCGGAATTATTACATGCGGGAGGCATTGCCCCGACTGTGCAGCGACTCTTGACCTGAAGGTCCTAGGGTTCGACCCGCCATTGGTGCCAGGATTGTCGACACAGGTAGAGTTCAGCCGCTGTCCGAGGAGAATTCCGTGGTTTCTACGATCGGTTTTTAGAGGCTCCGGTTGGAGCAAACGCCGAACAGACCACGGACTGCGCGCCTTCATTCCTTTTTCATTTGCCCTCCTGCCCTCTCCCCTTGGACTCATTTCCATGCACTACGCTGCCACGCATCGGGAGAACATTTTGGAAATTAGAGCTTGACCCGTCTGGGATGGTGCTGGCGCCCTGGTGATTGTTAGTGATTCCGGGAGTATCATCTACTAAGGTGATTAGTTCCGCAAGGGTAGTGCATGTAGGTATCTCTCACCTGCGGGGAACCGCCCTAGCCGGGACAGGATGTAAGCTCCCGACCGACGTCCCGGTGGGTCGTGTAGTGGATGTTAGTGTATGTGTGTAAGGGGTGAGGATAGGACAAGGAAGAAGTAGGAAAGATCGGGTGTCGGCATTCGCCTGGTGTTGATGGGAGAAACCACGGAAAATTATCGAAGAGCGTAGCCTGCAGCTAGAATTCTCCTCTAGACAGCAACTGAATTTGACCTAGCTGACAAGCTAGTGTCGAAAAGTCTGCGATCGCCGGGTCGACCTGGGACCTCCTGGTCAGGGGAACTGCAGTGACAGCAGTTGAGCCATATCACCTGCTCTCTGTGATGGAGATACCTGGGGGGCAACACCACCACTCACGAGAAATATAATATTATATATAATAAACACAATAAAAAACCAAATAGCCTATCTCGCACACAACTTTTACACTAACCTTCCTCTAATTCATAATTCAAGCTACATCCTTCTATAAACTAGGCAAAGCCCCCAATTATCAAACGAGAATTAAGTTATCCCCTCCATTCATATTATAAAATATTCGCAAACTTGGAATAACACTAAACTCGCGATAAAAATTAAGTTCACTAACGCGATTAATGATCCTAGCAGTGACATATGGGGGAGCAATAGAGGGGTATTCTCGACTCAAATAATATGTTGCTCGTTTTCTGATGCTTTTATTGCAGGGTACTGAAAAATAGTAATATTGCTAAAAACGCTGTGAGGTACGTCTGTGAGGTTGAAATCTGGTAAAACTCAATTTGTACAATCAAACCAGGTCGTACGCCGAAGTGTTAAATCTAACTCATTCGATATTATTGTGTGCTGAATTGTTGTTAAATGTATGTATTAAATCGAATACCAAAGTGTCTTATGAAGGTGTTCCTGTTACACTAGTGGTGCCTAAAGACTATCTGAATAATTTGTATTAGTAATGAACGTCAAATCCAATAACATACTTAAGGTCAAAACCATCTAGCATAATTGTATTTTTTTAAACAAAAAATAGCTTTTTAAACGAAAGAATCTGGCGCAAGTTTTATTTTCCCTGGTGATTTCGGCCCACTGTCCACGGGGCGCCGCGGGTGATCCTATCGCGCGGCGCCGCACGCGCTAGCGTCCCCCTCTGGCGGGACGCGCGGGCACTGCGTGTATCGCAAATGAATGGGTGACGTCACCGCCGGAAGCGCGCCTGTCTTCGGGCCGACTCGTGCGCCTTCGGGCTGCCGCCGAACTCGCAAGCCGGTCGCATGGCGCGTGCGTGACGTGTTCGAATCCGCCGTATCGGCGAAGGCGCTCGCGCCCGTGTGGCCTAGAGATGGCCTTTACCTATTTTAAGTGATACGCGCGAGGCCGCGTTGATGTCATCCGCGAATATAGATTCGATAATGACGAAAGCGGTAACTGGAAAATTCGAAAAACAGGCCTAGCTGGTGGAAGTTATTTTTGGCGATGATTTGTTTATTTATTCCGTTCGTCGTGTTCACATTTGCTGATGTTTTTATTCTTGCCTTTTTTCAGGTTGGACAAGAAAACTAAAGATTTGGTGTATGCTGAAAAGAATATTGTTGTCTATGAGAGTCGTTGCAATGATTTGACCACAAAATACAATCAGGCCAATGCTGAGCGTCAGAAAATTAAGGATGAATTAAAGGTAGGATAATTTGACATTTGTTTTATAAGTCTTTTCTTTTGTAGAATTTTCATGTTATATTTTAATTTCCTCCCCCAATATATCAAAATTGTTTCTTAACAATTTATGTTAATATTAATTTTTTTTAGAAATTAACTAGATTAAATTTACTTTTTTACGTCCCAGTTTGATTTTATTTCAATAATTGAAATTTGCCATAAAATAAAAATCTAAGCTAGGATTTTTTTTTTAGTCAAGTATGTGTTGTCATAATTTGTTTTGCTTCAGTGTCTACTCTAATACAATTTAAAAAAATTTATGACTTCTGTTCTTCAAATAGGAATTGGAGAAGGAGAATGAAGCACTACGCAAACAAGTGGAGGATCTCCGCAGAAATCTTGAGGAGGAGACTTTAACTAGAGTGGACTTGGAAAACAGCTTGCAGTCTCTTCGTGAAGAATTGTCATTTAAGGAGCAGGTATAGGGAAGAAAGTTTTTATTATAGCATGAAATATTTAAAAGATTTCCAGTGTTTTATTATTAGTATTGTTATTGTTGTTCTGTGGAAGCTTGAGATTTTTGCGTTTCAAAATGTCATTGAATCTGTCTATTTATCTCTATTAATAGCTTCATCGTCATAATCATCTTTAGATGCAATTTTTGCTTTTAAACCAACTTATCTCATTTTTTAATTCCTTGCTGTGCTGATACCCTCAGTTAATTTTAAATCAATTTGTTCACAGCTTTTCAACCAGGAGTTAACTGAAACTCGTACGAAACGTCAGATTGAGATCAGTGAAATTGACGGAAGACTAACTGAGCAGTATGAAGCTAGGTTGCAACAAGCGCTGCAAGATTTACGTGACCAATATGAAGCCCAAATGCGTGCCAATCGTGATGAGATTGAAATGCTATACGATGCAAAGGTATGTTGTAATTTTTTCCAGAGAACTTGTTGGAGTGAGTGGGTATTTCTGTTTGAATCTCCCCAGTCAGGTCATTCTTTTCGCTCCCGATTGATCTTTCAATATGTGTTGTAGTCTAGTGAATCAAAGTGATAAGTGCAGGAGAGAACAGGGATGAGGACGTAAAGATTGCGTCCGATCCATGGCTTGTTTGTTAGGGTACTGATCTAAAAATTCACCTGAATAAGAAAAAGTACAGAAAACGATCAATCACAAGTTAGCCAATAGGAGTTTCCCTCTTGTAGTCATTGAATTCATCCCGGCAATCTAGCAAACATCGAAGTCCAGCACTGTTGGGTCTTGGATCATTGGGCTTTCTAATCAATGCTGTTACAGAAAAACAATATAAAGAATGTAAAATTTGGAATGTTCATGGTCCCTTATTGCCCTCTGCATCCCATCATTGGCTATGCAATAAGACAGTGGACATGCTTGTCGTAAACCACATTGTACATTCTACATATGTATTTTATATTTCTTCTAAAACTCACATTCTTTAGTGAGCTAATGACCAATACATTTGTAGGGGTAGAATGTTTGTTCAGCCACTGCAAATCTATTTTATGGTGTGTTTGGGGAAATTTTGTGTTCAAAAATTTCAAAATAGCTGATTTGGGGGACTTTTAAACATCATTAATTTTTATTTTGTATTTTTTCTATTTTTATTCTCACATATTTTTGAAAAAATACATACAAATGTACAAGTTTTGCATATATTACACGTACTTCAATAAATTCCAATTCCTAATTAAATTTGTAATATTTAAAATAATACCACATACCCAAGGTTTGTGTTATAATGATTTAACTAAACCTCTATCGTTTTGGGTAAATGTTTCAAGTTATACATTTACAAAGAAGTTGTTTTCCTCCATCACTTTGTATTCTACCCCACGATGATAATAGAATGAAATGTTATATTGTGATATACTTTAGAACTACAGGAGCTTTCAGGGCAGCATTTTGAAAGAAAAAAATTCCTAGTGTGCATGCTGAATAACAATTGGTTGTGTTTAAATATTTACATTTCTTTTAATTCTGTTTAGATCAAGAACTTGACTTCACATGCTCAGAGAAGCAGTGGCACTACAGCTGGTTTAATGGAGGATCTGCGCCAGAGTCGTATCAGGCTTGATGAGCAAAACGCTCGTATCACCGAATTGGAGTCTGCAAATTCTGCATTATTGGTATGTTGTGAGCTGTCTTTCATCTGCGAGTCAGAAAATAACTGATGACATTTAAATTGTCACATATTCATTGTTTAATTATGATATATTGGTTTAAGAAAAATACATTGGGCAGGGGTGGGAGGGTGCTTTCTAATGAAGGCTGTTTTTATGTTATTTTGATCTTAATTTTGTAACCCTTCTTGGGGTAGAAGTCATTCCCATGTTCATATTATTCAGTGCATCAATGAAAACTGTCAAATGATTTCATGAATAATTCTCTTCATAATATTTCACAATTGCTTTAACAACTTCCATATTATTATCAATCTTTGCTTGCTTAATTTTGTCAATGTCTCTTTCAAGTTGCATATTTGAACAAGATAATACCTAGTGTGAAACATAAATTTTGGATAGTTGCGGCAAAGTTTTGAGAGTTAAAATACTCCACTGATTCAGTATCCCCGATAGTAATACTAGGATGGTATTCTTTTAACCATAATCTTTGTTCTACTTATATAATGAGAATTTCACATTGCCATATAATGAGGATTTCACATTGCCATTTTCTGGTTTTTCATTATAACAAGAGAGGTGCAGAAAAAATAATTAATGTGTATAAAAAAGGAAATTAAGGTTACCATGCACAATACCAATTTATTTGAATTTTTCAGGGTTGAAGTAAATTTGTTTGTGTAGATTGTGATAGATTGGCTGATTTGTTAATTCAATAGGGAATAAATTACATAATGTTTAAATTATAAAGGTGTTTAACATTCTATTGTTTTAGAAAAAGAAAATCTAAATAAAAAATTGTATTTACAAAACATTTAAAAAATAATATTATTTCTCACTAAATACAAATAACAGTATGCAATAGAAAATAGAATAACTCTATTTGCCCTTTCTGATTTGTGCAGACACGCCTACGAGAGTTGGAGAACCTCTTGAGCGATGAACGTATGCGTCATGCAGATGAGCGCAAGAGACTTGAAGATGAACTTCAAATTCTGCGGGATGAAATGGCTCAGGCTCTTCAAGAATATCAAGATCTTATGGACATTAAAGTGGCTCTAGACCTGGAGATTGCTGCCTACCGCAAACTGCTGGAGTCTGAAGAAGCAAGGTATGAGCAATTAATTTATATGGATTGTTGTTTGGGGGCAAAATGTGTTGCCAAAAAGTGTGTATGTTGGGCAACACGATTTACTTGCCATTCAAATATTTTTTTCTCCTGTCAATCTCGAGCACGATACACGCCCCTCCTAAAAAAATTTTTTTTTCAAATCATCCTGTCTGTTGGTCCATCTGTGAACACCGCTAGTACCTAAACCATATGTAGGATGTTTTCCAAAGTGAAGAAACCACTGTCCGTCTGACTCATGTCAAGGCTTTGGGATTTTGAAAAAAATTCTTTACTATTTGGCAGTACATTGCATGAAGACCCCTGGACATTTTCAAAATTTCTCAAAAACAGCTCTAAATTTATTCTTTAAATGGATTGTAAAATTTTTTAGGGGTGTTTTCCTACAATTACAAAATTGAAGACCTTTTTCCTTCGAATAAAATTTGTTCTCTGTAGCGAGTTCTTTCAAGAATCTCATGTACTCTCTCTTTTTTTCTTTTTCTTTTTGAAATTTTAATAGTTTCCAAGCAATATTGCATTAAAGAGTTGCAATTTAAAAAAAAATACAAAAAGATTATCTCAAAAATAGCACCAAATTTTTTCTTTAAAGTTTTGGTAGGAATAGTACTAAATTAACTCTATAAGATGACATAAACGCTATATTGCTCTATTCTTTTGCTCTTTAAAAATTTTCGAAAATGTAATTTTGTTGGCTGTCATTCACATAGTTAATATTTACTTTAGCGGCAATTTCTTTACATTAATGTATTTATGAGTGTATGTGCTTTAAATAAGTTTCCTGAAAACTGAAGATTTCTGTGATAAGGAACTCAAATTTCAGCATTTTTAGAAACGCTCAAACACTATTTTCTCAAAAACTGCCACAACAGATTTTTTTCCTTGAAACTTTCCCAACAGATAGTGCTAAATGCTCTGTTTAAGACGACAAAGAATTAATCTTGCTATATGCATTTGTTTTTTCAAAAATCACCCTTTTTTAAAAAATTTATTTATTTATTTTTATAATAAAGACAATTTGTAAACACTATTGAATTTGTGACTGAAAGGGCTTAAAATAACGTTATACGACTTTTTTCAAAAAAATAGTTTTCTGTGAAAGGAGGTTCAAATATTGGATTTATAGTAGCGTTCAAATGCCATTTTCTTAAAAACGGCTCCAAATTTTGGGCTGCTATAGATGGTAGCTGGCAAAAGTATGTGACAAGTCCAAATAGCAACCAGAGACCTATGGAAATAGAAAACTAATATGGGAAAGTCTGTGCCATTCTGTTGCTCCACTAGTTCTTCTTTGTTGTTGTCGGAAACAAGTATTACGAATTTGGTTCTGAAATAAAACGCATGTTGTTGGGGGAAAAAAAAAGTTCCGATATTTCAAATATACCTTAACCCAGTAACTCAAAACTTTTAGTATTCTTGTAAAGAAGGCTATCCATTTTGATGTTCATTGCATTCTTTGCATTTGTTCATTGCGGCCATAACATTGCATTATCAATGTTAAGTTATTGTTTATACTTGCTAAATGCTAGTGAGGAACTAATTTGGGGTCAAGATTTTTTTATTGTAAACATTTTCAAGGAAGTTTGAGACTTGTAATGTTCTACAAGTATCACAGAGGACTGCCCTTGCATTTGACCATAGTGTTAATATGGGTAACAGTTATTTAAACTGAAAAATATTTGTCTTGTGTTTTCAGATTGAACATCAGCCCCAGTCAATCTCAAGCCCATGTTCAGTCTCAGCGAATGTCCCGCACACCTGTGCGCCGTACTCCAGTACGTCTTGGGGGATCCAAGCGCAAGCGTACAACATTAGAGGAATCAGAAGAATCGTCTGTTGCTAACTTTATTACCAGCGCTCATGCTAAAGGAGATGTTGAAATCAAGGAAGTAGATGCTGAAGGAAAATACATCAAACTTTTTAATAAGGGCTCTAAGGTTAGTGAGAATTATTTTTAATACCATGTACATTTTAGTAGTAGATGTATTCCCATTAAAGAAAATTAATAGTACCTGTAGTGAAGGTAAAAATTCATTAGTATAGACCTACATTTTTCAATCTTATTAAAACAACAGCCCTTTTTTTTGTAACTTAAATCAATGCCATCCTGCGGCGGCGATGGTGTAACGGTTAGCGTACTGGACTGTTGTACCCAAGTTGGCGGGTTCAAACCCGATCGAAGCCGTGGATTTTTAAGGGCGAAAAATTCTTCGTACGCCTTCCTTCGGAGGGGAAGTAAAGCCGGCTGTCCCATGTTCGTAGATTTACTTGCATGTAAAAGATCCTCAAGTCTAAATGACGCCTCTGAGCTAAATTCAAATCACCTGTTTCTCGCCCAAGAAATACCTCCTTTCTCTCCTAGTTGGTGAAAGGAGCGTAGTGAAATTTGCGTGGTCAGACGGAAGAGCGGGCCTGATGGCCCGAGTCTCGCCACGTAAAATAAGGCAAATTCAATTCAATTCAATCCTGTATTGGCAGTTGTGTGAGCAACATGGTCCTACATTGTTTATAATGTAATAATAGTGGCATTTTGTGGGGTTTATTTAGTGCTGTATAAATTTATGTTGCGTGAACTGTATTGAGGGAAACTGGGCTAGAATTGATAGTTGTTTTGTGATCATTACTATTCATGACAGAGGAAAACAAAGTTTGAGGTTGTGTGTATATAAATGCCTTGCAGCAGAGATCACTGATTATTCTGTCTGCTAATGTGGTTATAAAATGGAGAAATTTCAAAAAAGGAAAAATTTAAACTGTTAGTCTAGAAGTTTAAAAGAGGCAAACAAAAAAACTTCCATTCCCATTTAAAGCTTGGATGTATGGTATGTGGAAACTAGCTGCAATCTTATAAATTGTTGCCAAAAGTATGAAACCCTCTAAAATTCATCATCATATGGAATCAAAATATCCAACTGAAAAATGAAGCTATTGAGTTTTTTCAGCACAAACACTCTGTATTTGAGAATTAATAGTTGAGCATTACAATCATTAGTAATAGTAGTGATAAGGCTCTTCATGCATCATATCTAATTGCAGTAAGACTAGCTAAGGAAGGTAAGCCAAATGCTATTGCTGAAGTGCTGTTACAGAGTGCAATTGATATAGTATCTGCTACAATAAGTGCTCAAGCTGCAGGAAAATTGAAAATAATCCTCTTGTCTATTGATACGTTAGCTAGACATATTTGTGAAATGATTGATAGCATTCAGGAACAGATACGGGGAAAAATAAAATGCAGCAAATTTATTTCTATTAAGTTTGATTAGTCTTACGGATGTATCACAGGGTGTGTTATTTGATTTGAATCAGATGGCTCAATAGGGGAAAATGTTTTGTTCTGTAAGGCATTGTCGTACAACTGGAGAATGTTTATTTAAATTGTTTCTTGAAGCTGCATTTGTACCAACTGATTAAGGTAGATTGGGAAAACTGCATTGCAATTTGCAGTGATGGGAATAAAGTATGAACTGGACTGAAAAATGGTTTAGTGTAAAACTTAATTCAGTAATGTCAAATGCAAAATGGATCCTCTCACTTCCAAGAAAATCCCCAATGAATTTGTCCATCTTCTTAATTAGGCAATTAAGGTTGAAAATTTTATTCTTAGTCGACACTTAAAATGTTTGCTTAATTGTCAAACTTTGCGAAGATATAGGTGCTTTTTACAAATATCTAATTGCATACTAAAGTGAGTTGCCTCCCGGGAAAGTTTTAAATAGATTGATTGAACTCTGGTCAGATACGCTGTTATTTTTGCAAATTGGTAACAACCAATTAGCTGAACTATTCATCACAGAAATGGTTGTGTCAGCTGGCTTATTTGGCTGACATCTGGATCAATTAAATATTGAGTTAAAAGACCGTAACAAAACAAACACAAACAATTGAAAACTTCTCTTGACATACGACAACTGTCAAACTGGTATCTTCTGAATTGAAATCACTTTGCAGCCAGATTATTGTTCACATTCCTTTTAAAGAAAATCTAACTATAAAAATTAGATTGTCTCTTCAAAACAATGTTATTTTGTGTGTTAAACGATTTGAACTTGACATTCCAAAACTGGTCAGACAAAATGGTGTCAAGTATTTCAATAAATGGCTATTATAAAACAAACTAAAATGTTTCTTAGAAATTTTATGTGCTTTTTTTTGTGTTTTCTAATAGATGTGAACCGGGTATTACAAATTACAAAAACACATAGATTTAAAGTGTGTCAAAATTCACGCTAACTTATACGGTTAGAAAATAAAATTTCCTTATAAATTTTGTCCACTATTTATTTATGGCATAGGAAATTATTAAATTTATTTATTTTCCAAAAAATAAACTTAATAGCTGAAGAACTCTGGCAACCCCCATGTGAATGATGATGTCTTGAAATGAAACATAAAACTGCCTTTTGCTTAATATGATTACTAACACCCCAGTTTCATTGCCTGCGACCCACTGCTTGAGAAACAGGGGTAGACTGTTAGGTTAGAAAAACATATTTGCTGAAATCCATTTGGAAGTTACCAGCAATACCAATAATTTGAAAATGCCTATCACTTAGTATTGGAGAATTGAAATTGTAAGGGGGATTAAAGGGATAGATTTGTACACTTATGATTGCTCAAAGTAATAATTTTGAAGAAGCCTCTTGAGCTTTTCACCCCCACCCCCCTTCAATGTTTTAATTTTTTATAGATTTTTTTTTTTCATTTTTAACTAGTTGTAACTAATGAGTAGCGATAAAATTGTAAATACTCTATAAAGTTATTGTGTTGATGAAAAAGCTAATCCTCTCTGTTTGGTATTTCTTCGTTTTTTCCTTTAAATCATCATTGTCATACCTTCTGGCATTGTTTGTTTCTTTCTTTCTGATCCTCATTCCATACCAGCTCTTAAAGTTTTGTACATCGAATTGCATTCTTTGTTTTTCATCTTCTGTCCCATAATAACATTCTCTTTTGTAATACCAATTTTCTTCGTGCTATATTGTAGTGCAGTCTCTCTTTTTTAACAGCTGTACAATTGAGTTGTGCATTTCAAACTTGTAATCCCTGTAACTCAACAGAATGTTTGCCATGATTTCCATGAATTTTCAGGTTGTGCTTGACTTACTTCTGTGCAATATGCTTGAGATTCTCTCTTTACTGGCGTGTTCCAAAATATCAGTCATAGTTTTTTTTTTGAAGAAGTGATGTTGAAGTTAAGGACTTAATTATTAGTCAGATTGCCACTTTTGCCTTTAAGGTTTAAGATATTTAATAGAGGTACATTTCAAACCACGTGAAATGAAATTTGTGGACTAAAATATAGTGAATATTTAAGAATTTTTCCTTTGATTTTAATGTACATACCAAAGGCTTTTATATTATAGTTAGGAAATTGTTTTGGTGCATTTTAGTATGCATTACTTACTTCAGTGTAAGATGTCATTTTTTCCCTAAATATATCATTAGAAAAATAGAAGTTTGTCTTGTATTTGTCCATTAATCATGATTGGTCAAGATTTCTATTTTTCAACTGGGTATTCACACCAAGCAACTCGAATGTTAACATACCAAGTTGCAATAAAAACCGACCATGTCTTCAATACCCAATTCAGATTGATCTCTTTTAGTAGGTAGGGAAAGAAATAATCTCAAATGAACAGCTTTGTAGCAAGTGAAATGCAATGTGATAAAGCATGAAAAACCTTGCTGAAATTGATGAGGCCATGAAGCCTTTGGTTTGGCATATGGCAAATGTGAAATTGCAGTTGCAAATGATCAAATTGGAAAAAATTCACTTTGGAAGAAGTTCTACACCTTCCACATCCAACCACAGTGTGGATTAAAAGTAATGTTATAATGAAATAATTAAAAGTATATTTTCTTAGCAAAATCTTCACAAACTTCAATAACAAGACTCTACCCATGCTACCCGTGGAACATAGGTGCAAAGATCATATGCATTTAAAGTTAATGGTTGTTAAAGAGTTAGAGACCACAGTAAGTGCACTTCAAGAAGAAAGAAAATTTGTAGACGCAGAAAGGAATGTTGAATGGGCGCCTACAGAAGAAAGACCCAAGAACACAAATGGAAAACGAAATTTTCGGAAGATGGAGGATGGGCAAATGTGGAGTGGATGACCTGGTATGGGAGTAGAACCAGAAAGAAACAATGATACATGTGAAGATTAATATAGTAGTGACAAAAGCGGTAGTTCAGGCAAAACCTCATTAAGGCAATTTTGTAGAATATTTGAAGATAAACAATTTTATTTTGTCTAAATAGTAAAAACAACTTACGATCTAAATTTTTAAGTAAACTTTCATTAACTAATGATTGAATAAAGAGTTTATTTTGAACACTTTAAGTATTCTGTTTTGTTGGTATTTTCATTATTGATGTTTTATCATTACTTACCTTTCAAAATTGGTTTTATAGGAAGCAGCAATTGGAGGCTGGCAGGTGGTGCGCCGTGCCGGTGACAATGAAACTACATTCAAGTTTCACCGAAGTGTGAAGATAGAGCCTGGCTCTGCCATCACTGTGTGGTCTTCCGATGCTGGACAAGTTCATGATCCACCTTCCAACATCGTGATGAAGAGTCAGAAGTGGGTTATTGCAGAGAGCATGAACACCACCTTAATAAACCCCAATGGCGAGGTATGATTATCTATCTTTGCTTGGTCAAGCTTCTGAATGTATTAAGTACAGACTTTTTAAGTGTAACTTACTTGCTTAAGGAATAATAATTCAGGTCTTGAGAAAGATCTGGGATGTACAGTAAAACCCTGTTTTTACGTTCCCGCATTTGGAAGCGATTTTTTTATATACCCGCGAAGGAAGATTTTTTTTTATTGGAAGTCCTCTCTTGTCTGTACGGTTTTCCCAATTGCAGATCAAGTGATAGTCTTTAATTTTTTATCGGGTCTCTGTAAGAGAATGGGTGAATTTTCTTTCTGTTCAGTAGGAATTAAAAATTCCCTAATTGTGTATGTATGTTTTGTATACATGTGTGTGTGTTAATATATTAAAGTGGCCCTATATTTTTTCTTCTAGGTATCATTTCCAAAGGTCCCATGGTTATAAAAAATAAACATAATAAACCTTGGCGATAGTTAAATAATAAGAATAGATTTATGCGTAAAAAAATGTAATATTTTTTAATGAAAAAACAACTTAATCATCAGAAATAATAATTTAGCTTGTCTCATGTTTTACTCAAATATTTTAGAAGTGTAAATCATGGAAGGAAAAAAGGATTGTATATAAATTTATTTTCTTCAAAAATGATTACATTTTGATGCAAATTTTTTGAACTGTAACGCTCAAAAGTTTTGTTAGAATCACAAGAACTAACTTTTTTTAAATATCTTATGACAAATATTGAAATAATGTTAAATGAAAAAGCCACAGAAGATTTTTGTATTAAATTTTTTTAGTAGAAGTACAGTTCTAGAACGATTTTATTAGGCTACTCTTATTGACTTTTTTTCCTTCTTTTTTTATTTCTCCCAGGAACATGTTTATCATACAGTTGTTGCTCTTTAGCTAGTGTTAGTAAACTGTTATATTTGGATTGTTTTGTCCAGTTCTATTTTAAACACAACAACATAATTTACATTGAATTTTATTGAAACACACTGTAAATTTTTGAAAAATAATTATCTCTTATCGCTTTTAGAAGCACTTTTATTCTTCTTCAGGAGTCTTATTTGAATGTAAACAGAAATTATTATAAACTAAATGACAATTTTTTTTTGAACTTTTAAGATTTAAGGAAAACAAATTGAAATATAAGTTAATTAAATAATTATGTAATTTTGTGTATTTTAGGAAATGGCCATTCATGAGCGCACTCGGCAACAGATTTCGAGCTCAGTTTCTCGTCATCGTGAGACTTCTGGTTATTCCCTGCGCTCTGAGAAAGAAGAGCTTTTCCACCAGATGGTAAGTTTTCCTGTATTGTGTGCATTCTTTGGGTTGCTGATTCTGTTGTACTTGATGTATCAGTATGATTCATACATCCTTCAGTTAGGAGGCAATAGTAGAGAAATACGTGTCTCATTTCCTTGGCATAAATTATTTAGTTCATTCTGAGATCTTCAGATTTCAGATCATTTTAGTTTTGTGTTGTCTGAAGTTTCATAATTGAATATGCATGATGCAACTATTCTAGAAGAAACTAACCCAAAGTATTGTATTCTTTGGATAACTTTGAGATCTTTAAGTTGAAGGCTTAAGTTATTCTGTTAGAAATATTATTTCAGAATAATTTTAGTAGTGGACTTGTGAGCTGACATGATGCAAAGTTTACTCATGCTTAACATAATGAGTCAAACTAAATTACTGTAATAACATACTGTGATTTTTTAAAGTTTGTGTAATGTGTTTTTGCTGAACCCTGATATGTGCTGCTAATAAAGTGAAGATATTTTGTCATGCTCTGGTATTGAGCTCAAAAGTTGCTTTTAAGTAATTTAGGTCAAATTGGCCAGCTAGTTGATATTTATGTAACGTATATTTAAGTCTGTTTTACAAGGAATCATCTGTGACATGTGTGAATCTACATTTTTGGTTTACCCAGGAATTAATATAAAATGTTGTGGGAAATTCATGTGACTGAATTCACATACAAATACACTGTTTTGGAGGTGTAAAATTTCTTCTGCTTGCAATTAAGACAACTGGTTCCTTGTAAAATGGGCATCATTAAATTGTGTATCTTCCAAACTTTTCCAACTTGTACACCTTGTGAGTGAAAAGGATTGTATTGGGAAGTCTGTACTTGAGCACTTGACATTCTAGGATAGCATTGATTAATTATGTCCTGTGTAAAGCATGAAGTTCATAAATTAATTTTCAAAGCAGCTTTTCTGATGCAGGCAATAGATGGAATCCTAGCTTGTGACATTTTGCGCTAATTGAGTATTTGTCAGAATTTCAGGAGTGTGGAAAAAGAAATATATCTTCAAAAAGCATTTTATACCAAACAGTATTAATATATGTAATCAGTTTGGACTGAACTTAAGCACTCCATCTTACTAGATAAAAACACTTTGGTTTTGCAGGACATTTGCTTCCAAAGCATCCTTTGCCCATATTTGCAGTCAGCTGTTGTTTATTTTTCTCAGGCTGAAAGAGAAAGATATATAAATGAGAAGGAATAAGAACTTCTTTAAAGTTTTCATTTTATGTAATAAATAATTGCTTTGGGCACATTTTGTGTGATCATGTTCATTTTGCATTAATTTAGTTTTCTTAGAAAATAGTCAAAAATTCTTAAAAATTATTCCAGAGAAAGATTTTGCATTTAATGATAATTCTTTTGGTATATTACTTTCCTGACTTGCATGTCAGCATATGAATTCCCCTGGAAAGAATAAATATTTTTTACTTCTGGCATGTATTTTATTTTCTTATAACTTTTGAATATGTATACATGTAATTCATAATCAAAAAATTTAATTGTTATGTAATATACATGTACTTTGTGCTCTATGCAATATGGAGTACGTATACCTAGAATATCTTGGTGATAGATTACAATGTCAGTAGAAACATTGCAAATTAAAAAGTGATAAAATAAAATTCTTAAAATAAAGAATGTTGAAAATTAGTGTTCATTTTATTACTTGATTTTCCTTTAACAAGAAAATGCTTTTGAATATAAATGAAAGGACATAATTTCATTTAAAAATGCTATTTAAAATGAAGCAAGATGAACCAGAAAATACACTTGACCTTCATTACTTATCAATACAATTTGGGCATCTAGTAATGTATTTATTAACATTCTTCGTTATTGCAAAGGGGGTGGGATGTTTGTTACTCAGTGCGGATGCACGTGTGAACAATGCTGAGGAAGTTGTATGCAGGCTTGTTTCTTAAGCATGAATGCTTTACAGGCAACCTGTAAAATATTTTTTACAAAATGTGAAGTGAAAGGATAATAAAGTTGTGTTTTTCTATTGGTTTAAGTGAACTTTTATCAGAGGCTTCCTTTGGTTAATCTATTTCCTTGCTCCAGTTGTAAGCAGCCAGACATTACTTAAATATGAACTTCACATTAATAGAGTTAGATGAAGTTTGCCAGAAAATATTTCTTGTTCCACTTTTGAGTTTTTCTCATTTGATTACATTGCTTTAGTGAACTTCTAAATATTCATGATGAATTGTGCCCCTTAATTATTAAGAATATTGATTTTTTTAAATGATTTTTTCACCAATCCTTCTGAGATGTTTATTCATTTCTGAGATCCCTGTATAATTTGTTTTTCCTTATATACCAATTCCATTCTAGATTTATTTTTCAATTATTTATATAAATTAAATTTTAAAGAACATTGTCTCAGACTCTGGAAATCACAATCAGAATTACGATTCATATTAGTTTGATTGCAATGTAAGCTGGTAGTATTGTGTTCATATTCTGCTGTTAATTCAGGCTGCATACACACAATCCACTTATATCATTCTTCAATTTCACATCTTATAAAAACTGGCAATATATGATTGATATATCTGTGAAATCTTTATGTATTCTTTTCAAAATTCCTGATTTGGAATAATCCTCATTAAAATTTTTACTTTCAGGGTGACCCACAAGGGGAAGATAGATGCAGACTGATGTGAAATGAAGATGAAATTACATCTGAATCTTAAGATCGAAATGTGATTATACAAACTTTGGAGAGACCATAACCCTTGTTTTCAAGGGAGGGGGGAAGATATGTTCTAGTGTTTATGGCAATGTATGGTTAGAAGGTGCTGTGGGGGTGTTTGGACTGCACTGAATTGGCAGCCGCAAGTATGCAGTCAGAAGGATGAGACTTTGAATCTTACATGAATGAATCATGAGTTTTGTATTAGAAGAGTACGAGGTACTGTGCACTTCAGTGAAGTAATGTCATTTTGATGTATTCTTTCCAGAAATTAAATTAGCAGTAATCTGAGGTGTACCCTGAATTCATCTTTGTGATGTGATTTTTCTAGTTAACTTTGAATCGCTGATTTAAAGAAGTAATTTCGTGATTATTTGCTAGTTACTAAGTTTGGTTGGGATTGAAGATAATGGGAGATGAAAGTGTTTTTTTGAAAATGGGAGGGTTGTTTTTTGCCACGTTCCTACAAATACTATTTTTGAAACTGTCAATAAAGACTGCTTTACATGTTATAATACATGTAATTTGTTTATTTTCATAACAGATTATATTATTGCAAATGGTACAGCTATGCTGGCAATATCAGCAGTTCTCTTATTTGAGATGAATTTTCTAATTCTGTTGTGCCATTAAATCTTTGTTATCATGAATATTTTTTCTTAATGATTTCAGAGTACAACAGAAAAAGCAGATTACTGTTTTTGAGTGATTATAGTTTCACAATTTGATGTTTCTAAAACTATTTTATAGTTAGATTTTGCTACCTCTGAAATATCTAATAGATTGCTTTATTGTCGCAGATATTGTTGAGAAGAAAACATGAGGTGCATCGCATACACATTTTTTATTTTATTTTTTCTGAAAACTGTTTTACCAAACAATTGCATGCGGAGTGGTCTTATGGTTTCTTCTGTTTCTGCGATAAATGAGCGATTAATATTTTATTTGGATGTATGGGGTTCTGATGAGGCCATTTCAATGAAATGACCTTTTCAAAATTGTTCATACAAATTTACAAATACAAAAACCACTGTAATTGATTTGAAACAGTATTGGAGGTATAAGCCACTAGTCGTGTGAGAATAATGCTGTCTGTGGCAATGTAATTTATAAAGTGAGTATGACCAGAGTGTGTGTTTTCGTAAAGTCCTGATTTATCAAAATTGTACAAATCTCACATGTGAACAAATTGTCATCTAGAGCCAATTTGCTCATTTTGTGTAGTCTCCAATATTGTTTGATATGTGGTGTAATTCTTTTTTGTAGTTTTCGATGAGTGTACAGTCATTTTCATAATGTTTTTGAGTCATAATACATATGTAAGACAAATTTCTCGAAAGGAACAAAGAAAGTATGTCACAATCTGTTAGTGTGTGTGGCAGGCTTCAATTTTTTCCTGCAATGTCTGATTTCTTCTGCAGTTTTTCCACTTCATTTTTTATGCAGCGTTAACAGTGATTACAGGGCTGGCCTGTCACATCCATGGCTGTCCACAACATCCCCATTTTTCTACTGCAAAACTGCAGATTAGGCATAGTGGATATCATTATTTCATCATCTGAAATATAATTATTTTATTTGTTTTTGTTTTATGTGTTTTTCTGAATTATATACATTTCATTTCATCATTAAGAGCTTTATAGTAATGCACAGCTTTTTTTATTACTTATCTATGTATGTGTAAGGGCTTTATAAAGCTGTTTATGGTAAGAGATGACAAGGGAGTGGTATACCATGTATTCAATTAGAAAAGTTAAATATTGGACACATGGGCATCATAATCTGCATTGTAACTGGAATCTTTGAGGTTATTGTGTTCACTTTATTAACAATTTTGATATTAAAAAACAAAAAAAGGAAAGTGCTTGACACAATTTACATTAATGATTAACAATTGCTTAAACATATACTATGTGTTAACCTTGTATTAGTAAGTTACATATTACAAAATGTTCTGTATATTGTATGGAAGAACCTGTACACTTCTATGATATCTTGTTAAAAACATCCAGCCTTATTAGGCTGCAGTAGACTTGTGTATAGGTTCTCAGCTGGAAACTGAACAAATAAATTTCTGAAAATGTGTATCATCCAGATATTTTATTATAACGTATTTGGAAGTACTCAAACTATTTTGTGAAGTTTAAAAATATGTAAGAATTTTATGATTTTTCTAGAGATTTAAAATTTTCTTCCAAAACTTGTTTTTCTGGGCTTAGGGTACGCATTAACTTAATAAATTTGTTTTTAAAAAATGTAAATTTGATTGGTATACTGCTGTCTTGAGTGATTAAATAAATAGTAAGTGATAGATTAGTAGCAGAAGGCGATGAATTGTTGAGAATAGGATATGACTACATGTAAAATCTACGTGGTCATTAGTTAAGCATAGTAACACATTAAGTAGCATTCTCACTAAATATGTTTATTAATCAACTTCATTATTGCTAAACACTGCCACTACTTTCTGTGTTCCTTTTACATGTACATTAAATGTGGAAAAAAATATAGTTGTTTATGACAAAAGTTTGAAATATTTATTCTTGGAGTGAGTAATTTTTTTGCGTGTATGGGGAGTGTCATTGTGTGGCAGTGAGAGAATGCTAAATGTCTTAAGGATGAAAGTAGGATGTCAGATAAAGGAATGCCTTTGAGAAAATGTGTGTGCTGTGTGAAGGAGTGCTACTTAATATTGAAACTGCGAATGGCGTGATTGATAAAATTTCCCCTTATAATAGAAATAAAAACAGGAATGTTTGGCCGAGTTCGTCAGCGTTACACCTCGGCGGGGCTGTAGGTGGCGGTGAGGTAGGTTCTGGCGACAGGTACGTGACGTTGCTATCGGCCTAGACCAATAGGGAGTCGCGCCAGCCTTGGCCTGGTGCAGCCGTGTTCCATTGAACTCGTGGCCGGGCTAGGAAGTAGTTGCATTCAGTAAGCAGTGGCGTCATTCGAGTGCTAGTGTTAGTGGTTGTGGATATGTGAAAATTGTAAAGACGTACTTACTTTACTTGCAAGATCTGCGAGAGAGAGCTGGCGATTCTTGGTCGTGTCTTCTCTGGGAGTAAGTTAATTTCCAGAAACTTAATATCGTAGCTTGTGTTTTTTCGGTCTAATTCTAGAAGCAGAAATCCTACATGTCATGAATTGATACTCGGGTTTCGTCGTACTAGAATAGCAGTATGTACGCCTGTCTTCAAAAAATCTTCGTTGGAAACGCAACTGCGGAGGTTACTACTTCAGATATATGCATGCCACTTGTATGTGTAGCTAGAAGAAAATTCGGAACGGTTTGCAGTACTGTGACCTTGGCGTCAGCCGGCGCTGCCTGCCCGATGCAAGGATTCGATCGCGGTCCTGCGACCTAGTTGCTTGACCCTGACACCCGACCGGCAGTTTCGCGGACGCCCACTAGATGGCAAGATTATTGGCCTCGTGTTGATCATAGAGCTTATCCGTTTTTTAAATACTAATTTTCAATTAATGTATTTTGAAATTGTGGGTAAAATAATTTGCAATCATTAGTGCAGCCGGATATGCTGTCATTGGACTGGTGATAGCCAATTTGTTTGTAGAGGTGTCTCGGTCTCCCCGTATGTTGTGTTTTGAGGGATGAATTAATCACACATATATATGCATTAAAATTTTTGTAAATAACTAAGCATGTTACTTTCGGTGGGTATTTTCATGTTCATAGTAATTTATGCAATTATTTATATTGTTATGCTTTATTGCATAAGTAAATGTTTTAAAATCGAATGACGTTAGGAGCGAGTTTTCAAATTTATACAAATGCAATAAAACAACATTGTATATTACGTTTTTTCCAACGTGGCCCATGACATTAGGTCATTTTATATCTCTTGCCTTATAGAACGAATCTTTTTAACAGTGATAAGCACATTTTTGAAGTCACGAGTCCCGTTGAGAAGGACGTCCGTGAATTGATTAAAAATATTCATTTTATAAGGCAGGGTGTGTAACAATGTCCTAATGTCATGGGCCACATTAGAAAAAACGAGTTGTATACGCTATTGTTTTGTATAACAACATTATACATTTATAATAGAATCAAACTTAATTTTGCGAAACAACTTTGTGATAGTTAGGATATTTGACACCAGTGCGAGAAAACTATGGTCGGCTGTTCCGTTTACCTTTACCTACCCACGATTCTCTCGCTGCGATGGGCTGAACTTGTGATGACGCAGTTATTCGTGTCGTAAAATGCCCTTTTATGAACTATTTCTTGCAACAGAAAAGGCTATATATAATGCTGGTGTACCAAAAATAAATAAATAAAAAAAATAGTGATTTGCAAGTTCATAATAAACATATATATATATATATATATATTAAACTAAGGTTCGTTCATTTTCGGGAAAAGTTACATTAAGAGGTATCGATTGAAATGCGTGTTTAAATTTTTATTTCATTTCAAAATTATGGTTAATTATCGCCAATATGATGAATATTCGTAACGATTTACGTAAATGCCAGAAATAGTATAGTAATTCACAGTGTTACACCAATGTACTCGTAAGTGAATTAAAATCATTAATAACGAGTTATATTTTTAGAAATGTACATGAATATCCTAGAGAACCGCATACGAGTTACGTTTTTCTTTTTGAAGTGAATCGTATGAGTTAATGATCACCTCGCTAAGTGCTGTCAGTCACCCAAGGAGCGTTTTAGTTGTAAAACTAAAATTTTTGTTTTTTAAGAGAAATTATCTTTGTATCTTCTGTATTGATCCGCAAAACATGATTATATGAAGCTGAAACAAATTTCTATTCCGTCACGCGAAGTTCAAGAACCGAATATGAATAAAAAACCGCTACGTATTGAAAAAAAGTAATCTTTGTCATGCCTATATCTTTTTCTGTTTTATCCATTTTCTTCAAAAGAACATCCAGTTTGAAAGTTCGATCTTGAACATAAAATAGTCTCCTTTTACATTTGATTTGTTCTTCGGGAAATTGGTACAAATGTATAATATATTTAGGTGGTCAAAAGTCTGGACAATTTTATTTATTCACAATATATATTAACATACACTATATTAATTGACGCCTTCATAAGGCGACGTTGCCGTCTAATTTGTTTTTTAGAGTCACTAGTAAAAAACGGTTACTTTTTGATCATGCTCAGCGTGCTAAAAGTTAAATATTTAGTACTTGTGCTAGAGGTGAATGCTCAAATGTTCAGATAAATGTAAATGCAGCCGAAGAAACAAAATACTTTCGTCTGATCAGGTACAACGGAACTCAATGCAACAAGGTGCACAATGAAGTAATATGTTTACTTGAATTAAAATGAAAGTCAGTAAGGTGTTTAAAAATAGTGCCTAGCCGTAAAAGTGAATAAAAGGAAAAATAAAATGTCACTTTAATCACTCCGCCCAGCCCCGTCCGGCTCTGCAGCGCCTCTTTCTACCACTTCGCCCCGCACGCGCCTCCTGCTTGCATCCCTTGCACTGCCGTCCGATCCTGCCATCTGGAGCCGCTGGGGTTTACACATTTAATTTTATTTTGTATAAAAAACACGCATTTTTGGTATGAAGGGGCTTGATTCACTTGGCGCACCCGTTTTTTCCCGTCCGCTCAAACGCATTTGTGCAAAATTCTGGAGTGATCGCTATGTCGAGATCACTGCAGGATCGAGTTCACTGCAGTAGTTCAAAAGTTGTACAAAAATGTGTATTCATATAATCGTCACATATATTCCCTTTATGTGATAGATACAGACGCGTATCCACGGGGAGGGGGGGGGGAGAAGTGAGGGAAATGCTACCCTCCCTAACATTTTTCAGTAAATATTAATTTTAACTTGAAACTTCCAAGAAAAATATTTTCGGAGTATCATTAAAACGAAAAAAATGTATCCCAGCACGAGCTGAGTGTAGCCTGCGACATTTTACAAAATCTATATTGACAAATTCGTCCAAAACATTTTTAATTTCCCCTCCCAAAATTGGTTTCTGGATCCGCCCCTGATAGATAATCCCCGATAGATAAACATACGAACCCGACTTTTCGGTTGTTACATTGATTATTATCGGTGCATTAGGAAGTGAAATAATCGTATTCCTTCCACAAAAATACAAAGTAAGAAATGTTCAGGAAAGTTCCGAAATTATGAAAGTAAATCTGTCCCCTAGTCCCTAGTTGACAGTTACATTTACATTGAACAGACACTCTAAAAACTTCCGAGTAAAAGCGCAAACAGCAGAACCTCGAGCAACACTTTCAACCCGGTTAAAAGTTGCTACCACTAAGTATACAATGTTGTATCTCTGTATTCTTAACTATAACCACGCGAAAATGACAATTCGATTAATGGTTTTATTGTGTACTTATACGTTATCGCCTTCGATATACACACTTCGTAACCTGCATTGAGAGGATCGTGGTTACCTGGTTATGGACATAGTAAAATGACGCTACATGTTATCTTATGGAGGGGAATATGAGGGAAGTGTGAAAAAGCACACTAGTTAAAGTTAACATAAGTGAATTAGAAAGTGAATCAATCATTAAAATAATATAAAAAAATCAAATATTGTGTGCACCATCGGGCGTTAACTGGTTCGAATGATCTGGGACGACAAACGAGCCCTCTTTGTGTTCGTTACGCTGCTGCAAAAGCTGACCGTGAACTCATTGCGAAATGTGAGTGAAGTAGGAGTACTGTAAAATTCTTGACGGATACTCGAAGCGAAAGAAACTGTCTGACGATATCAGAACAGAACTTTTACTCGCAAAATATGGAAAACCTACACACCACACTAGCAATGTGCCATTTAGAGAACCCCATGTGATGAAGGAGGAAATTTGGGCTCGTCTATTTTCACACAAATTAGTGGTTATTTAAGTTACCAGTACAGAAAATGAGACATATGGATTTAATATTTACGGACGAAGCTGCGACAGGCATCGAGTTAGGCATTTTAAAATGAGTACGACCAGGCACTTGTAAGAATTGCGTGCATTATTTCATTTTTTACTCTTGTTACTCTCTCTTTTTACTCTTGTCTTTTTACTTTGTTGCTTGTTAGTGCCTCCGACAGGGAACTCGATATACACAGCATAACTTTCCTGGATCGAAAGGATCGTGGTTACGAGGGAAAACAGTTGGATGAGTTATGGAGGGAATTATAAGAAGGAAATATGAAATGAGAAACCGAGTTACGTTAACATCTAGTTAATTCGTCGGGATCAATAAAATGAGGTAAAAAAATAAAACTATGTAAGTACCACGGGTGTTAACTGGTTCCACTTGTAATGATCTCGGACGACAAAACGTCCTCAGGCCAAAGGCCCTAGGGCATTTTGTCACTGCTCGATCATTATTATATCGCCCTTCGTGCACAAATATCCATTTCAGCACAAATTCATTGGAACTTACAAGTAGTATATTCCCTTGGGATCATTCTCAATACGCGAGGAGGCAGCCTGTTTCATTTGCTTCGGATGGTCTTGGCTTTTTTGCCGTACGTGTTCCGCAAAGAAACACTTTCCGATCGATAAGCAGTGAAGGCAAGCGCTAGTTTCCATGCGTGAGCACTGAAAATGTCTGAACAGGCGGACGAAGCCGTTCATTTCACGACCAAAGAAAGGGGTTTACTTCATGCATCTGCTGTCTTGTGGACCGTCTTAACGAAATGTTTACTTCCAAACGTGTCCTAATTACTCCACACTTGAGATAACACTTTTCTTAGGCACGGTCAAGTGCATGTTGTAGTTTTGTTTACTCACATTACAAACAAAATAGTCCAGTAAACGCTTTCGAAAATGAAAGACAATTCGTTTAATTGTTTGTGGCTGCCTATATGAACTCGTAACATAGTTCTAGAGTGGTATTGTTCCATATTTCTGTCGATGAGAAATAGTATGCTAATGCATAAATGGGGTTGTGCAGCAAATCCGTGGAGAAATCGCCCCTGCAATGTAGGCAGACCGCTTAACTTTTCTCTCGAGCGTTGTGCCTAGCTGCAGGCGAGTCCTGCAGAGGTGAGCCTAGGTAGGACGCAAAATCATCAGAGCGGTTTCTCATTCAGTCGCTCAGCGGTGATTCCATTTGCGAGGGAATATAATTTAAAATAATGTAGGCCGAAGAGTTACGAATAAAAAAAAATGAATAAAACGATGGGGGGGGGGTCATGAAAGAGGCCACTTTACCCAGCGCCAATTTATTTTGAACCCTCGTAATTATTAATTCGTGGAAAGCTTTACTCGATCCCAATGTGTCTTAACTAGAAGAGTTTAGCCGCGCATGGTAAATAGATAAGCCCGCGCAAACATCCATCCGAAAGAGGTTTTCAAACGCTTGGCCTTTGGTGTCAGTTGAATTAAGACGTTCCCCTTTTTGACGATCGTGTCACCTCTTTTAATAAATCATAAGATTATTATGTTTAATATTTCATCATAATTTTATCGCTACATAACATTGTTTTTGTTCAGTGGAAAATATTAAGTACATATTTTTTCTATGGCGTTCAATAACAATTATTATTAAGATAGATACGTTATGAAAAGATCAAAATACTTGTAATTTGGAATTCATCATATTAGTTGTGACTAAATTCAAAATTGGATTCTTAACAATACATTAAGTCAGATAAATGGGCACTAAATAAAAATTTAATTTTGATCCTTACAAATGAATAAAAACCTGTACAGTATCTAACTTTCTGAGTAAGCGACAACGAATATTCGTGCTGAGCATTTTTCTTTAGTTCAAGATTAATGTGCTTTGTGCTAGAAGATATACACAGCTCTATTACCATTTGTTTGAATCTCGAAATAAAGTTAGGCAAAAACTTCTAGTTCTAAATTGGTTACTTGCGGCAACGTGTCAAGTTAATCAAATATTTAACGTAAAAAGTGTTAAACATTTTGTGTCGTATGGGCGAGACGAGCAATCTGTACATATTTTCCTAATATCCGGAATCACTAACTCCGCTTCTCTGCCGTTCTAAGCCGTGTTATAAGTTAAGGTAGCAAAGTGTTTTCAATTCCGCTTGCGTCGTGGCTGGGTGGGGTTGCATGCCCTGCTCGCCAGCAGGGCCATGACCGGGTACACGGTCTCATGACAGGCCGCGTCAGGGGAAATTTTTGCTGTCGTTCACGTGTCGTGAGGGGTCACGCAAGCACTGCTAGATCCAAAAGTTCGGTGAAAATAGAACTGCTTATCCATTACGAGATGGTTCTATAAAGCATTTCATAAAGACCCCATTTCAGCCAGAACATTCTCCCATCACAAAGTATATTAATTATTTTGTTAGAATTTTTACATTACCTTGGTAAATACATATAATAATTGAAAAAAATGCCTATTAAAATTTTAAAATTTATTTGTTGATTGTGAATCGAATAGATGGGAGTAATTGGTATTTTGAATTATTTGAAATATCCGTATTATTCAAGAAGAGGGCCGATACTGATATGCGGATATTGAAAAAATTGAACACTTAGAAACTGAGAAAAAAAGACGTCAAACACAAAAAAGATACTTTGATACATCAAAATCAATTGTAATAAATATCAGATGGGAAAATTATAAATTCTGTAGGAATTACATAAAAAAAGAAATCGCGAATGAAACGTGTAGAACGTCCCTTCACACGTAATTTATCTAAAAAAGAATTTACGTCTGACCTGCAATAACTTTTCAAATAGCTCTTTTTTAATGAAATTTTGCCCTTTTGACCTTCAAAATGAGAAAGTATCACTGTGTAAATGTGAATTTGAAAACAAACTATCTCATCCTCCTTTACCACGACATAAAAATGATTCATTCGAAGACTTTTCTAATTTTCTAAAATATACCGTAAGCGTTGAAAAAAAAGAATCAAAATCGATTTCAGTTTTCTGAAAGCCTTAGAGATGTTCCAACTGAATGCATTTTGATTTATTACTTTGGTCAGTTAAATGCTTTGAGTAATTCAAAATCGAAGTTTTTTCCGAAGAACAGGGACGGTGATATGAAAGGAATGGCTGGGAAGGTGGAGGGGGGGGTGCTGCGAAACATAGCAAGTGAAAAAAATCCAATTATCAATACTGCTAGAATTCATCCCTTTCCTTGTCTAATACTTGTATGCGGTCGTGAGAAATGATTGACTGGGCAAAACCGGAATACTTCCTCAACAATGTATTAACTTCCACATGAACCATACGTGATGTTCTTTAAACTCATTAAAAAGCGTGAGGGAGATACATTTTTGGAAAATTTAAATTTGAATAGCATAATAAGTATCCTGCTCTGTCTCTTTTCTATTTTTTATTTGATCTTTTCGTATATTTCATTAATATTGTTTTCGAATAAAGATAAAATTATTATTAGTATTACTTATTTAAATTTAGCTTTGCTTGCAAATTATAACATTATATTTGTCAATATGTGTTTATCAAAATTATTTTAAGTGTGTCCGTTTTTAATGTAGTTGATTTCTGTGCGATATCGTATTTCGGAAAACCATTTTTATGACGTTTGATTTAATTTTGATGTGATAAATTCATGCCGTCAATTATTTTTATTTGGTTACAATAATATTCTAATATATCTTAGCAATAAAAATATTTCTGCGATTAACCGTGTAGCTGCCAATGTACTGGATGTTTTAAAATATTACGTATAAATTGTGAGTTGGATGTATTTGTCCCAAAGTTTTAGCCTCAAAAGTGACCCGTAATTAAGGCCCTTTCATTTCTCTCAGAATACGCACGTAGTGTAGAGCAAGTTCTGCAATGCTACAGCGAAAAAACGGCGATTCTTTGGCAGAACAAAAACCGTGCAGTATGTCCGTGATAACTACAAAGTAGATAAATCTTGTTACTCTATGCAGTAAATTACTTCCCCTAACGCATTTATTTACGTCAAAAGCAGCTGTGTGTGACATGCATGTGGGAGAAGTTAATTTGAAGTTACATTTATATCCACAAGTAAAACAAGGGACCATCTCAGTATTTGCTCGAGGGTCAAGTAAACTGGATAAAAACCTGATCGAGATGGTGAATTATCAGAATTCACGTTTTGCCGGTCCTAGATTAATTCGCTTAATTTTACGTGAAACAAACACAGTTTTCAAAACATTTCCACAAAAAACTTTAATGTTTTTCTTTAACTTATTATCGGATAATGAGAAGTACGCTTATAAAAATGGCGTAAGTACAATTTGGATTGGTTTATCGGAATTTTTCAAAATAGAAAATGTCACAAATAATACGAGGAAGTATGTGGTATTGTTGCTGTATTTAGTTTTTCTTTCAAAGGCATGTAAATTTCCATTAATAAAAATTTAATGGGTGATCGAAAAAATCAAAAACTAATTTTATGCAAATG
The DNA here is from genome assembly GCA_017312745.1 of Gryllus bimaculatus. NCBI lineage: Eukaryota > Metazoa > Arthropoda > Insecta > Orthoptera > Gryllidae > Gryllus > Gryllus bimaculatus. The sequence continues at coordinate 10,688 of BOPP01000175.1, read as the reverse complement.
TCATTCTCTCAGAAAATTAACTACTTTCGGGAAATGCGTATCACAGAGGCGGTCGCGTTTGTGGCAACGGTGAGGTGACGACGACGGGACCCTTTGTCTCGTCATCAGTCGATTGGGGGAAAATTCCTGACACGTCTGCACTCGCTCTCGTCAAACGCAGTGACTGGCGGTGCCACCTTTGACATTTTCACCTCGCGTTTTATTAGCAAGGAACTCGACGAATAAAAAGGAAGAGTTAAATATGATGCGAATGAAGAAAAATCATTGATTTCAAGATGCCATGTGACATTGTTTTCAACCCATAGGAAAATATTATCGGAAATTCTATGAATCTAAATTCAAAATCCAAGAAGAAGACTACAGGAAGGAGAGATTCAAAGAGTCAAATATTTTAGGGTTTAGCTTTTTGTCGAATACGCTAATAAATAAATAACCCATTTAACCCCAAAGTACGAATCATCAATAACACTATTTCATCGGTGGCAGCAGAAATATTTATTCTTTTTCTTTATTTATATTTATTAAGGTTATTAACAATTTTTCTTCATTTCGCAAAACTTTCGAGAAATACACCCCTTTAATACTCTTAAACGCCGTTACGAGTTACGTTTAATACACACAAAAATATAGTATATTTCATAATACGTAATAATGTCAGCCTACTTACATAGTTAACCTATCTTCTCTACCAAAGAGGCGTATTGGGACATTGAAATGACTTTGTCGTATACGACACATCTAATTTGAGTCATTCACGCTTATGAACTGAGTTTAAGGAAAAATAAAAATAATTGCTCCTCGAAAACGGCAATTTGTTGGACTAATTCGTTTATTCTGGCATGCAAAAAATAATACGGTTCTAAATATATCCAGCCATACCAGAGTAAGGTTCACAGGTAGAAAGATCGCAAAGATATAACCGAGGTGAGAATACGTTTCTGTTAAAAGCAATTCAGCTTGCGACCCGCTACTCACAAAAATGAGGGAAGTTTCATGTCAAAGGACCTTGTCGAGTATTAGCAGTCATGTTGCGACCCATGTCTATTCCCGCCATTTATGGACTCTATATATCTAATCTCTATCATGAGGGGGATATCATAGCTGAGCAATCGTAAAATCTCTGCAAATAATGACTCACTTTTAAAAGTCGCACAGCTAGGCTGTTGCGATATCCGGAGAACACGAAAGGGGGGAGGAGCCAACGACAAACCCGAAGATAAATTTCCAGCTTAGGTGGCTCAAGGCATCAACTGATGTCACCACAATGCATCTGACCTCGAGGTCTCGGGGTTTGAGTCCAGACGGTGGCAGAATTACCGGCACCGGTTAGACAGAGTAGGTCGAATTCAGCTGTTGTCTGGAGGAGTCCTAGCGGCCGGATGCTCTGATCGATAGTTTTCAGTGTTTTTTTTATCGAAACCAGGCGAATGCGGGAGCAGTACTCTTAACAAACTTGCCTCGGATCGCGCGCGATTTTTCGTTCCTTTTCCTTGCCTTATCATCCCTTACTTACATACACTTATGCTTACGTGCACGACACTACCACACATGCCGGGAGAACAGTCGGCAGATTATACTTCGATTAAAACAGCTTTGACGTTGCCATCCAATCGGGAACTTGAACATCATTGTAGTGACGTCAATAGTATTACGTTGTATAAAAATCATTTCGATAATTATATTGATTATATAATAACTTCAAAATATTATTGACTTACATTATTTCTTGGTAACATTTTATATAAGGTGTAAGATTTATACGTTAGTAAAATTGATATTTTCCGTTTCCTTAATTTATGTCAGCTAGGACTAATATCGTCAATTTCAATCCTGTTGTAATGTAGGAGAAATATGTTTTATTAGTCAAATACTACAGTTCATTGCAATTTCATTTTGTCTGTTGAATATGCTCTAAGGTATGATAACGAAGCAAACAGTTTGTGTTGGATAAAATAACTATTTTTTCTCATTGAAAAAAGAGAGTAGTTCTTATATCTTTTGAGGAATATAAAGGGCTTACAATAAACAATGACTTACAATTTTGATTCAAATACAGTTTCTAGGGCAGTAGCCTATTTCAGAAAACGTGAATTATTGAATTCGATGTATTCATATTCTCCTGCATCGATTTTTAGCGGTGTGTTTCTAAATGTCATCGTAATAACTTTTCTGTGAGAAATTGTAATATTTTTTGCAATGAATATTTATCTAGGTAAAATATTAACCCACTGTTTACTCTCATATAAGCAAATAACCGTAAACACTAAAATAAAAGAGCACGATCTTGTAGTTTACGCAGAGCAAAAAAAGTTGTTTTTTTAAGTCATAACTTTCGATGTATGACATGTTTGTGGAAGCGGCATATGTTCATACATAAATAATAACTAGAAAGGAAGGTTGCTACGAGTGCAATTCCGAAGGCAAACTCAAAAACAGAAAGTTATTTCGTGTAATATTTTATTTATGAAGTTATTCGATGTTTGGTATTCACATTCAGTGTTAGTTTCCCCAGTGGTATATAATGGTATGTGTGTATAACAACATACGGCACAACCACCAATTTTGTTAGATGTAATGTAGAAAAGTTTTGTTAGATCTTGCCGAAGTTAGTCAACTCTTCGTGTGCGCTCATAGAGTAGACGGCCTTGTTTCTTTACTTTTCATTAAAAGGTCTCTTACTTCAGTGTCTAACAAATCGTTATTGGAATGTCATTTGCCTCTCAAAATCCAAACAGTAATGATAGTAACGAGCCCGTAAGCCTTATAAAATATTAAATAATTCTGAACATGTTCATTCAATGCAATGGTTGCACACGATTAATTGTAGAGTTGCTCATTTTATTTCTATTAACATCACTCTTTTTGACTTTACCATAATTCACGAAGGGCATACTACCAATCTGCAATAACATCGTATAGTATTTCCGACACACACTAGAACAGTTATTTACTAATAAAGAATATAAAAAACATTGCTGTTCCCAAATGTAAAACATGAATGGCATATATTTCATGGCGGGCGGCTTCGTCCTTGCAGGCTTGCTATCGAATGGCATTAGCTGTGTCGTAAGCAATGACGCTCAGTGTATGGGAATTTAGTCAGAACGAGCAGTATGGGAATAGACAGAATAACGCAATCAAATATTTGCAGTCGAAATCGAAACTGTTTTATTGTTTGTGAATTTTTCTCGAGATCTTAGGAATCTAAAGAAACCATTGATAGCTCGCACACGATTATAGGCTACTTAATTTTCTCTCAAATGCTGCGCGCAAACGACATTAGAAATATAGATTGGACAAATGTACTCGTAAGCTTCCGTGGCTCGAGTTTATGACTAATGACGCGGCACCACCCGGACAGCCAAGATGTCAATATAGATTGGAAACCTAGTATGGGCTTTCTGTTAACCCTCCTGAGAGTATTCCTCCAAAAATATAATAGAACTCCCCAAAAATCTAATTTTGTGGATAATAAATATAATTAGTGTCCCGTAGAGGTTTTAAGGGTATTGGGCGCGTTATTTACATGTTATGAACGAAGGCAGCATCTTTTGTGCAATGTGTGTTGCGGATTGTATGTGCACGTGCTGATTTGGTTGATGCATAGGAGGGGTAACCTACCCTGCAGTAGCACACTTACGGGGTTTTATGACGGCGGTTTCTTGTAAATCATACTTTCCGTTAGCGTTTTATACATAAAGGATATGAGCCATAATACTAAGCTATTATGCACCAACCTCATAATTATTGGATGGTAATAATAATTATATCTCTAAGTGAATTGATTTGACTGTTAAAATTTTCTTTTAGCGTTTTCAACGTGACTTTATTTTTTTTTTTTTGGATTAAACACAGTGTGTAAAATGGTTTGTAAACAAGCATCTAGTAATACATTATATCGCTACTTTAATATACAGAAATTTGTGTTTACAAAGGGTTCTAAAAACGTTATTTTTATCTGTTTTTAGTGTTCCATTATATAGAAGACATAAAAACGGATTAATCTACAGCCGTTAATTTTTGTAATAAACGAAATTCCTATTTTCTATGTCTCAACTTGTCTTGTACTACTCTCAATACGTTTCCGATTCAAAGATGTATTGACAACAAAATGAGTCTAGCAAAATAGGTTCGACACTCCACCTTCAGCGTTGTTTGTTCTGTCGATGGAGGGCAATCTCCGAAAATGACGTGCGACTCCCGGACTCGCCACCTGTTGCTGTATCGCCAAGGCGGTTTCAACGCAGGCCGTTGGAGTGGTCTAGGTCACAGATTATTACCAAGTTCATGGTTGATGGCGTGTCGCTGGAGGTCGATAGCGGTGCTTGGGCGGTCAGTATCCCCAGTTTACGCGCCGATTAAGTGGATATAGCCGGCGGTATTATGCGTTAAAAGGATAGTAGAGTTTTAGGGCTTCTTGTAATTGGAAATCGAAAAACGGTGGCGTAACGTTTTGTGGGTAAATGGAGGACGTTTTCCGGTAGCGCAAACACCACGACGTGTACCACTAAAATCATAGAGATGAACGTATTATTGAAATTCCATGACACGACCACTTCCAGGTTCATAGTATTTTGCGTGGAAGTTAATACGCTTTACATTGTTGCTCTTCATACGTCCTGTATGTAATTAAACAGAATACTTTTCTGTGGATAATTGGTATAGGCGTTATTAAGAAATAAAAATAAATTATTAATAGATAAAAAATAGCAAGGATCAGGTCGTGTTATCCAATTAAGTGCCTACAAGAGAATAACATTCTAAGAAATAAAGAATTTCTACATCTTAAAAATTCATTTTCATGTTAGATCACCGTTTAAAAGGATTCAGGAAAGACCCATTTCCGATTTTTTTCATGAATTAAGATAAATGTTTTAATGCAGTCCAGTGCTTTCAGCTAAATCAACATTCAGCATTTGGGAATTCGATAACTTGGCAAATATATGCTTTCTTTAAGATGTATGTGTAAGTTACGGTTAGCATTTTAAATATACATAACAATTTAATAAAACTATCGGAAAGAAATTGGCTTTTGTTATGTCAAACGGATCGGGTGTGCATTTTCTCCTTCGCTTAAGGTAAGCAATGTCGTCTCGCTCGCTTTGCCGGTTAGCCCCAAGACAAAATTAATTGTAAACGTAGTAAATTATTGTTGCGAAATGTTTGCATATTTTATAATATTTTGCTTGGATTCGAGTGAGGAAGAGTGACAACAGTAAGTGATTAATTCTAGTTGCACTGGAACAGCAACATGTTCATGGTATGTTATGAGGGTTTGGATGAGTGCATTATTATGATGCTTAGGAGGGCGTTGAAGTTACAGAATAGGTGTGGTATGAGGTGTAAGAGGGATTGGATGTTAATTGTTTATTTGTTTTGAATCATGGAGACGTCGCAAATCGCAAGCGATGCGGGACTGTTTGTTAAAGTACTGTCCCGGCATTCGCCTGGAATTGATTGTGAAATCGTAACACAAAAAACTACGAATCAGAGGAGTCATTGGTTAGAACTCTCCTCCAGACAGCTGCTTAACCTTCCGTTTTCGGGACTTGAGCCCGAGGACCACGCGACCAGACCCTGCAGATGGTTGATCTGAGCACTCTCAGGCAGTTGAATACCACATTTTGTATTTTACACATTTGTAATTTTGGCTGCATCGATCCACATAGGGCGTGCTTGGAGGAGGAGTCTGGGGATGGACATGGAGCAGCATCTGTCCAAGCGATCAGGTGCGCTGGAGCGTCACGGAGAGGCCCGCCCCTCCCCGCCCGCTCGCGTCTTGGCGGACGCCTCCGAAGGACTCATACGTTATTCATACGCCCACCGGCGCGGCGGGCGCCCCGACGTAAAATTCCCCCGCGAGCGCGCGCCGCTATAAACGATCCGTTATAGTTTGCCCCGCCCCCGTCGCTCGGTCGCTCCCGCCCCGTGAGCATCCGTCTTCCTCCTTTCCTCTGTTGATCTTCCCCGCCGTGGCCTTCCTCACCGCCGTTAGAGTTTGCCCCGCCTTCGCTGCCACGACCACCATCACTACCATTCGCGTTTGGGATTCTCCGCCTACGCTCTTTGGCTTTGCCACCATTGCTCACCACCTGCTCCCCCTCTTCGTCTCTTCTGATTCTTCTTGACCTCTACCTACGACACCCTTCCTCGCAATATCGTCAATCTGACCACCCTGTTTCTTCATCACTATGATTTGCGCTTCTACATACACTCCGCTCTTAACCCTCTCTCCCCAACCCTTCCAACTTATCATCCCCTCAATCCACTTCCTGCCCTCTGTCTCCACATTTATATTATACCCACACTCCTTAACATTTCCACTCTTGCCCCCTTCCCAGCTTCCCTACGTTTCCCACCCCACCTCTCCCAGCCTCCGTACGCTTTTCCCTGCCCAGTCAATGCCGTCTCTACTCAGTCCCACTCTATCCTCCCCTTCATTTCCACCTCTGTAGCCTACCCATAGTCCCTCTATTCCCCAGTCTTGCTCCCCTCCCCTCCCCATCCTCCCCACGTTCCCGATTTTTCGCTCTCCCCGATCTCCTTTCTTTCTGCTCTGCCTGCACTCCCCGACGCGTCGCGACGCCTGCCCCGGCGCCCGCCCCGGCGCCCCTGCCCTTCCTCTGACTGTCGCTGCCATCCTCGTTACATCGCCGTCATCCCCTTCCTCCCCTTCCTCCCTGTTTCTGCTAGCTCTTGCCGCCCGCGTCGTTCCAGTCTTCCCCCACCCACCATCACGCACCGCACGCGACGAGGCACAGATGTCCGCGCCGTCTGCGGACATCGAGAGCAGCAATCGAGATCGCACGTGATGTGTGGCGAGTGAGCGGGGCGGTCGTGGAGACGACGACACACGACCCAAGTGGACAGGGCCACGCAGGACAATCTGGCACATTCCAGAAGGGCCGGTCAAAACAAAAATTACTAAATATATTACCGTTAATTTATTTTTCATTGCAAGTGTTGTTAAAATGTTTGAAAAAGTGTTTAAATTTAGACCTGTGGAAATGTGCTCGTAAATGTTCTGCAGGGAATGTTTCCAAGGAAAGAAATGTACACACACCTTTCTTGTAAAACATGCAGAGGTACATACGTAATTTATTCAGAAAAATGTCATACTCGTCATCTTCGGCTATGTAGAGTGACTTCTGACTCATCGTCAGCTGAACTTGATCTTCCTACAAGGAGCTTCGTTGTGACTATTTTTGGTATTGAAGTTCCCGAATGGATGACAGCGCCACAAATGATGATGTCAGAAGTCATTCTATTAAAATCGAAGTAAAAAACAGCCCTTAAGAGATCTGACCATTATGTATTAGCGAGTATTTAATTTCGGTGCTTTTAATCGTTAATTTCGTAAAATGCGAGCTTCTCGCCAGAATGTTATCTTACGATGAAATTAACTGGCTACAATATCTCAGCGGAAACACCATTGCCTCTGCAGAATCGTTGATTCTTAGCATGGCGTGATTGCAGCGTCGCTGATCCTAGGGTTCCAGACCCGACGCTGGTGGAATTTCGCCACAAGCTGCTGCGTAGAATTCAAGGATTGCTTGAAAGAGAATTCAAGTGGCAGTCTGTTCTGATTGTAGTGTTCCGTAGTTTCAATGCAATCCAAATGCCGGAGCAGTGACCTGCCAAAGCAGCCAAACAAGCCGTAATCTGCGCGCAATTGTTCCTTCATTTTTCTCCCCTCCCTCCCTCTCTCTCCCTCTCCCTCTCTTTCTCTCTCCCTCTCTTTCTCTCTCCCTCTCTCTCCCTCTCTTTCTCTCTCCCTCTCTCTTTTTCTTTCTCTCCCTCTCTTTCTCTCTTTCTCTCTCCCTCTCTTTCTCTCTCCCTCTCTTTCTCTCTCCCTCTCTTTTCTCTCTCCCCTCTTTTTCCTGCTCTCGCTCCTTCTCTTCCCTCTCCTCTCCTCGTCCCTCTCCGCTCTCATCTCTCCCTCTCTTTCCCTCTCTTCCTCTCTTCCTCTTTCCCTCTCTTTCCCCTCTTGTCCCTCTCTTTCTCTCTTCTTCTCTCTTTTTCTTCTCTCTATTTCCTTCTCTCTCTATTTTCTTTCTCTCTCGTTCTTTCTACCATCTATTTCTTTCTCTCTATTCTTTCCTCTATTTTCTTTCTCTCTATTCTTTCTCTCTCTTTCTTTCTCTCTCTTTCTTTCTCTCTCTTTCTTTCTCTCTCTTTTTTTCTCTCTCTTTCTTTCTCTCTTTCTTTCTCTCTTTCTTTCTCTCTCTTTCTTTCTCTCTTTCTTTCTCTCTCTTTCTTTCTCTCTTTCTCTATCTCTTTCTCTCTTTCTCTTTCTTTCTTACACACATACACACGCATCTCCCAAAAAATGCGCTAGAGAGCGACCCACGTCGGGAAGCCAGTCGTCAACTTGGAGGTTGTCCTGAGAGCGATGCTCTGCGGAAAGAGATACCTGAAAAGGAAAACCCTACTGTTTGACTGTGCAGTACGTATGACATTTTTAAAGAAGTCAGGGCACTTGATCGGCACTAATAACAATGAAAATATTATCATCGACGTGAGATTTTAAACATGCACATGAACCTCGGCTGATAATTGACAGTGACCATGATCATAAACGTGATCACAGCCAAAGATATCGATAGGGAAATTCTCGCCAATAGAAGTCTGTAAAAAATAGTGGTGCATTAAGGAAAATAGACTCAATAATGATAATTATTTCATTCAGCATTAATATGTCTCATGATTCTATGGAGTGTTAAATGAGTAATGGAGATGCTATTTCGATATGTATACTCTAATAAGTGCATTAGATTCTAATGAAAACGCTGGGAATTCTTTAGAACTTGCTTCAGAACACAATAGTATGTTGCTCCCAGAACACGTTAACAGTAACCACTAAGCCTCAGTCTACAAATTTTCATCGTTACGTCTCTTGTTCGTGTCCACGTCCACATTTACCTTAAGGCTAAATGCCCTGACACTAGTAGAATTTGTAGCCACCACGTGGCAGCACCAAAATAAGTAAATTTTGCTTTACCGATAACGTCTGAACATATGGTCCGATTTTTGATCTGTACACAGCATTTGACGCCTTCTTAAAATAACATTTACTCTACAGTGACCTTTTTTTAAAAACCTAGGACCTAAAAAGCTCAACCGCAAAGTTGAAATTAGTTCTCAAACTTCCGAGAACAAATTAATAAATTGAGCTTATAGCGCAATGGCGTATTGTTTCCTGAATCCAACGCCGTGACAATCATGCAAACCAACGAAAGGGAGTGTGATAAATGTGAAATTTACGAAAACACCTCGCACCCCCTTCACCTTCTGCGCCTCTCCGTCACCCACCCGCCCGTTGTGGGCCCCATGTCAGCGCACGGGGCGCGGCCAGGACCGGCGGCGTGCGACCAGTACCTCAAACTATTTTTCCACGGACATCAAACAAGAGAAAATTTTTGCCTGATAGGAGCTTGGTTTGCACCTTTGAATTTCGCATAAAGTGTTCGACATACATCCAGAATTTAAGATAGAAGCACAAAAAATAATAATTTTCCAAATTTGTCACGTAATAGGGGAATGTTTTCTAACTTGATTAGTTGAGGTCCCTTTTGTTTCTCGTCTATATCAGAAACTACTCGTCTGATCAGAGACTGCTTGGCACTGTGATATTCTCTTAAAAAGTTCTACTTGAATAAAAAATATCAAATCGCAGAGCTGAAATTAATATTTTTCGAAATTTGGCACGTAATGGGGGGGGGGGTAGTTTTGTAACGTAAACATTTGAGGTTACTTTTGTTTCACGTCTATCTCGGAAACTATTCGTCTGATTGGAGTTTGCTTTGCACCAATATATTTCTTTTCATGTATTTTACTTGTAACCAAAAATAGAGATAGCAGTGTTGAAATTAATATTTTTCGAAATTTGGCACGTAAGGGGGGGGGGTCGTTTTGTACTTTGCCCAATTGAGGTTCCTTTTTGTTTTTCGTCTATCTCGGAAACTATTCGTCTGATTGGATTGCTTTGCACCAATCAATTTCATTTACTGTGTTTTACTTGTAACCAGAAGTAGAGATAGCAGTACTGAAATTAATATTTATCTAAATTTGGCACGTAAAAGGGGGGGTCGTTTTGTACTTTTCCCAATTGAGGTACCTTTTTGTTTTTCGTCTATCTCGGAAATTATTCGTCTGATTGGAGTTTGCTTTGCACCAATCAATTTGTTTTAATGTGTTTTACTCGTATTCAGAATTATAGATAGCAGTGATAAAATTAATATTTTTCTAAATTTGGCACGTAAGGGGGGTCGTTTTGTACTTAGAACAATTGAGGTTCCTTTTTTGTATTTTGTCTATTTCGAAACTACTCGTCTGATTGGAGTTTGCTTTGCACCAATCAATTTCTTTTAATGTGTTTTACTCGTAACCAGAATTAGAGGTAGCAGTGCTGAAATTACTATTTTTTGAAATTTGACACGTAAACGGGGGGGTCGTTTTGTACTTAGCCCAATTGAGGTTCCTTTTTATTTATCGTCTATCTCGGAAACTATTCGTCTGATTGGATTGCTTTGCACCAATCAATTTCTTTTAATGTGTTTTAAACTGTAACCAGAAATTAGAGATAGGCCCAGTACTTGAAATTAATATTTTCGGAATTTGGCACGTTAAGGGGGGCGTCGTTTTGACTTATGCTTAATAGAGGTTCCCTTTTTGTTTTTAGTCTAGCT
>BOPP01000174.1:2836027-2846487 GCA_017312745.1 Gryllus bimaculatus | reverse complement strand
ACATTCGGTCTGCCCCTCCCCCCCTCCGCCCTTCACGTCGTTCCCTCCGCCTGCATTCTTCCCCTAAACTCTTCCCTCCCCCCCCCCCACTCCTCACGGCCGACAGTTTTCGCCCTCCCTCCGCCGCTGCCCGTTAATGTCGCCTGAAGGTTAAACTAATTAGACTGCCACATGCAGACTTGTTTATTCTTAGCGCCTTGATTACTAGGCCAACGGACGGGAGAAATATATACGAGAGCCGAACATTATTTAGAAGCGGGAGGTGGCGGAAAAAATGCCGGTTTGAAAGTGGATAGATAGTTCCTTATTTAAAACACCGCTTCCGGTCTCCGTTGGCGGTGGGCGTTAGTCCCAGTCTTAAGGCGCTGCTGAGGTTCATTGTTGCCGTTTCGGTTAGCTGCTGTTCGTGTTTTGCCCACCACCCACTAGATTTTCCTATTAACGGCTACATCGCTCGCCAACGCACGAGCAGCATCGACCTTCGAAGTCGAACAGCAGTCCTTTGTCTCGCGGCGCCCGCCCCACCCCGCGGGCGGGCTGCGACGGCCTCCCCCGGGACGTCCCCTCCCGTCTTGGACTCCGCCGGCCTAACTTATATAACATCGTCATATTATTAAACTGAGATCATATCTCCCCGGAGCCGCTGCGACATGGGGGAGCATATTTCCCGATGTTTGTCATGCGGTCGGTTATGGTTGAAACAATTGTTATTGATTTCCTCTGACTTTTCAGGTTTAGTCAATGTAAAAATGTGTGATTTATGTAAGATTCTTCGATCTCGTCTGGATTAACTATGGTGGAGTATTGGTTTGCCTCCCTTTGAAATCACAATTGAGGTCCCGGCGCCAAAGTTTAAATAATGTAAGCATATAAAATTACTATGGATCTGATTTTGGATAATAGTGGACCATGAGCTGTTTGTCTCATTGTTGTGCAGCTGCGGTAGGAGTTCGAACGGGACCAGTACCGTTGACAAAAAAATCAGGTTTAGTACGACAGCCGTTGTCAGAGTCGGCCGTTTTCTCATCACCCTGTCGCTAGAGTGCGGGTGGGAGAGAGTGGGTGGAAGGAGAGAGGGGGAGGGAGAGAGGGGGAGGGGAGAGGAGAGCGATGCTGGACCGCTCGCTAACAAACAGCTTCGAGATAATTACTGGAGACGCAAGCAGGAATTCTTCTGTTTTCTCTGACGCCGTGGCAGCGTCTTCAAGTCGTGGCTGGACAGACGAGAGTATCCAAGGCATTGCAAGTTCACACTGGAGCCATTTAGAAATAGACATCGCTATTTGGCTGTGACGTCTAACAAAATATTGTCGCAATTAATCAAGCCTATTACCGTTGTTCGAATCATTTATTAACTTCACATTTTCGTGCTCGTTAAAATGTACTCTTTTGGACTGAGAATAATTATCTTGTTTTCATGGTACCTTCGATGTAGTTCATTGTCCAAAAAAAATATTTAAAAAATGCATAATTAACTACGCTAATGGTACAATAGTGTAATTACGCAAGTGTTACAAATATATGATACACATAATAATAATAATAAAAAACTACGTTAAAGCAATGTTTCAAACCCAAACTCTATATTGACGTGACAGATGAACAATCTTGCTCAATATTCAGGTACGACATTATAAATAATAAATATTTAGTCCGATTACGCCGGAAGGAATATTACAGTAGTGAGTTATTAATGCAAAACATGTCCTTAGCTTTCATGAACGTAAGATAAATACGAGTAACTACACCTCTAGAATTACTACTCCGGAGCAGTACACGCACTGCTCACTTTATAACACCAATTATTATTAGTTTACTGTTCACAACTGTTTTGCTTACACATCCAAATCCAAAACCCCCAAACGTATGAATCATGCAAATTATAGCAACCTACGCAAAGCAGTACTCATAACTACATTGAAGAAAATAAATAATCTGAAGAGAAAATGCAGGGGAACACACCGCATTCCACAGCGCTCGTTGTCTTCCATAAAAAGAGCGTACAGCATTCAGCAAGACATCAGCGAAAAACACGCACAGGACGAGGAATGTTATCTTCCCCGTGCTGCCTCTCGCGGCGGCGCCGGTTACTCGGCCGCGACGATGATTTAAAGGCCCACGTGTAAACGCACCGGAGGTGTTTGTGGGCGTAACCACGCGACGGCGCTCCGCGGTCCGAGTGCCTCAGTCAACGCGGAGCCCGGTCGCGTGAGAAAGGTACGTCGGTGAAGAGCGGAAAAGATGGAGACCGACCCGAGTGGCACGGTTTTAAGAATAGCACAGGGACTTCCAGAAAGAAAAACTGAGGGAAAAAAAACAACCTAGCACATGTACAACTGTCAGGCACAAAGAAAACTGGCACCAACATTTTCTTCTTTTCTTTTTTTATTTGTTTGTATGTTTGTTAGTTATTTAAGGTCGCATGAACATCCAGGTCCAATAGCAAACCATTGTTTCGTTTAACGGTGCGGTAATTGTCAAGATGACATGATTTTGTGATGATAGGGTGTGAAACGACGAACACAAATACAACCATGCTGGAGACGGGACTCAAATCCGCGATCCTTCGGTTCGAGATAGCTACGGCACTACTGCCTTGACAATCTGAGCCATCAGGACCGGCCAACATTTTCTTCAACTATCCCTTTCCTAAATGCGAGAAGAGTGGAAATGTTAGTCATTTCGCCTATCGTACAAATATTGCACATTATCTGATATAAAAATGTTATATTATTACAAGTGAGAAAAAATGTTTGGTAATCGAACATTGGGTATATTTTATTCATAATTTAAATATGCAGCAGGAGTAGTTAAATACAAGGATGAAGCACGTGCTTAAAACCTCCGCTGAAGCGGCTCTCGCTACTTTTTTAACAATTTTTTTTATTGTTTCGACATTGAGTAAAAATAATTTAACTACTTTTATTAACGATACAAAATATAATAACATTAATTCACGAAGCTAAATCATAGATAATGCATTTTTTAAAAACATTTCGCCGCAGTAAAATGTCAACATAAATTATTTTGTATTATATTTGTATGGATGCTAGCTTGTATGTAGTTTTAAAATGATCATGATTCTTAAAGTTGCAAAATTTATAGTCTTATTTCCGTACTCATTTGATTTCCTCCTTTTTTGTACTCGCTTGACATAAAATATTTCGAAATTATAACGAAATTATTGTTTCGTCGTGCTTAACATCCCTTACGATACTGTTCTGGTCGTGCAACCACGAATGGATTCCGAATCTCAAAAAAACCTTGACAGATGATACAGCGTGTAAATGGGCAAATAAAACTTCGTAAACAATAAAAAAACACTTTAAATATATCAAATAAAAAGAGGCATTATCGGGCCTTATTCGCACTATATATCTTTCCAACAATGATATAAATTGAAAAACATCCTCAATTAGGCAGGGAGAAAATAAGTTCCGATCCGACAGTCTATCCCCACCCACCGCACACTCCTCGTTTTCCCGCCATCGTCACAGACGCCCAGCCGCGCGGCATGTGACATCTCGAATTTAGGAGAGCGCCTCTCTATCTTTATTTATGCGTCCCCGCGCTCCTAGACCACTCGAAAAGACGGCCGCCCGCCCGCCCGCGTGTTTCTTCTTATTCTCCGTCCTCCTCCCGCTCCTCTCCCTCGGCCGAGACAAGCAGGAAAGGCAGAGCCAAGAGTAGTGGGAATGGGTTGAATTGGTTACGGGGGGGGGGCAAGCGGAACGGGTAGGGGTGGTATGAGATACAAGCGTGGTTCCATGGGGAGGAAAATGAGGGAAATATCCCCCCTAAATTTTCTCATTAACTATTAATTTTACATTTTCTCCAAAGTTTCAAGCAAAACTATTTTCGGAAAAGCATTAAAACAAATAAAGTTGCAGCGCATCAGTAGCTAAGTGTAGCCAGTGACATTTTCCAAAATCTGCATTATGACGCATTCGACCAAAATATTTTTAATTCCTCACCCAATATTTGTCTTTAGATCCGCACCTGGAGATGGTATAAAATGATGGGATGAGGTGAAATGAGATGGTATGGTATAGTATGGAATGGAACGGAATGGGACGGGATAGCGTAGAATAGAATGGGAGGGGATGAGATATGATAGTATAAGAAGGGGTGGGATGGGATATGATAGGATAGAACAGGATGGGATGGGGATGAGATTGGGATGGGAATGGGGTGGGAATGGAATGGGATGGGATGGCAAGGAATGGAATAGGATAGAATTGGACTGGAAATGATGGGAATGCGATGGGAATGGGTTAGGAATGGGATGAAAATGGGATGGGGATGGGGTTGGGGTTGGGAAGGGATGAGATGGGAAGGGAAGGGATGGGATGAAATAGGATAGAATAGCATGTGATGGGATGGAATAGAATACGATGGGATAGGAAGAGATGGAATTGGAGTAAATGATTTAGGATGGGATAGAGTTTCGGCGGGGACCCGTCGGCATGACCTGGAGAGGGGCCTCCCCATGGCCTCCTGAGCGCCGGTGAACTCGTCCGTCCCAAATCGGATGCAGAATCCACACGGGCTCCGCAGTGAAGGTTTCGCAAGCGTGCGTCCATATAGCGAGCGTGTTCGGGCAGCGAAGAAGACACATTGGAGGAAGGAGGTATGGGGGCTGAGCAGAGAGGCATACGAAGATGATCCTTGTAGAGGATTTTGTGCCGAATACCCCTCACGTGCTTATGCCAATAGATGTGTCCTATCTACGAACCATGAGCACCGGGCGAGGCGACAATCATAATACAGAAACGTCTATATTTTCGTCTTAAATGCATTTCATGCATGCACAGAGGGTACTCCCTATCCAACAGAAGCACTTTTATGAGATTTAGAGTTGATAGCGTCTTATCAATGAAACAAAACCGTTATCTTTGCTTAGCGTGTAGTACAAAAAAAGACACGGATTGCTTTATAGGAGGCCATGTATTTTTCCACCGCATCTTCGTTATCATCGTTAAATGTGCTGGGCGCTCCCGGATCTTATTTTCACCTTATAACACATAAACAATCCGCCTTATAATGAAAGTCAACGCCAAATTAAAATTCGAATATACGAAACATAACTTGAGACATTTTTACGAAGACGCCCGTAGAAACCCGAGCTTGCTGCCCGGATTTTTGCCGCACCGCGCCCGTACCTTCAGACGGGCTCCGCGGTGAGCCTAAGTTAAACGCAGCACCGGCCACTAAAGCACCTAGCCCCTCGCCGAGATGCCCGCGGCGACGGCGGTGGAGGCTGGCGGAGCAGATAACGGCGGAGGGCGAGGGCGCGGCGAGCGGGAGGGTCGGAGGTTAACAGCGTCTCCAAGGGCAGTTCCGCCCCGCTGGGCTCCCGTCCCTGCCCGCTCCGCCTCGGCCGCGGAGGGAGTCGACTTCGCAGTCGCAGCTCTCCCCCGCCCCGCCCTCATCTCCGTGAGGTCACCACCCAGCCCTCGCTCCCTCCTATTTGAGCTCGCCACTCATCCAGTCCCCGACGCCCCAGCAATGCCCGTCGCCCTTGGCCCAATCCGCTGCCGCCTCAGTCGTTCCTCTTACTGCCTCCCACACTGCTACTCCCACCTATCTCCTTCACCTGCCCCGGCACCAGCGACACAACCGCCCCTGTGCTGCCCCTACTGCCATCGACGACGCCACCCCATTTCAGCCGTCTCCACCGACGCCCCAACCGTTACCCTCCCCGCCTCCGCCGCGCTTACCGCCTCCTACATCCCTGCCACCGACGCTGCCGCCCCCACCTCTACCATCTCCGCCGACTTTCAGACCGTAACCATCACCTCAACCGCCTCCACAGCTGCCTACGCCTCCTCCATCTCCTCTCCAACCGTCGCCTCCCGCACCGTTTCGTCTCTGCCGCCCAGCCACCACGTAGGCAGTCACCGTCGCCCCTCCCCCTGCTCCGATACTGGCCGCTTTTCCACCGAAACTCCGCCGTCTCCACGGAGGTCGCCGCCCCCGCCCCTGCCCCCGCCGGCGGCGGCGAAGCGGCGTCCATCTTATCGCGGCCTCCAATTAGGACGATCCACGGCGAGCGCCGGATGTGACGTCACGCAAGATATGATAGGTGGAGCCACCTGGTCCCCCGGGGCGCGATGAATGGCGCGCTCTGTTCCGGAGCGGCTGCGAAGGCGGCGAGCGAAGGCGGCGGACAGGGCGCAGGCGGCGATGGCGGAAGCCGACAAGGCGGGCAAGACGTCGACGTGCCGCGGGGTGCGAATTGACGGTAGGGATGGCGTTGCCCGTCTCCCCCCTCCAGAGAATCCGGTGAACTTGGCTAGATAAATATTATAAAATAATTAAAGACGTTGTCATTGCCAACAATATTATTTAATGCAAGAGCAGCTCTCGATGGCTTAGCCATCACCATCAGCTAAGCCATCGAAAGCTGCTCTTGCATTAAATAATATTGTTGGCAATGACGTCTTTAATTATTTTATGAAAAATGCCAAAGATATCACACCACAACACCTATAGATAAATATGAACTTATATCTGGCAGGAACGGAATATTCAGGTGCCTGAAATAATCAAATCAAGGAAATTCGAAAAGAAAACTTTCCCAAGTGCTTTTGAAGAATCCTTCAAAAGCTAGGATCAATTTCGTTTTATCCATCATTTCCTCGTCTCGTTTTCCCCAGGAGTTCCCTTCTCCACTGGAATAGAGCCAGTTAGTTTCCAAAGGAGTTGCACACATGGATACGGTTTTTTTTATTTTCAGGAAATGAAAGAATCGTCACTTAATTTTTTAATATCAATAATATCGAAAAATAATAATCACAATAGATAACAATGATATATTCAGCTCCGTGGGGGTGAGGGAAGCGTCGCTGGGGGTGCAGGGGAAACTTTGTGGGTGACGTCTTCTCCAAGCGGAGGACGACAGTTCGTCTCAAGTGACACTAGGAAAGAACTTTTCCATATCCTGGGAAATAATTTAATATCTGGACCGACTGTTTCGTCTCTACGTGGGCGCAATTTAAATATCTGAAACACCTTGCCCCTAGCTATGAGATCACTAAAAATCTGAGGCATACAATATCAATGCAAACTACGACTACGAACTGCTCCTGTGACAGATCAAAAATGAATACGTGAACAAATAAAAGCTTAGCAATGAAAGACGACAGCTGTGTGGTTAGTCTAACAAGGGAAGTGGGAGGAAAACGAGAGTGATATAATACGCTGAGGATGAAAGTAAACAAAGACGGGATGAGGGGATGATTTCGTAAAGAGAGTGGTACGCCAGATGCTGAATACGATTCTAGGGAAGTGGATCATTGAAAATATTAGTGGAAAGAACAATGAATGGAGTTTGAAAATGGGATAATATTTCTGAAAACGAAGAGTGTTGGTTTAGTGTAAACGTACATAAATAAGAGAAATAAGAGGGATGTTATGATAAACGAGGATGATTCCAGTAGTGTTAAGAAGACACGAAAGCAGATAAAAAAATTTCTATTTGTCTCATAGTTAAATCGAAAGGGTAACTATGACGTTATCGAATAATGATTATTCAGTAAATGCAATTATGTTCAAGAAATTGCTTCACCAAATACTTCGACTAGACAAAGACTCCTACCTCTACAAGAATACTTTTTGTCATATTGTCAAAGATGAAAAAATCCTGATCTGCTACAGGAAGAAATGTTATGCTTCGTCTGCCAGTTATGGCGGCTGTGGATGGGTACAGTGGTGAAGAGAGAATACTTGAGATGGCAGAAGAAGTTCTCCTCTTTGCGCAGACGCTACAAGGCAAGCAAAGAAACAACGCGAGTCTACCCGCCCCTAGGGGCTATCTTTAACATTAGAAGATTGAGGTCAAAGCGGTTATTAATCCCCAGTTACTTGATACGAACCAGCGACGGTGTGGAAGCTGTGCGCCGCCGGTACTCCATGTCTCTTGAAAGCCCCAGGGTTGCCAGATGGCTGGAGAGTCTTTTACTCAAATGTGTAACAATTCTCCAAATGCAGTACAATTTATATTTTCTTAATGAATGGAGACGAATCGGATATGATGTACGATACTGTAATTCATGAATCACGGAATAAAGTTCAACAAAACGTATACATGCAATTTACATAAATCAAAACAAATAGAATTATTTACCACGGTTCAATACGTTCAATGTATGAAATTTACATATTAGCAATAGAATATGGAAGTCGGACATATCCCATTTTGTTTTAATCTTCTAGAAAAAAGGGAGTTGCATTGAAGAATTAACTCGTTTTCATGCGGCATGGTAGAGTACTTTCGATAATCTGAAACATCATTAACACTTGGAGTCATTTGTTGTTTAAAATCGAATACTATTCAATCGAATACAATCACAAACTGCAAGTACATTTATGGAAAAGTGGGTTTTAACTGAAACTAAAAAAAGATTGCCAAAGACAGATTTAATATTCAAAATATAGCAGACATCTCAGACATTGGCCAATATGTTCGGTTCATTTATAAAAACAAATCACTTGTAAGGAAATGTCTTTGCTCAAGGTAATAACAAATATAATTTTTCATAATATGAGATACACACACACCATCTTTGGAAAAAATAAGAATTGTGATTCACAAAATAGATATATCATAAAGTGTTAGTATGTTGATGCATTACGTTTAGTTTCAATGGAAATTATCAGTTCAAATAACCAAAAAAAAGTATCGAACTCTTTAAATAATACCTAAAATTTATAACAAACACAGAAAACAAATCGCAAAGTACACAACACAATCAGCTGCCCGCAGACGAAAAACGTTTCGCCGGGCTGAGACTCTCATGGATGCTGGACCGCTTGGCAGCTAAAGTTTACCTAGGCAAAACTTAGTGAATATCCCATATTTTCCTGAATTTTCTATAACACCCGAACATTTTCCTTTTCTTCTCCCAAAATCGATTGGGATAATTGGCGAACTACTAGATGACTGATTTAAAGCAACTATTTGGAACAAAAACGTTAATAATTTGCACACAGAGTTATTATAAATTTTCTTCGAGCTAATCACCAGCAGCAAACATAATTATTACAACAAACATAATAATTCCATAATACTAACGGTGAAATACTTTAAAATTTCTGATGAAAATTCTCAAATCAAGGCATTTGGTAACAGTTCTGCACCAAGAATTGTATAAGCTAACGCAATAAGAAGATAGATCTTATACCTTTTCTAAAAAAGCTGGAATTCAAGCCCTAAGAGAATGCAATTATTCTCAACAAAATTACAAAATTCTAATAGTGAAACATAAAAGGTTGACATATTAATATAAAAAAATGAGGTAAACATAATTTAATGTACAAATTTAATAATTAAATAATATTCAACTTCTTCCTTTTGATTTTGATTTCCTTATTTCCCTCACGATACAAACAAATTGGCCATTTTCGGGTGTAAAATCTTCAACTTGGCAACCCTGGACTGCCCCCACTAGCGCAGGCACGGCTGCACGCAAATGTAATTCTCCATACGGGGTTCAAGTGGCGTCCAAGCCATCAGCTTTAATTTATGTCGAAGAGTAGGACCTCTAGCTCTCCTTTCCAGCACAGAGGTGGAGTAGTATGTGGACCTCAAGTGTGTTTAATGTATGTATGTGAATCATCTTGGTCAGCCGTCAGGCGTTAGTTTTGGTATTGAGGAGAAGAATCACGAAATGAATCTAGTCTTCGAAACATATAATAACACATTAATTAATAACTATCATTATATACATTTTATAGAATTACAATTCACAATAATATTAGATCCTCCGAAGAACAATCACGTTTAATAAAATATTTCTCTGAATGCGTCTGAAAGTGAATGCGGTGAAGACACTTAACTTCAAAGAGTTAAATATAAAAAACAAATACTGTAAATGAAATAACTGAACTGGCAACAACAAGAAAATAGGAGTAAGAAGTAGCTAATTCAATGAAGAATCAATGAAACATACTATCCGGTCACACACGAATATAGTATATATACTTACTCAAGTATATGAAAACGACACGAGAAAATGGCTTTAAGCAAAGCTTATCCTTATTTGAAAAAACACCTATGATTCAACCGTCAAAATATTTTCCAAAACTTCCACGTCATATTACGAAATTCTTCTCCCAAGGAAAATAAAGAATCCGGTTCGTGCATTTCTCAGTCAACATCTCCCAAAAATCTGCGTTTACCTATCAGTACGCGATTTCAATCCGACCGCAATAAACGCTACATTCATGCATCATCCTGACGCCGGGGGCGAGGCGATATGCGTAAACAAATAGGCAACCGCGTGCGTAACGGTCACCCAAAACTAGGAGTGTTTACTCGGGACGCAAACGAAACAAACAGGCGAAAAGCTAAGTAGCGCCGGGCGAAAGTGGCAGTTAACCTTTCAGTGGAAAAGATGGAGGCGGCGAGTGGAGAAGCTGGTGCGGATGGACGGGGGTGGAAGGGGGGAAGGGGAAGG
>BOPP01000174.1:2804510-2836002 GCA_017312745.1 Gryllus bimaculatus | reverse complement strand
AGGGGAAAGGGGGGGAGGGGTACGGCGTCGGGATCCAATTCGGCGGCGCCCATACAGAGCGCGCGTCGACGGCTTTACAGCCCCGGGCATCGTCCCACGCGGCGAGCGCAGCGAGGCGCAGCGAGCGCGAACTTCTTGATTAGGTAATGGAAACTGCCGGCAGCGCACGCCCCCTTCGACGCGGTCCTGGCCCTGGCGGCCGCAACATCACCTTTACGCCCTTCCTGCGCTCGTTCGCACGCCCACGTGCCGCATCAACTCACTCTCCAATCCTCGTCCCCTCTCCAATCCTCGTCCCCTCTCCATTCCTCGCCTCCTCTCCAATCCTCGCCCCCTCTCCAATCCTCGTCCCCTTCTCCAATCCTCGTCCCCTCTCCAATCCTGCGCCCCCATCCTCCAATCCTCGTCCCCCTCTCCAATCCTCGACCCTCTCTCCAATCCTCGACCCCCTTTCAATTCTCGTCCCCAGTTCACGTGTATTCACAAAATAAATGAAAATATTTTAACTAATCACATTTACTTCAATATATTCTTTCTCAAGTAACGATTATAAAACTTTTTTATTCAAATTAACATCTATTGAGAACTGCTACACAAGAATCTTCCTTGAGAGCGTCCCCATCACATATCACCTCCTGCAATGGCTAATTAACGGACCGTACACACAGAGCCTGCGAGGCATTCGCGGGTCGCAGCCCGTCTGAACGGTCACGCGAACAAAGAGGCAATGTCTATTCGCGGCCAACGAGGCGCGAAGGGGGCATGAGAGCAAATAGAAGCAAAAGGCGCACGGTTGGCTTGGCGAAGTGGCGTGGGTCGGGAGAAACTAGACGGCGGTGAGAAGTCAAAAAGAATACGTCGGAATGCGTGGCGGGAGTAACTTCTGAGTCAGTGTTTCGAAGGAGTGGTGGGATTGGAAAATGGGGAGTAAATGAAATGACAGAACACGAGGTGAGAGGATTATAAGGTCAAAAGATAAAAGGAAGATGGTGATGTAAGCGAGGTGGGGTTGAGGGGCTACATTCAAAATGGGCACGCAAAGTGAGGACGGGTATTGAGCAGAGGCGGATCCAGGGTGGGGGGATTGGGGCCATGTCCACCCTACCGTCCAAAAGACCTATAGAAGGGAAAAACAAACTAAAAATGGGAAAGTGCACGAAAAATAAAAGTTAGTTTGTTATTTTCTTTCCTATGATTGCGAGTTTTCGACACTAGCCAAATAGCTAGGTCAATTTCAGCCTGGAGGATAATCTAGCAACAGGCTGCTCTGATCGTATTTTTCTCGAACCATTACCAGTCGAAAGCCGGAGCAGAATCCTAACTAACTGAGCATGGATTTCGGGCGATTATTTCGTCCTCCGCACTTGGCCTAAGTCTCTCCTTACACACACAACGATTACAAGTATACACTACATTACCACACATGCCGGAAGCTCAGTGCTTGTCCCGACTTGGACAGAACCCTCCGGAGAGATCCTTCTTCTTCACCTTCTTAAAAAGTCTAAGACTTGTTTTTCCAAGAATTATAACGAGTCTTTACATCTTCTCCTTGGTCTGCCAACTTCTCTTCTTCCCGTCGGCCTTTATCCCTAGTAATCCTCACGATTCTTTCTCGAGAGAGAGATACCTGGAAAGAGAAATCTCTCACAAGCAGACTTGTAGGTCGGCGTCGTTCCACTATCCGCGATAAAATGCTCATTTCACGAACGAGACTAACGGGTGAAGACTAATGAATGAGACTAATGAGACACGGGCGAAAAAATCCTTCGTAAGCCTTTCTTCGGAGGGGAAGTAAAGCCGGCTGTCCATGTTAATAGATTTACTTGCAAGTAAAGATCCTCAAGCCTAAATGACGCCTCTGAACTAAATTCAAACATCGCCTGTTTCTCGCCCAAAAAATACCGCCTTCCTCTGCTAGTTAGTGAAAGGAGCGTCGCGAAATTTGCGTGGGTCAGACGGAGAGGCGGGCCTGATGGCCCGAGTCTCGCCACGTAAATAAGGCATCAATTCAATTCAGCGGTTTTCTCACACTCGAGGGCTTGCCTTACACTCGCTGCTACCGGCGTTGGCGCAACTTTACTACCCAAGACTGATTTTTTTTCTGAAGATGAAAAAAATCATGTACGTTCGGCGCGTTTACCGGGCGCGTTGAAGCTCTGCCAGAGACGCGCGCAGCCCACGCCTTGCCGAACGCCCCGCTGCAGCGGGGACTGGCGCGGCGTCAACACGCGGACTAAGCAATGCGCCGGCTCTCGTAATTTCACGTCTAAGTGGGCAAACGATTTATTTCGCAGAGCGCGAGCCGGTGGTCGCCGAGGAAAAAGAATGGGGCAAGACGTGATGAAGGAGGAAGAGCAGGATGGCGAAGAAAGAGGGTGATGATAAGAAGAGAGAGAAAACGGTTGGAATGGAAGCGTATTGAAAGCAAAGAAGAAAATGATGAGCAGGTGTAAATAAAGTGTAAAATAAGTGTAAAAACTGTAGTGATATGAGGTGAAGGGTAGATAATGAGATATGTAGATATTAATGGAAGATTTCAGTTTCATCAAACCTTGTCAATCGACATGCTGTGGGTTTTTTTCTCTCAAATAGTTCACATCGTTTCAATTTAGCCAGATCAGATCATTTCAGTTTAATGTCAGATACGATCGGTCAATTGAAGGTAATATACATTTCATAAATACAATAAAAAGCTGAAACATTAAAATCCCCAAGATACCTAACAATAAAGATTTACGTTGAAATATTGATCTACTTTCAGAGCATCCATTCTACAACTTTGTATTGCCCGAAGATCTTCACATAACTGTCATTCTTGATGATAAGAAAGAGAGAATGGAAACTTATTGAAAGCAAGGGAGAAATCATGAGCAGATCGAAATAAGTGTAAAAACTGTAGTGATATGAGGTGAAGGGTAGATAATGAGATATGTATTATATTAATGGAAGATTTCAGTTTGATCAAACCTTGTCAATCTATACTTTTTTTTCAAATCACTTCACATCATTTCAGTTTTAGCCCAGATTAGATCATTTCAGTTTATGTCAGATACGATCGGATCAATTGAAGGTAATATACATAAATAGAATAAAAACTGAAAAATTAAAATCCCAAAATACCAATAATAAAGATTTAGGTTGAAATATTAATCTACTTTCAGAGCAACCATTCAACAACTTTGTTTAGCCCGAACATCTTCACATCACTATCATTCTTAATCTCAAAACGCAGAAGTCACACTTCCACAAATTTACAGGCCACTCGTTTTGTCTGAAGGAAGCTGTATGTGGTTCGCACACGTGAATAGAGGGCATGAGCGCATAACCAGCGCACGTAGCGCGTTCGTACACGCAGCAGCGCACGGCGCTCTGTGAAGGCCTCTGTACGAGGTGACAGCCCCAAGCCTCATTCACGGACTCCAAGTGGCGCTCATAACTATGCTCATTCCTTGAGCCCAAGATTGAGGACATACAAGTACACGCATGAGGATAACACGCTATCGTGTATTCACAGAATTAACGGCTCGTAAAATACAAGTGAAATGTTTTATGTCTGTTAAACGAATAAGCACTTTCAAAGAGAAAACTATTGGAAATTACATCTTGTTTTTCTGACGAGTGCATTATCAAGAACCTATGTGCAGATATACTAACATACAAAGTAGTTCGATGACAAAATTACAATGCAGTAGCCGAAATAACTGATAACAAATGTTTGATAGTTTCTTGTAGTTTTAAAAAACCAACGCTCTTGTAGGTTCTTCATGAAGCAATTCAAAATAAGAAGTGAAATTAAAAAATTCAAATAATGTAAATCAATTCAAATTGGGAGTAGGCATCCTGTGTCAAGATTGTGATTTGAAAATCTGTACAGACAGCTCGGAATTATTTAACTTGCCTCAATTCAGTGGTGTGATTATAGGGGGGGGTATTCTGACTTCACAAGACCATAAACGTTTACGTATCTTGCGCGCTGGATTGGTACGAACAAACATACCAAGATTCTTAGACAATTACAATATCCTTCTTTGCCTTCGCTAAGTCGGGTAAAAATACTCCGTCCGACCGCCTCTTAACGCGTAGGCGAGTGAGTGGGAGGAAGAGAAACCGATTGTGGTCGGAGAATGCTCAACTCATGCCATTCAATTAGTGCTCATCGCTGTGGCGTAATCGCAATCTCGAGCATCAACTGCCTGGCGCACCGAACGACATGGCGACACCGTATTGGAAAGACCGGAGGCACGCTTCAGCAAGGTCAGCACGCGCCAGCTCAAGGAGAAGGCAAAGCTGTCCACCGAACTTTTAGCGTATATGCAAGTGTAAAGGTTTTTTTCGAAAGATCCTTCATTTCAAATGATGGACCCTTTCTATGGCAGATGGCTTTCATGGCAATAGTTTGCAATGTGACAATTGACATATGGATGTTGGTTTGAATCTCGCGGCCATGACATGGATATTTACAATGTTATTTTGGCTTAAAATATAAAGTTTACAGCTACTAACCCAATGTAGACTTAAATTAACCTATTATCAAAATCTCAACAAGGGACTTCAGGGTTCAGCATTTTGCGATGTTAGTTTCTTTGGAATGCTTACAAATAGCTATCATATTCTTACTTTACTCGAACCATAAACAAAGAAGAGACGAGAAGAAGGAAAATAAGAATGAGGAGAAAGGAAAGATGGAGGAAAGAAGAGAAGAGAGAAGAAGAGAAAGAATCAGGAGGAAGAGATAAAGAGTAATATGTATGGAGAATAAGAAGAGAAAGTATAACGAGAATGAGAAGGCAAAAAAAAGGGAAGGAAAATAATGAGAAGTAACTCAAATGAAAGAGAAACACAAAGGAGGAATTCGAATATAATAAGACGGAGAGGAAGAAGGAAGAGAATAAGGAGAAAAAAGAGAATAAGGAGAGAACAAGAAATAAGCGAAGAGGGTACGGAGAAATTAGAAATGGCTCACTTTCATTACATTCGCCAAGCGAAATGCGTACATCGCGATATCAACGGCACACGCCGCCACGCAACCCAAACGCGTGGAGCGCCCCCGCACTGCGCCAACACACGACGAGCGCCAGACGCGGCACCGGAAGCCGCGGCCAAAGACAACAGCGAGAAGCGCAGCCGAAACCCCGCCTTCATAAGCATCACAATAGCCGCGCCCACCCGCCCGTACTTCATTTTCGCGGCCGGGCCGCTCAAAAGACGAAGACGACCTGCCTTCGGCCGTCAGTCAAAGGCCGCGCCCGCTCATCGTCCCCCTTTCCCCCTCCCCTCTCCTACTCCCACTCGCTTGCCCCCCCCCCCCCGCGCGGACGCGCTCGCGGATCGATAAACAGCAGTCGAAGGCAAGAGCCGAGAGGCTTTTTAAATATGGAACATCTGCCACTGCGGCGCTTGCGAGTAGAATGCGACAAGTTCAAAGAAGATACGTCCGGTGATTCGATTTGGAGGGTTCAAGCCATTTGGTCCTGTTCAAGCGTTGTCCTTTGGGACTCCTAGCACCATTTTAAAGGAAATTGTTGGGATAAGAATGGAGTAGATGGCGCTGCGAGTAGAATGCGACAAGTTCAAGAAGATACGGCGGTGATTCGATTCTGGAGGGTTCAAGCCATTTGGTCCGGTTCAGGCGTTCTCCTTTGGAACTCCTGCAATATTTTAAATGGAAATTGTTGGATAGAATGGTGGAGATGGGCGCTGCGAGTAGAATGCGACTAGTTCAAGAGAATACGGCGGTGATTCGATTCTGGGGGTTCAAGCCATTTGGTCCGGTTCAAGGGTTCTCCTTTGGAACTCCTAGCACCATTTTAATGGAAATTGTTGGAATAGAATCGAGTAGATGGCGTTGGAAGAAGAATGGCGACAAGTTCAAGAAGATACGTCGGTGATTCGATTTGGAGGGTTCAAGCCATTTTGGTCCGGTTCATGCGTTGTCCTTTGGGACTCCTAGCACCATTTTATTGGAAATTGTTGGGATAGAATCGAGTAGATGGCGTTGGAAAGAAGAATGCGACAAGTTTAAGAGATACGTCGGTGATTAGATTCTGGAAGCTTGAACCGCTTTCTCTCTGGAGACCGCTAGCGCCACTTGTATTTGACAAGGTTGGATTCAATTGCGATTTATAATGAACAAAACCAATCAAAATCAGCAACAAACGTTGTACACACATAAATGTCCGATGGACTATGAGAGACATTCTAGTGGAGAAGGATTAAGGAATCTTGTTCACATTAAATCCAAGTAGAATGTACCTACGTTATCTTGCGTTAATAAATGTAGCACTCGTACGAGTACCCCTCGTTCACTAGTTTCATTTATTGAAACTTAGTTCACAGATTTCTACCACTTCCTGAAAGAATCATGTGTGGTATTTGACAACGGCAAACCCTTTCAGCACTCTGGTGGCGTTCATCCAAACACGAAAGTTTGTGGGGTGTTGATTCACGTTTTCGGTGTTACAGTTGATACTCATTAGAAACGGAACTTGCCGGGTATTTAAATTCTAGGCCCATTGGCAGAAGGAATAGTAACAATTGCACTCACTTTATTGATATGAATATTACTCGTACTTAGCCCGAATGAATGAAATGCGGAATTTCAGAAGGAACGTATAATGTAAAATAAGTTAACGGCATAAAAAAATCAACCCTACGTTGAAATCGTAGAAGTATCAGGATGAGATCAAAAAATTTCATTAGTGGCCCATTATTTTGAATAACATAATTGTGAATGAAAGTGTGAAACAGATACAACGAGCATACATTATTGACAGTTTATATCAAATTAAAGCCCCAAGAAAAATTATTGTAAACATAATTAATTTATTTGCAATGACTCACAAAGAAAACGATATTAAGATTTCTCGGAGACCCCATCAGCTAGAAGAGAAAAATACCTTGTATATTTGTGAAAAAGAAAACGCGTTTAATCTTATATAATGTATAAGGTGTTGTGGCCTCTCCAATCCTCGCCCCCCTCTCCAATCCTCGGCCCCCTCTCCAATCCTCGTCCCCCTCCCCAATCCTCAACATCCTCTCCCGTTCCCATCGCTCTCTCCTGGTCACATTTTACAAGACAAGTAGCCGGGTTGCATGGAACCATCACCGAACTAATAGCTAGGCGGCACGGGATGCCTGGTAAGCCTAGCAAATTGAGCATCTAAATTTCGAGTTGAAAGTCAATGATATGGTTACAGGCTGTAGTATAAAAAATGTAGATCTTTAATGAATACAAAATAGTCGCAATGTTCATCGATATCAAGTCTTCCGTGTTTTTAATCGAGATTTAATGAAAGTGAAACAACACTTTAATTAGATGAAAAGAGAAATTTTCGAGTAAGAAACAAAATACCTTTCCTCCTATTAAATACCTCATAGGCAATCAATCACGTGTATTTACAAAATAAATGAAAATATTTTAACTAATCACATTTACTTCAATATATTCTTTCTCAAGTAACGATTATAAAACTTTTTTATTCAAATTAACATCTATTGAGACTGCTACACAAGAATCTTCCTTGAGAGCGTCCCCATCACATATCACCTCCTGCATGGCTAATTAACGGACCGTACACACAGAGCCTGCGAGGCATTCGCGGTCGCAGCCCGTCTGAACGGTCACGCGAACAAAGAGGCAATGTCTATTCGCGGCCAACGAGGCGCGAAGGGGGCAATGAGAGCAAATAGAAGCAAAAGGCGACGGTTGGCTTGGCGAAGTGGCGTGGGTCGGGAGAAACTAGACCGGCGGTGAGAAGTCAAAAAGAATACGTCGGAATGCGTGGCGGCAGGAACTTCTGAGTCAGTGTTTCGAAGGAGTGGTGGGATTGGAAAAAGGGGAGTAAATGAAATGACAGAACACGAGGAGAGAGGATTATAAGGTCAAAAGATAAAGGAAGATGGTGATGTAAGCGAGGTGGGGTTGAGGGGCTACATTCAAAATGGGCACGCAAAGTGAGGACGGGGTATTGAGCAGAGGCGGATCCAGGGGTGGGGGGATTGGGGCCATGTCCACCCTACCGTCCAAAAGACCTATAGAAAGGGAAAAACAAACTAAAATGGGAAAAGTGCACGAAAAATAAAAGTTAGTTTGTTATTTTCTTTCCTATGATTGCGAGTTTTCGACAATAGCTAGGTCAATTTCAGCCTGGAGGATAATCTAGCAACAGGCTGCTCTGATCGTATTTTCTCGAACCATTACCAGTCGAAAGCCGGAGCAGAATCCGAACTAACTGAGCATGGATTTCGGACGATTATTTCGTCCTCCCACTTGGCCTAGTCTCTCCCCTTACACATACACGATTACGAGTATACACTACATTACCACACATGCCGGAAGCTCAGTGCTTGTCCCGACTTGGACAGAACCCTCTGGAGAGATACCTTCTTCTTCACCTTCTTAAAAAGTCTAAGACTTGTTCCTTTCCAAGAATTATAACGAGTCTTTACATCTTCTCCTTGGTCTGCCAACTTCTCTTCTTCCCGTCGGCCTTTCATCCCTAGTAATCCTCACGATGAGAGAGATACCTGGAAAGAGAAATCTCTCACAAGCAGACTTGTAGGTCGGCGTCGTTCCACTATCCGCGATAAAATGCTCATTTCACCAACGAGACTAACGGGTGAAGACTAATGAATGAGACTAATGAGACACGGGCGAAAAAATCCTTCGTAAGCCTTTCTTCGGAGGGGAAGTAAAGCCGGCTGTCCCATGTTAATAGATTTACTTGCAAGTAAAAGATCCTCAAGCCTAAATGACGCCTCTGAACTAAATTCAAACATCGCCTGTTTCTCGCCCAAAAAATACCTCCTTCCTCTGCTAGTTAGTGAAAGGAGCGTCGCGAAATTTGCGTGGTCAGACGGAGGAGCGGCCTGATGGCCCGAGTCTCGCCACGTAAAATAAGGCATCAATTCAATTCAGTGGTTTCTCACACTCGAGGGCTTGCCTTACACTCGCTGCTACCGGCGTTGGCGCACTTTACTACCCAAGACTGATTTTTTTTTCTGAAGATGAAAAAAATCATGTACGTTCGGCCGCGTTTACCGGGCGCGTTGAAGCTCTGCCAGAGACGCGCGCAGCCCACGCCTTGCCGAACGCCCCGCTGCAGCGGGGACTGGCGCGGCGTCAACACGCGGACTAAGCAATGCGCCGGCTCTCGTAATTTCACGTCTAAGTGAGCAAACGATTTATTTCGCAGAGCGCGGGCCGGTGGTCGCCGAGGAAAAGAATGGGCAAGACGTGATGAAGGAGGAAGAGCAGGGATGGCGAAGAAAGAGGGTGATGATAAGAAGAGAGAGAAAACGGTTGGAATGGAAGCGTATTGAAAGCAAAGAAGAAAATGATGAGCAGGTGTAAATAAAGTGTAAAATAAGTGTAAAAACTGTAGTGATATGAGGTGAAGGGTAGATAATGAGATATGTAGATATTAATGGAAGATTTCAGTTTCATCAAACCTTGTCAATCGACATGCTGTGGGTTTTTTTCTCTCAAATCAGTTCACATCGTTTCAATTTAGCCCAGATCAGATCATTTCAGTTTATGTCAGATACGATCGGATCAATTGAAGGTAATATACATTTCATAAATACAATAAAAGCTGAAACATTAAAATCCCCAAGATACCTAACAATAAAGATTTACGTTGAAATATTGATCTACTTTCAGAGCATCCATTCTACAACTTTGTATTGCCCGAAGATCTTCACATCACTGTCATTCTTGATGATAAGAAGAGAGAATGGAAACTTATTGAAAGCAAGGGAGAAAATCATGAGCAGATCGAAAATAAGTGTAAAAACTGTAGTGATATGAGGTGAAGGGTAGATAATGAGATATGTATATATTAATGGAAGATTTCAGTTTGATCAAACCTTGTCAATCTATACTTTTTTTTCAAATCACTTCACATCATTTCAGTTTAGCCCAGATTAGATCATTTCAGTTTATGTCAGATACGATCGGATCAATTGAAGGTAATATACATAAATAGAATAAAAACTGAAAAATTAAAATCCCCAAAATACCTAATAATAAAGATTTAGGTTGAAATATTAATCTACTTTCAGAGCAACCATTCAACAACTTTGTTTAGCCCGAAGATCTTCACATCACTATCATTCTTAATCTCAAAACGCAGAAGTCACACTTCCACAAATTTACAGGCCACTCGGTTTTGTCTGAAGGAAGCTGTATGTGGTTCGCACACGTGAATAGAGGGCATGAGCGCATAACCAGCGCACGTAGCGCGTTCGTACACGCACAGCGCACGGCGCTCTGTGAAAGGCCTCTGTACGAGGTGACAGCCCCAAGCCTCATTCACGGACTCCAAGTGGCGCTCATAACTATGCGCATTCACTTGAGCCCAAGATTAAGTGCGACAAGTGCACGCATGAGGAGAACACGCTATCGTGTTTTCACAGAATACGGCTCGTAAAATACAAGTGAAATGTTTTATGTCTGTTAAACGAATAAGCACTTTCAAAAAGAAAAAAACTATTGCAAAATATTAGTCCTTGTTTTTCTGACGAGTGCATTATCAAGAACCTATCTGCAGATGTACTAACATACAAAATAGTTCGATGATAAATTACAATGCAGTAGCCGGAATAACTGATAACAAATGTTTGATAGTTCTTGTAGTTTTAAAACACAACGCTCTTGTAGGTACTTCATGAAGCAATCAAATAAGAAGTGAAATTAAAAAATTCAAAATAATGTAAATCAATTTAAAATTGGAAGTAGGCATCCTGTGTCAAGATTGTGATTTGAAAATCTGTACAGACAGCTCGGAATTATTTAACTTGCCTCAATTCAAGTAGGGTGATTATAAGGGGAGGGGGATTCTAACTTCACCCCATCCCATAGGGTTACGTATCTAGTGCGCTGGGTTGATACGAACAAACATACAAGATTCACAGACATAATCCTTCTTTGCCTTCGCTAAGTCGGGTAAAAATACTCCGTCCGACCGCCTCTTAACGCGTAAGCGAGTGAGTGAGAAGAAGAGAGACCGATTGTGGTCGGAGAATGCTCAACTCATGCCATTCAATTAGTGCTCATCGCTGTGGCGCAATCGCAAGCTTCGAGCATCAACTGCCTCGGCACCGAACGCATGGCGACACCGTATTGGAAAGGCCGGAGGGGACGTTACAGCAGGTCACCACGCGCCAGCTCAAGGAGAAGGCAAAGCTGTCCACCGAACTTTTAGCGTATATGCAGAGTAAAGGTTTTTTTCGAAGATCCTTCATTTCAATGATGGACCCTTTCTATGGCAGATGGCTTTCATGGCAATAGTTGCAATGTGACAATTGACATATGGATGTTGGTTTGAATCTCGCGCCATGACATGGATATTTACATGTTATTTTGGCTTAAAATATAAAGTTTACAGCTACTACCCACTGTGACTTAAATTAACTATTATCAAAATCTCAACAAGGGACTTCAGGGTTCAGCATTGCGATTGTTAGTTTCTTTGGAATGCTTACAAATAGCTATCATATTCTTACTTTACTCGAACCATAACAAAGAAGAGACGAGAAGAAGGAAAATAAGATAAAGGAGAAAGGAAAGATGGAGGAAGAAGAGAACGGAGAAGAAGAGAAAGAAGCAGGGGAAGAGATAAAGATGGATATGATGGAGAATACGATAAAAAAGGATAACGAGAATGAGAAGCAAAAGAAAGGGAAGGAAAATAATGAGAAGTAACTCAAATGAAGAAGAAACACAAGGGGAAGGAATTCGAGTATAATAAGAAGGAAGAGGAGAAGGAAGACAATAAGGAGATAAAAGAGAATAAGGAGAGAACAAGAAATAAGCGAAGAGGGTACGGAGAAATTAGAAATGGCTCCACTTTCATTATATTCCCGAAACGACATGCGTACATCGCGGTATCACCACACAAGGCGCCACGCAACCCAAGAGCGTTGAGCGCCCCGCACTGCGCCAACACACGCACGCGCCCAGACGCGGCACCGGAAGCCGCGGCCAAAGACAACAGCGAGAAGCGCAGCCGAAAACCCCGCCTTCATAAGCATCACAATAGCCGCGCCCACCCGCCCGTACTTTCATTTTCGCGGGCCGGGCCGCTCAAAAGACGAAGACGACCTGCCTTCGGCCGTCAGTCAAAGGCCGCGCCCGCTCATCGTCCCCCTTTCCCCCTCCCCTCTCCTACTCCCACTCGCTTGCCCCCCCCCCCCCGCGCGGACGCGCTCGCGGATCGATAAACAGCAGTCGAAGGCAGAGCCGAGAAGGCTTTTTAAAATATGGAACATCTGCCACTGCGGCGCTGCGAGTAGAATGCGACAAGTTCAAGAAGATACGTCGGTGATTCGATTTTGGAGGGTTCAAGCCATTTGGTCCTGTTCAAGCGTTGTCCTTTGGGACTCCTAGCACCATTTTAAAGGAAATTGTTGGGATAGAATGGAGTAGATGGCGCTGCGAGTAGAATGCGACAAGTTCAAGAAGATACGGCGGTGATTCGATTCTGGAGGGTTCAAGCCATTTGGTCCGGTTCAAGCGTTCTCCTTTGGAACTCCTAGCAATATTTTAATGGAAATTGTTGGGATAGAATGGTGGAGATGGCGCTGCGAGTAGAATGCGACTAGTTCAAGAAGATACGGCGGTGATTCGATTCTGGAGGGTTCAAGCCATTTGGTCCGGTTCAAGGGTTCTCCTTTGGAACTCCTAGCACCATTTTAATGGAAATTGTTGGAATAGAATCGAGTAGATGGCGTTGGAAGAAGAATGCGACAAGTTCAAGAAGATACGTCGGTGATTCGATTTTGGAGGGTTCAAGCCATTTGGTCCGGTTCATGCGTTGTCCTTTGGGACTCCTAGCACCATTTTAATGGAAATTGTTGGGATAGAATCGAGTAGATGGCGTTGGAAGAAGAATGCGACAAGTTCAAGAAGATACGTCGGTGATTAGATTCTGGAAGCTTGAACCGCTTTCTCTCTGGAGACCGCTAGCGCCATTGTATTTGACAAGGTTGGATTCATTGCGATTTATAATGAACAAAACCAATCAAAATCAGCAACAAACGTTGTACACACATAAATGTCCGATGGACTATGAGAGACATTCTAGTGGAGAAGGATTAAAGGAATCTTGTTCACATTAAATCCAAGTAGAATGTAACTACGTTATCTTGCGTTAATAAATGTAGCACTCGTACCAGTACCCCTCGTTCACTAGTTCATTATTGAAAACTTAGTTCACAGATTTCTACCACTTCCTGAAAGAATCATGTGTGGTATTTGACAACGGCAAACCCTTTCAGCACTCTGGTGGCGTTCATCAAACACGAAAGTTTGTGGGTGTTGATTCACGTCTTCGGTGTTACAGTTGATACTACATTAGAAACGGAACTGCCGGGTATTTAAATTCTAGGCCCATTGGCAGAAGGAATAGTACGAAATTGCACTCACTTTATTGATATGATATTACTCGTACTTAGCCCGAATGAATGAAATGCGAAATTCAGAAGGAACGTATAATGTAAAATAAGTTAACGGCATAAAAAAAATCAACCCTACGTTGAAATCGTAGAAGTATCAGGATGAGATCAAAAAATTTCATTAAGTGCCCATTATTTTGAATAACATAATTGTGAATGAAAGGTGTGAAACAGATACAACGGAGCATCACATTATTGACAGTTTATATCAAATTAAAGCCCCAAGAAAAATTATTGTAAACATAATTAATTTATTTGCAATGACTCAACAAAGAAACGGTATTAGATTTCTCGGAGACCCAGCAGCTATAAGAGAAAAATACCTTGTATATTTGTGAAAAAGAAAACCGTTAGTCTTATATAATGTATAGGTGTTGTGGTAAGATATCTTTGGCATTTTTAAAATAATTAAAGATGTCATTCCCAACAATATTTTTTTATTCAATAGCAGCTTTCGATGGCTTAACCATCATCATCAGTTTTCTGCTAGATGGAAGCCACAAAACGACTACTTAGTCGACTACGAGTAGTCGTTTTGTGGCTTCCATCTAGCAGACAACTGATGATGATGGCTAAGCCATCGAAAGCTGCAATTGAATTAAAAAATATTGTTGGCAATGACAACATCTTTAATTATCTTATATAATGTAACTTGTATATGTAAATCACACATGATAACTAGGGGAAAGTATTCTAATGAAAGCGTGTTGTGCAAACGCGAAAAGTGAAATTTATGAAACAAAAGTCGTCCTACCCCGGAACCCCTCTTGGAGATCCAATACACGGCAGCGTCATCTTTAGGTTGGTGCACTGTAGCGGTGGCGGCGGCGGCAGCAATCCACGAAAGAGCACCACTCGGGTTTCTTGATTTCCATGTAGCACCGTACCTTTCCCGACAGGGAGGAAAAGGGAGGGGAAAAAAATTAATTTTCAAACCCGTAGCCAAAGATTATTATTGATTGTTCCCATTACCAGCAGGAGAGTCCTCCTCCGCATACAGCTAAGTAAATACGCGTGCTTCATTCGCCGGATCGGCGTGCATTTGCATATATCGACGAGGGCCCGCGCACCCGCAACCTTGCCCGAATCGGAAATATATTCTAATTTTAAACCGTTAGAAATTTGATTCGCTCCCATTCCGGGGCCGCCTGCGCCGATAGTCGGGAGGCACTCCGAAAACATACACGTGCCCGCTGGCTCTTTAATCGAATAAAAGCGAGGGCCCTCGCGCGTGCTGGCCGCTACCTCCCGTGCTGTCTCGTGTATGCATTATCGTGTATTCTGTCACCCCTTCCCCTCTCCAGAAAATGGCGCGCGCGATGCGGTGTATTCTCTCTGGCGTGTGTGGGTGGTGGCTGGGAGTGGGGGTGGTTCTGAAAGTGAGAGGACTTGGGAGGGAAGAATTGGGAGATGATACTTAAATTGAGGTTAACAGCAAAGGAGAGTTTATTATGCTGCGAACAGTTCTAGGGGAAGAGCAGAGAAAAATAATTTTGTGGAAAGCGAAATAAATAATTCAAAATTAACAATCGACGTTAACAAATAAGATTGATTGGTATAATCAACAAACAATTAAATACCCAGTGTTTGAAATACTACAAAAAGGTAAAAATGCTAATCACATAATAAATTGTGAATAGAGAAGAGAAATGTTCTTCAGATATAGATACTCGCACGATAAATTAAGAGAATTTCACATGTTCATAATATAAATTTCTGAATGATAAATTCTACGTATTGTAAAGTTTAATAATTGAATTTGAACATACTATTTCCTGTTTTTCCTGTCTTGTTTCCTGTTTTCAAATTCCGACAGAAGGAAATGTTTAAACGTCTGAAGAAGAACAATAAAAAGCAGATAATAAACGACAAAGTCCCTTACTATCCAAACACATTTGCATGAATAGACACTGTAAACATGCTCATCAGGAAACCAATATAAAAAAATAACAAATCACACCGCAAGCAATACTTCATCTAAATGTAACCATTCATTGTGAACATTCGCAGTAAAATATTTGATGGTATTAAATTACTACACATTGCTGGATACCGGTCTACAAACAAGGTAAGGATGAGACGTATTGAAATATTTCGATAATTAAAGAGACTATTGACTATTAAAGAGACATGTGGCTCGTAGGTAACCGGGCTCGCTTTCCACGGTGCAACCCCGTGTTCGATTCCCGGTTGGGGCAAAAATTAATTGTGCGCTTTCCTAGCAATGTCCCAGTATCTGCTGCTGTGTGACAATGGGAAAGATCACTTATCACGTAAGAAGATCAGAATACAGCGTAGGGATGGCTATGTGCTAATCACACGTACCCCTTAGCCGAGACGCTGCAAATAGGCCTTAGCTCGTAAAGGGCTGTTGAGTGAAAGTACCTACATACATTACACCTGGAGTTATGCGAATAACAGGAAGTAGGTACACATCATGTCTGACAAGTGTTTTGAACGGATGGTAACTTCACACATTCGCGCTGCCAGGAAGGAAATGAGTCACACATTGTTACATCTTTAATAGGCAAAGAATAGGTTAAAGATGAAACGAAAGTACGTTCTACAAATGCTGTGAATAATGAAGTTTGTTCACGATCAGATGCAAAGCTTTAATACATACATCTTGAAAATACGTATATTTGAAAATATATTTGTTTGGATTAGAATAATTCCATAAGTATTAGAATATGGTAATGTCTTTAATTAGGAGTAGTAATGGCTAGAAACATCAATTAAACTTGCAGACATTCTTTGGAAAAGATATATCAAGCAGGTGTCATGTAAGAAAATTTAATCTCGTGCAAATAGAGTATAAGATAAACAACCATGTCGAAATTTTAAAAAAATAATAATAAAAGTAGTTTACGATTTGAATACTTTTAGGTAGCAGTTTGAATCTAAACAAATCAAAATTAAGTAAGAAAGGAGACACTATTACTTTTTTATTCACGATAATTGAACCAGTGAAATTTGTCCCTGATTCATACTATTATGGGAATAAACAAAATACAAACTCTGTCTGTTTTGATGTAGAGATCACCCAGAATAATTCGGGATTAATACTTATACTGATTCTTATACTTATACTGATTAATACTTATTTTTGCTTCAGTAGTGTACTCTCCCTAAAAAAATGTTGAAGTTCATTCCACGACTTCCATTGCA
Organism: Gryllus bimaculatus; assembly: GCA_017312745.1. Taxonomy (NCBI): domain Eukaryota; kingdom Metazoa; phylum Arthropoda; class Insecta; order Orthoptera; family Gryllidae; genus Gryllus; species Gryllus bimaculatus. The sequence continues at coordinate 2,819,379 of BOPP01000174.1, read as the reverse complement.
CTAAACAGTTATCTTCAGACTTTCGCAAAACGAATGGATATTTTTAGATTCTAATGGTAAAATAAGAACTTTCAGATACCACAATAAAATGTAGTTCTTTCTCATATACATCGCAAAGTCGTGAAATGACTTTTAAGTTAATTTAGAGCGTTTCCACCAAAAATCGCAATATAGGCATTTGTCTGAAGTCCATTCAATGACATATTACAATTGCATCATCGCGTTTTGGCCTCATTTAAGTCTCCAAGAAATGCTATCCGTGCTTTCTCTACAAGCAAACTGCACTCTATCGCAGCCAGAGCTCGTCAATCTGGAACAGAAGAGGCGAACCTCAGGGCGGAAATGGGGAGAGAAACAGCATTAAACCGCATTAAACCGGTATCAGCCACTCCGTTGCGCGAAAGGCAAAATAAACTGGACAAGGCAATGAAATATACACTCATTTTACCTGAGTGAGTGATCGAAATAGATGTGAATCACCTCCCAATGACGAATCTCCACAGCTCACATGCACGGAAGAGACTTGGGGACTTCGTCACTACCATCTTGTACACTTTAATAGGTGATTCACTTGGTGTTTTAATTCTTCCAGAGTGAATCTTCTCAGAAATTCGTGCTGACAAACAGATGAACCATCATATCTTGATTGTCCCGAGAAATAAACCTAGCATGTGAATGGAAGATGGGGGGGGGGGGGTCAGGTACTGCAGACTTGCAGACTTCAAGTGAGTCTAAACGAATTTTCACAGATGAAATACACAAGTGAGTTACGTCTGTATAAAAGTCCGTCCATGACTTCTGAATGCTAATATTGACGTACAATCCAGATACATGCCTGAGTATTTTGTTCGAAGAATCATTTATCATTACCTAACACTAGACCATTAAAATTAAATTATCAGATGCTTTGTTACAGTGTCTTAACACCCAAACCTTTTCGAGAAAAGGAAGCAGATATTGAAGGACATTCTCAACATTTTTTCCCCAATTAACAGGAATCCAAAATGTTTCTCTTCTTCATCTGTGAGATAATATTTCTTTAACATTTATTCTTATATAAAAGTTTGACTCGACTAGCATTTAAAATAGAAGAAACAGCCTTGTCCCGGAACCTTAAGTGATGATGTTGAGATAGCATCATACAAGCTTAGTTGATACTTGTATAGCATTATTGACTACGACCTAGGAATTAATTGAAAACAGAGCTGCAGACGGTCCTATCATTTTTATCGTTTGGTAGCAAACTCAGATTTTCTAGAACATACGCCTCACGATGCCTCTATTGTAACGAGTACGTGATGTTCTTTAAGTCACCTTCCAGTTCAATGACATGCGAGGCCACCGCATTCTCAAGATATCGCGACATTGACCTGAAAATAAGTATTTTGTATTTTTCAATACTTCTTCAGAAATACTGTCCCGAACTCTAGAGGTGCCTAAACCGGAGGCGCATTAGTAACTCGTTTCCAAAGACTGTTGGTTCGAGTCCTCAATACTCATTATGCGATTGTGCGCACATGGAACACACAATTGCAGTTTCACACATCTAACTTGTTAAATCCATTCCTCGCTTGAATTTCAACGAACGTGCAAGAAATAGACAAAGCGCTAGTGTTTATTTAATCTGTATGTAATCTAAAGAAGAAAACGGATTTGTCAACAAGAAAGGGAATCTAAAGAGATATCGAAAAAAATAATGAAAAGTGAGAAACACCCATACGACTAAGAGGGACAGAGCAATAGATAAAAATGGTAAACAATAAAAATGGAGAAAGAGATGACGAAGAAGAGAAAATTTTTGAATTTGTATAAATCAGCATTTTGTTTCTAAATAAAATAAGTTTTAAAAAATGAAAATTAATACAAATATGAGAGGCAAAGAATAAGAAGAGAGATGGCGAGAGAGAGAAAGTAAGCTAGAGATAGAGAGAGAGAGAGAAAAAGAGAGAGAGAGAAAGAGATAGAAAGAGAGAGAGAGAAAGAGATAGAAAGAGAGAGAGAGAGAAAGAGACAGAAAGAGAGAGAAAGGGAGAGAGAAAGGGAGAGAGAAAGAGAGAGAGAGAGGGCTAGAGAGAGAGAGGGAGAGAGAGAGCTAGATAGAGGGAGAGAGAGGGAGAGAGAGAGCTAGAGAGAGGGAGAGAGAGCTAGAGAGAAGGAGAGAGAGGGAGAGAGAGCTAGAGAGACGGAGAGAGAGCTAGAGAGACGGAGAGAGAGCTAGAGAGACGGAGAGAGAGAGAGGGAGAGAGTGGGAGAGATGAAGAGGGAGAGAAGGAGAGGGAGATAGAGAGAAGATAATAGACGGGAAAAAATATCATCTTAAGAACAAGCGAGAAGCATTCCGCAAACCGATCGCCATCCTCCGCCGCGTGGAGCCGCGGTGCGCCGGCGCAGCCAGGGCTGCGCAAAGGGGCGCGCACGTGCCATCCCGCGGCGCGGGAAGTGCGGAGCTGCAGCGCGCAGCCACAGGTGGCAGCAGCGCAGAGCGACCGCAGCGCATCGCCGCGCGCCGCCGGCCACTTCCCGCCGCGCAGCCGGACTTACCTGCAACAGCGGACACACACACGCGGCGCGTCACACACCCGCAGGACACGGACCACGAAAAAAAAAATAGAAGGCGGGGCGAGGGCGGCGGGCCGCGATGGAAGGTGACAGGAGGAGTGGCGAAACCGGGAGGAGAAATGATGGGAGAACGCGCTGGCACCGTTGCTTGAAATTCCTACTGCTTCATCTCAAACTCGAAAAAACTAGAGAGCTACCAAAACACCGCGGAGCTCCAATAGAAGTTTAATAAGCGAAATAATCCAGCTAAATTCAACCTCTCGGTCAGAGACGCACACACACGCCGCCACACACACCGACGTACACGACGACGCACACACACGCACCCACACACGCGTCACACACCCGCAGACACGACAAGAAACAAAAAGCGGGCGAGGCGGGGGGCCCCGGATGCAAGGTGAACAGAGGAGTGGCGAAATCCGGATGGAGAAAATGATGGAGATCCATGGCCACCGAGCTGAACTTCTACTTGTCATCTTCAATACTATAACTAGAGAGCTAGAAGACACCCGGAGCTCAACAGCGGTTTAATAGCGAAAGGATCAGATACTTCCTCTCCGGTCCAGGATGCCACAGAGACAGCTGTAATGTTGGCTATGAGATAACTCAGTCGGTTTAAGCTAAGTCGAATTTGAGAATGACAATACGGTTCCTAAAAATTTTCTTCCATGGTACTCCATTTCCGCTGCATCTTTCAGAAATCAATGTCGATTGACTGTTTCTGAAAATGTCATCTGCTATTGTCTTTAGATCCGTTACTAATATATATACTATTAATATATATATATATTATATATATATTAATTACGGACCTAAAGACAATAGCAGTTGACATATTTATTCCTGGTGACTGTACCTCCCACGGTGAGGTCCAGCGCCGACCTATAAGTCAACGAGGGGTTTCCCCCACCAGTTATCTTGTCCAGTGGTGCGCCGTCGTATTCGGGGGCAAGATCTGAAGCTGCAGAGAATCCTCCCGAGGTGTGAGGGAGTACAGTGCGTGTAAGTGTGTGTGTCGATAGCGGGGGAGGATAGATCAAGGAAGATGAAGGAAAGTTCGCGACGGTGGCCGTTTGTTAGGGTTCTGCTCCGACATTTGCTTGATATTGATCGGAGCCCAGTCAGAATATGGGAAATTACCAAAGGAGCCGGTCGGTAGAATTCATATTTGGACAGTGGCTGAAATTGACTCACCTATATAGTTACTATCGAAAAACCGCCACCGATTGGACTCGAAACCTTCGACCTCCCAGACGGAGACGTTGCAGAGACCGCGCTAATGCTGGCAATGAGCTCACTTAGTCGGTTTAAGCCAAGTCGAATTTGAAACGGACAAAGTGGATTCCTAAAATTTTTCTAATGATATCCCCATTTCCGCTGCATCTCATTCCTCCATATCTCTAGTATCGCATCATACCAAATATCATTACCATCATCCATCAAACGCATTCATTCATTGTGAATCATTGCTAGTATTACATGCCTGATAATGCTCACGAATATTGAGGACGTGAAATCCGAGAGGGAAATTTTCAAGACCCCAGATGAAATCACTTTTGAATTTTCGCTTTCTGTTTTTATAACGCTGTGTCCTTGGCAAGAGGAACCACTCGTATCATTGAGACAAGAGCGTTAGTTTCCTAACTCTGGGTACCGTGTTTCAAATCCTTTCTCTCCTTTGCGGCATCTGTAGAGACAAAATCGCGACAGGTTTTTCTCGATTTTCAGAAGCTATTCATTCCATCGACTTCATTTGTACTAGAACCACTTTATCACACGTAATACCACAAATGCATTGCAAATTTGCAGCTAAATCCTGAATGCTGAAGCGGCGAGAGAATTTATCTGCAAATTTTCAGTGCACATTAATGTCAAACATTAATGATATTAAAATACTCCATTCAACACACTTTAACCTATTTATTACAATTTGAGATTGGCATACAGAGAGAAATAGTAAGAAAGACCGCAATAGAAAAGGCGATAAGTTTTACATACACACCGCCCTTATTGAGACATACCAGACATATTGTTAAACGCTATTAATCATAATACCACCTGTGGAACAGAATCAACCATTCTTCAAAGCAACCATGGGTTCCAGGTTTAGCTGAAAAGCGTAAGTAGTAAAACCATAACACAGAGTTGTTTTATCCGTGACTTTAGGAACTTTTTCTAGATGGTCTCACGTTTCCACATTTCACCACTGCTGCGTTATCAACTATAACATGCTATAACCATTCTGTCATTAATGAATCCAAGGAATGCACACCGACTCAGATATTGAATTGACTCAGCGCCAAGAGAAATGCCGAAGTACCAAGGTTGTTTTGTTTTGCTTGTACGATTAATGATATTTGATGAAATTCAGAAAGATGGAAATACGGTGTTGTTGTATTGTTTAATTATGTTCTTAATAACGAAATACTGGTTGGGATTACGCAATGGATGAACGTGATGCTGGTGACGTGGGAGAGGTATTGAGATGGGTTTGAAGAGGCGAGGCCCGACCGGACGGGAAAGGCGGTAGCAACGAAGTGGCGAAATCCGGGAAGGAGAATAATGAACTAGAAGGAGGCTTCCGCACTTCTTATCTTTATCTTCGTACGCATTGCCCGGAAAGCGGCCTGCCTGTGGCCGAAAGGGCAATTAAAAAACACAACATTTTATCGTAAGGAAGAACCCAAATAGAAACGTTGGCTTTTCAGCCAAGGGCGTGAGATCTTGAAGATAGACAACACAAGAAGAAAAAAAACTTTGAAGAAACGTATTGTGAAAGTTCTATATATGCGAAGGAAAGGATACTGAAGACAAAAAGAGTGTTGTTTAGGAGCAGATCGCATTGGTGCAACTGATGGTTCGGCGACAGGAAGGATCAAATACCATGGGACATTCCGATAGTTCTGAACGGATCATAAGAAATACATTACTAAGTGGCGATAATATTCAGAGATTTTCATCTTACTGATTTATTACAAATGTACATCATATTCATCTGCTGATAAAGTCCAAAGTTTTAAGAATTTGTAACTTATCTGGTGGGGCAGTTAAGTCATAACGCTATTTGTTGTAAGTGCCGAATTCAGAAAAAAAAAAGACTGACGACTCTCAATATAATGAGTCCTGGAAAAAACATTTGAATTAATCTAACACTTACGGGTGAATTTTGACGTACCTGCCACCTTGTGACCAACACCTCATCCCATCATCAATCGGAGAATTACGCAAATACCGAAGGTATCTCCCTGCAGCGCGGTTCCTGAGAAACCCATCGATATTGAAATGCTGTAACTCTGGCGGCGCCGCTTCCGAGAGGGCCCCGCACGTCAGGCTCCTGGAAGCGCCAACCGGGCCGCCGGCCAGGGTCGCGCGGAGGCGGCGCGCGGCAGCGGCGTTCGCAGAAGGTGCGCTGTGCCGCGAGAGCACAGGCTGCCTACGACGCGAGGGGTGTCCAATGTCACCCTACGTAATGAAAAAGACGCTCATCACCTGAAGTTTGGACTGTACAATTGTAAAGAACCTGCAACAAGTATTGTACTTCAGCTCCTGGGTCAATGACCCCCATCTCGATCAGGTTTTCGTCCTGTCTCCCTGATCCTCGAGCAAATGCTGAGATGGCCCCTTGTTTTGCTTATAGACATAAATGTAACTTCAAATTAACTTCTCCCCATAGTACGTCATACACAGTTTTTAACTGTTTTTGACGTAAATAAATAAATAACTAAAGTTGACACTTTTATTATGCATTATATGGTGGCAGCAGGGATACTGTGGTAATCTATAATGGTGAAGAATTGAAGAGGTATCAACCCCAAATTTATAGTTAAAAAAATTAATGTTATAAATACTTAACGAGACATATGTTTCGAGAATCGTATTTCATCTTCAATATCATTATAGAGAAGGAAATTATGGAATCGAATTTAATTAGCTAATGAATGGAACTAACTTATATATACAATTGAAATACAATAAATACAAAACGTAAACAATCTAAAACTCCTGACAAAGAGAAGTACGCTTATAAAAATAGTGCAGGGTCTAATTTTCATAGTACACTCTGAATTTTTGAAAGTTGCAACAGTTACAAATAAAACGATAAAATTATAAGCTGTTATAGCACCACTAATTTCACTTAGTTTCGAAAACGAGTTAACACCCGCACAGCATTTCCTAGTGGCTATGATGGCCAATAGTTCTAGTGCCTCCTGTATTTAGAGGGACACTGGGAGGCAATGAAGACTGCGATTAGCTCTTCTAACTTTAAGATACGGGTGCATGAATGTTTCACTGTGCAGTTACATTTCTACTCCTATCATGGCGGCGATAAAGCATACGAGTATATTAGCCAAACAACAAAAGGGATTCATGAGTCAAATAAGTCACGTTTCAAAACAAAACACGACTTCAGAGGTCGTTGATAATAGTAGCTTGTGCAACTACTTCATAATGTTGACCCTTTTTGCACGAATGAGAAAATATTACCGAACGAACGCCGATGTTAGGAGCTGCGGAGTAATAAATTACAATTTAATTTCGAAATATCTAAAAATTAAATAACTTCTTTTTTTATTTATTACCTCCTGTTCGGCATTGCTGCCTTTTAGGGTGGTTAACATTTTACAAAATAATGATTTGACATTCGTTCTCACGTTAATTGTCCTGAATATTACTGTGTTCAATGTATAATTTTGAAAATTGATATGATGTGAATTTATTTTTCTTTATATTATATTTGATGGGAAATAACTTCTATACATGATGATATTGAGTAAAAGTTATTATTCTACATCACCCAAAAATAAAACTTCATATTTTTGTCGAGCTTTCCAACTGAACTCTTCAAGAGGAAATGACTGCCACGAAACTATCAAATGTAAGTAATCAAGTAATCTTTTTAAATTAATTTCTAAATCACAGGTATTACTGGATTCAACGACAAAACTATGGTAACAAGCTTTCCTTCATACAACAGCCTTTCACTGAACTCCATTGAACTCGCAGATTTTTTACAGTATTCCATTCATATCAGATCCAAGAAATATCTTCATAAAATTCTATTCTCCCCTGGAACACCATATCATCTCTGAGAGATGAGCTAAATTGTTGCTACAATTTGTCAGAAATGAAATGAGTAATTACACGTCTATCCGCACGACAAGGTGAATTCTAAAGAAATAATTTTATTACTCTCAATTTGTATAGCATTTCATTTGGAACCAGAACTTGCATATCTGCGAACTCGAATATTCTTCTTTCATATTTCCTCTCCGTGTAATTATACCCATGAGGAGTATTTCCCCAGAAAAAAATACGCCTTCCTGCTCACTCGGTAGATCGTATACAAATCCGGAGATGAGAAGTCGCCAATTACATCACACAATCTAATATAATCTCTCTCAGAAATTATACGAATTCTGGACGCACTTCTATTCATCCTATCCTCTGTACGCCTGATACGTCTCCGCACAACACGTGTAATTTGGTAGATTAGCCCTCCAACGCACACAGTCGACATGTTTTCTTCTCTCGTAGGTGCAATTACGAAAAGGACGGCTCTGGATGAACAAAATGGTGCGCTAAGTCAACGTCCCTTCAACACCCACGACACTGATTGGATCAATGCAGATATCAGCAATGATTCTCGCTTAACAGAGCATATGAGATTCCAGCAATGAAAGGAAGGGTAGCAACACCTCAATAGTATACATCGCTTCAACGCGAAGTAAATGTTTTTGTCCAATGAGAAACAATTTATGTGCGATTGGTCCTAAAACCATTAGTGTATCTGAAACCAGAAATATTTTCCGCTCAGCTTTTTATGCCAAGTAATTCTTCCATGAAATTATACTTCAGATATTGCTTATTAAATATCTATGCTATGGATATAAACATTTCAAAAACAGAACATTAGGAATAATTTTAAGGTTATTTTGGCCAAAAATCACGAATTCAGATAGATTTGTTAGACTCCTCGAATACCAGAAAAAGTATGTGTGCTAGTATGTGCATATGTTTGTGTGTACGTGTGTATCCAAAGGGCGTCAAATTTCTAACATGGGAAGCAAAACGAATGTATTGCTTCACGACATACGAAACGAAAGCTTGTGTTTTTCTTGTCAATATTGAAACACCAAAAATTGCCAAAAAGTTACTTCAGTTCTTTTGTCCATGCTAACAAAGTTATATTAAATTCCAAAAGAAATACAAAGCAAACTTCATACTGTACAGCTCTTGTGATTGTTTTGAAATATATTTTCTTGCGTAATAAAATTAACAAACTGTACATTTTTCTAATCAATTAACGACTAAGCAACCCGTAAATGGATCATCACACACGAAAAATATAATTTTAAACGGAATTGATGTCATTCTACCTATAATGCCTTCTCGCTATACGCCATTTGAACCCAATCACACCTTTGTATCAAACAATTCAGACGCGTCTTCAATTACGGACGACATTTCAATGTAAGGAAGAAAAATAAAAAACTTTCGACGCCGAAAACAATTTCTCAAGCGCGACAATCCAGAACTACAGGATGACACGAACCCTAGTTATTGGGCAGATGACAAACGCAGTGCGGAAAATAAAAAAAAAGGCACTTGCGTAGAGTGAAGGTATTCTTAACAGTAGTGTTGTCCCGGCCATGCTTGATAAAGATTTCCACACACCCATCAGAAGACATAAGAAGGAAATACTGATCATTGAAATTTTATTTTCGAATGAATACCGCGACCGTCATATGTAAGAGAATTATTATGTGATGAAAAGACAAACCCATTCCCTGTCGCCTTGATTCTACGTTCCACAGATCTCTATACCCCACTTTATAACTCTGAGATGTATCTCCAGGGCTCGAAGTGTCCGAGACAAAATCGGAACTTTTATCTTGAGTTTCACTTGAAATTCTATTTTATTATATGCGAGACAAAAAGGATTTTCACCACATTTGAATTTCACCGGTTAAAACGAGGAAGAGAAAATACGCTATGTTAAACACATGTCGCCCCCAAACATGAAAATTGAACTAAGGGGCGAAAATTGAACCCAGGCATGTGGGAACACCGTTAGCTGTCCGGCAAAGTCACACACATATGTCAACCAAATGCCACACACATATACATACATAATGCAATATATGTAAATCCTCGAATTAGGAAAAGCGCTATTTGTTAGTCTCTAGGCCACTGGTGGTTATTTAGTACCATGAATTTCCTTCCTTCCCGACACCTCCCCACACGTTGCACACAGCCCTCTTCCGTTCAGCTGCCGCTTATATCGTTCCTCCCCCCCCCACCTGTCCCCGCTCCTGCCGGACTCGCCTCCCGCGTGAGCCGAGGCCCTCCGCGAAGTGAGTCGTGGCCTTGCAGACGCTACGCCGCCCTCACCTCACCTTGCATCAATTACGGTAACGAAGGATACAATAAATGTCGTTAGCATGCGCACCCGCGGGTTCCTTCAGGACTTTCCAATGTAAGATTGCTTCAAGACATACGAAACGAAAGCTTCGGTTTTTCTTATCAATATTGAGTGAAACACTAAAAATGGCCAAAAAGTTACTTCAGTTATTTTGATCATGCTAACAAAGCAAAGAGAGCTTTCCTGCTCTCAGGCCACAGGCCTTTCCAGCCGAACCCAGCGCGTTCGACAGGAGTACAAGATGCTGTGCTCGGGGCTAGCAGGACAAGATTGCAACTGGCATGGAAGACAAAAACCAATTATATTTCTTTTTTTTAATTCTCTAATCGAGTCGTTAAACCGCTCGAGAAACTGGAAGATTTGAAAATGTCCAGCGATCAATTTCACACCCTTTTTAAATACATTCTTTCAATAACCGACGTAATATAGTAAATTAGTACTGAGCTGCAGGATCGTGGAGATGGATCATAGATCGACGTTCTCGCCACGTGCGAGCTATGTAGCGTTGTTCAAGAAGGGAATATAGTAGCAGAAATGCACTAAAGAATGAGCAGAATATAAGTAGTAATCTTTCAAATTAAAGAAGAGGAATGCAGGCTCCTGTAAATCCCTTCATTAATAACAACGCGCGGCCTCGCAATGGTGCTGTAACCAAACGTCTGGAGTAGATGGACCGTGCTTGATCACCCGGTCAGCTGATCAACCCAGACTCCAAGATAAGATAAGACAAGATAAGATAAATTTATTCGAACTGCAAATGGGCATAACCCGGTGCCAGCTAATTACATAAATAAGATAATACAACTAACATGCAAATTATATAATAATAATATTGGTACACTAATAATCATAGAAACAATAAAACCGCTGGTACAACATCGGTAATAATAATAACAATAATAAAAATAATAATGATGTAAAAACTGTAAAATTTATAAAATATTAAATTACCTTTAAAAAAGAAACATCTATAATCTAACACTACTATAACCACACTGAATTTTTGTTCAATTCAGACCACCTACGTCTGGCACATCTAACACTGAAAATTAAATTTCGAGGAGAATCTTTATAATACAATATTGTTAAATTATCCTCTCCTCTTGTTTTCACCTTCCTAACTAAGCAATATTAACAAATCGAAGTCGCCAGCTTTTAACCTCTATTTTAAATTTTGTAACTACGAATTACGAAATAAATTATAATTTTAATGTAACTTTCAGACATCCTAATGATGGGGACAAACCGTTCTAGAATCGTTGAAATGACGTAATTCTTGTCATTTTGCTTAATGTATTGTGCTATTTCCACAAGACAGCAAATGGAATATAAAATCATTAAGAATCATCTGTGTGGCTTCTACCCAGAAACGTTATACATTTGTTGTTTATATCATTATGTAATGAAAATATAATTGTTCGTTGAAAAGCATTAGTATGTTATTTTCCAAGCTGTATTCATTATGCAATGTGAATGTTAATGGACCTTAAAGACACCTGCGATGAAGCTACAAAGCATGGTTCAGTACTTATTTGATCAATCCAATTGAAATGTTAATTCAGTTCTGGGTCGCCTCTCTTTATAAAATACCATCTCATTTATTATGGCTTAATGAACAGAAACACGATCATAATTTTAACAAACTTTTGTATCTTCCAATATTAAATCTCCTTTCGTTTTCACGGCATATTTCCTAGTCTTAGCTTAATCTGCTTCCCCTTCTATCGACGCAATGCTTAACGCGCCTGCGTTGTACTTATGTCGAGGGATAACAGGTTTATCCAGGGGAGAATTTTTCTTACTTCCTGCCGGGGGAAAAAAGGGAAGGAAAGAGAGACACGGCTATCTTATTAAAGTTTAGCTACCTAATTTCGCGACTTAAAACTTCTACACCATGAAAATAGCTACACCGTGCTGCTGTCTTCTTATTACGATCAGATAGGATTAGCTCTTACGCCGCTGCTTTCTACCTTTCCTACGTTGGCTGCCGTTCTCCCCGCACCCTTCCTCTTACCTTCTCCCTCCTCCCGTCTCTCTCCCTCCCACTCCGGGCTTTCCTTCCTCCTTGAAGGAGACCCGTCGGCGCTACCTCTTTTCCACCCTCATGGGCGGGGCATAGCCTGGCTCGTTCTTCATTTATTCATGCTACGCTGCATACTCCGGCGGCGGCGGAGGAGGCTGCAAGCCAGCCAGGCACTTCCCTTGTCTTTTTCAATTCTGTTTTATTTAGCGGAAGCGAGTTTACAGAAGGTAAAGATTAAACTGAATTAGCTCTCCCTTCTCGAGAAGCGGCGGCGCAGGAGGAGGAGAAGAGGGAGAAGAGGTAGGGCGGAGAACGCGGGAGAGACGGCGCCTGGCGGCGAGGTGGTGTTCCTCAAGGCTCCAGTCGGGGGCATGCGCGTCACGGCGGCAGGGCGCGGGGCACGCGTGCGGCGCAGTCACGTGGCGCGAGGGCGCGTGTACTCCCGCGGGACGCCGCACCTGTCACTGCGTCGAAGGGCGGTAGATGTCCGCGCCTCTCTTCCCGCGGTTGTCTCCGCGCGCAAGAGATTCTTAAATAAAAGGGAGCGCGCTGTTTTCGAGAGCGTTGGATGTAGGTCACGAGGAGATGTTCAGACGCACTGTAGTCCATTTTCGTGAAATGTGATGCAAACTGGATAAAGTTACAACACGTGGAGTTTAGGATTTTCTGAATTCAGTGATAAATTTGTATTTAGGCTTTATTCTAAAAAAACTTATCTAAAAATCCTATACAGTGATATGTTTCGCGTCATGTGATAATATGTCATCGTTCATGAGAGCATGGCATTTAAATCTTAATTATACGTTGTATACGTCACATGCTAAGAACGTGCTAAATCTGCTAAGTTAGTCGTCAAAAGAGATGCTATACAAAACTTGAATGCCGTTTTGTCAGTAACAAATAAAACATTACCTTTTACAATTAAGTAAATTGTCTACATATGAAGTGAAAAAAATAACTTGTACTTCATTGTATATATAAGGCCTCTTAATTGTGGAAGTACGAAATGCTCATTAAAGAACAAATTAAAAAATTTGTTTTTCTTCGAACAACTATTTACGCTTGTTTCTTCAAAACATCGAGCTATTTGAATTACTTGGACCTTTGCTTCCTCTAACATTAGTCTCGGAGAGTGCAGCCCATCGTGCAAAAACTACCAAAGCGCAGTTTCCATATAGGTACTCGAGAAAAGTATTTCTCAAGAACGTAGGAGCCAGTTATCTCAAGAAATAGATTTCTCAAGGATCAATGATCACTTTTAAGCTCTTTTGTACTCAGATTTTTCAGTACTTGGACTCAGGTTTGTGCTGCAGCTGAAGTATCCCCCCCCTCTTCACACCAGAGCTTTGCGGACTTGAACCATTCATTTCATTACAATGATCGCTTCCAACATTTAAGAGGTGAAAATCATTAGATCCCCTAATGAAGCGCCTTCCCTCGCGGGCGGAATGGGCGAGGGCCTAAACGCTCGTTCCAATTACGCCGGCGGCGGCGGCGGCGGGGGCGGCGGGGGCGGTCTGTGTGGCGTCGAGGGCTCGGCCCGTGCGAAGGGGACCTCCGGCCGCAGGGCGCGGGGCGCGCTCCCGCTCACTGATGAGACGGCTGGGCATTGTTTAATATTAAATGCGACGGCGCCGCCGACGGCGGCGGCAACGGGGAGAAGGCGGTGACAGAGCCGTGCGACTGGACTAGCCACTGCTACACGAATGCCGTCAAAGTGAGGGGGGGGTGGCAATCGTAGATAAATCGTCGTGGAATTGTGGGAATTAAACTTCTTTATTTTTAACAATAAGGGCGTTTCAGATTAAATTATCTTTAAAAATACTTCCTAAAATGTACAGACTATGCATACAGAATCAAAATTTAATACGTGACGTGATTCGAGGTTCAAACTCTTATCTACTATTGTCTTATAACCCTCATCGATGCCATCACCACTGTCATTATCGACATCATGAAAATTGCAATATTGGTTAACAATATGGACTAAGAGACATTGGTAAACACACATATTGATGCTGAATGATACAGAAATACGACCTTGACAAAGGGGGAGTGGTCATTACACTAGCAAAAGTGATGTGTGAAGGGGAAGGTGTTAATGGTAATGAGTGACAGTGAGAGTTACGATGAGGGTGAAGATGAGAGCGGCTGCGAGTGAGTGAGTGCGGGTGAGAGAGGAATGAGTGAGTGAGTGAGTGAGAGAGAGTGAGTGTGGGATGAAGGAGAAGGCAAGGCCGATTGAGGTGACAGTAGATGACGATGGTGATGACGACCGTAACAAGTGGCGAAGGCGATGACGACGGTTATGGAGATGGCGAGGGCAATAATGGTAAATACGTCTGCAGCAACGGTTGCAACATCGGGAATGGCAAAACGACGGCACCGGGGACGGCAACAGTGGTGGCTCTGCGGTCTGGGCAATGACGAAAGCAACGGGCGATGGCAACAGCGACGGTGCAAGCGGCAATGTCAGAGCATGTGGGCAGGAGACGGCAGACACAAAGTTCAGTGGCTGTGCAGGTGGAGACGGCAACGGTGGTGGCTATGCGATGCCTGAAGCAACGGGGTACTGTCAGAGCTGAGTGCATGTGCTTAGGAGACGGCAGACACGAAGTTCGGTGGTTGTGCAGGTGGTGGTGGCAGCAGTGATGTCTATGAGTGGTTGCCAAAGACTAAAATGACGACGTTGGCGCCGGCAACGGCGATGCTAGCCAGGGGTACAGCCAGAGCTAGAGCAAGTGCGGAGGAGACGGCAGACACGAAGTTCAGTGGCTGAGCAGATGGAAATGGCAACGCTGGTGGCTATGCGATGGTTTCCAAAGACTGCAGCGACGACGTTGGCGCCGGCAACGGCGATG